>VSDK01013561.1:0-20660 GCA_009767595.1 Symbiodinium kawagutii
AGGAATAGTCTCGCCACATCCTGGATGATCACTTTGTCTTCTCTGTTTGGATGATCCCCATTGTGAAGACGCATGGCATGACCAAGGTACTCCGAGGCGATCACCCCCCACCGCATGACTATGCGAAGGTTCTGCAACGTAGTCGAAGACTCCATTGAGAACGCACCTTCGCATACATGAGTGAACGCGTCCCTCATGACATCGGTGTAGAGTGTTCCTCTGGTCAGGCTCAACATGGTTGATCTATCTGGGACATTCCTACTCAAAGCCCCGACATTGGAGTTCCTGTTTGCCAAAATCTTTCCGGCAACCTCACCAATCGGAGTATCCGGACCAAATGGAACCGGAGAGTAGGACTGAAGGAGCTCCTCAGAGAGCTGCGACATCTTTAGGATGACATCCCTTGTTGCGATGAGGCGTTGATTCTCCTCGGATTCCTCCATTATTGCCCTCTTGAAGAGCTCCACCATTGTCTTCAACTTGTTGAGGAACGTCCTTCCAGATGCCTTGTGTCTGTTGATATCGTCACCCATTTTCTCTATGGTAAAGACCAAGGCTTGCATCAACATCTTCGTGTTGTGCACTTCGTGACCAAGCTTCAGGTTGTTCATCAATCTGGTCACATAGAACATGGATGCCACGAGGAATGGATGAACCTTGTAAACGTCCACCCACCTGCTTGCATCGACCCACCTGCTCGCATCGTTTTCCTGGGCGGCAGACGCCACGATATTGTCGCCAACATCACTCTCCATGGCGAATGTGCGAGGCTTTCTGGATCGAAATGATCCGCTCTCACTGATCTTCTTCAAAATCGCAATGACGTCCTTGGCTTCCTTATGAGGGTCCAACGTCCACCTCATTGGTGGACCTTCTCCTGCCGCCATGTTGCCAAAGTTCTCTGATTGTACCTCGGTGGTCACCGGGGATCGCACCAAAAGACGAAGTCCCTTAGCAGATCGGACCCAGCTACGGAGCAGCCAACGATGCTCGGGTTCCCCTACTAAGTACCTGTGTCGAAGACTCAGGTACCCTTCGGTTCCCCCAGAGCAGCCAATGGCAACAGCAGCACTAATCCCGCCGTTCTCCTTAAGCCGAGGGCTGACGCAAAACTCAGTTCTCATCAACATCATGCGTTCCCTAGGACCAGCAAGGTTCTCAGAGTAGAATGACTGATAAAGCTTTTCCTCATTCGTCAAGTCTCTATTTGATTTTTCGGGCCGTCCTGCCCCCCCCACCTTCTTCATTGCTTCCTTGTTCACTCTATTCACAATGATGCGAATGATTTGATCGGTATACTCTTGAGTTGACTTCGTTTCTCTTCCTTCACACTTCCCGTGTTCATGTTGACCATTACATTTCTGTTTCAACATTGGAAATTCAACCCCCCAAGACACGATCATCCATGGTTTCTTGATGCTCAATTCTCTCTCATTGAATCTGGTCACTAGTCCGTACATGCAACCGTCAAACTCATGAGAGTGATTGTCCGTGCCATCGAGCAATGCCACCATTCTTGAGTCCTTCCAATAGAGACACCCTTTGGGGAGTTCAAGCAGTGCCATGGCGTGTAACTGTTCAACCCTGCCCAGACACTCAATGAATTCCTCCCAAAGTTTCCAATATACCGTGGCCTTTGCTCGAACAGCATGTGCAATCGATTCGCTCTTGGCCATGTTTAACCGATTCCAGGGCGATCCTCCAGTGCACGGTCCGGCGAAGAAGGCGCAGTCACAACTACTGCGAATGCATCTCCTCCACTTGGCCTTGCCATATGGTGACAGTAGGTCGTCGTCCTCTGTGATTGTTTCTAGGTGCAGATATATATGCTTCATCTTGGGATATGTTTCGGTGAATAAGCTGACGGGTTCAGCACACATCAAGAGTAGACAAGGTATGTCATCAGGAAGCTCATGTAGCGTGACTCTGCAGTGCTCATCTTCGAAACTGGTGATAGCCATGTCACTCCATGATCTCCTGAAATGATATTCGATGACTGAACCGTCTTTCCTCATGAGGGTTAGTGTAACTCCCCCTCCGCTGGTATATCCCTCAATGGATATCTGACATCTGAACGCGATGAACATATTGTCCAGTTTGATGGTGTCCATCAATTCGGTGTGTCGACATACCGGCATGACTGGGACCTCGAAGCTATCATCACCTGATGTCATCATCGATTCCCCTTCAATTACCATGTTGAAGGTCGTGGTACCAGTCCAAAACTCATTCCGATCTCCAGATTCTTCATCATTGTTTCCTGCAAAACGCCATTCGTCATCTCTCCGAATGGTACGATCACCAATTACCATCTTGGTTGTACGAGCATCGGTGAGTGTATCGACATTGCATGGGCAATCATCACCGTTAGGGCCCACAGCTGTCCTTGGGGAAGCTGTGCTGCAAAAAAGAGCTCCAGCTGTAGTTTGTCTACCCAGCTCTCGTTTGTTGCCCCACCCTTGCCCAACAGCTTGAATGCTATTGCATTGACATGAAGCCTAGAGACACAATGATTATGACAGGCTTGCGGCTTCGCAAACAAGCGATGCTTTGACATGGCAACTATGTTTCACTGTTTCGCCTTGGTCAGGTTTAAGAACACCTGGACTCTAACCACCCCAACCCTGGCGCTGCCTGCGCAAGTGTAAAAGTTTTGTGTGTGTAAAAATATTTTCTTCAAAGTTCGAAGATATGTGCAATGATTTGGTTTCCACCTAGGGGGCCCTTGGCCAAAGCGATGGGAATTTTCAAAAATGAGATTGTTCAGCCTGTGGGTGGTGATCAAGGGGATGTGTCTATACATAAAGAGTTTAATCTAGATAGGTATATATATATGTGCGTGTATTTATTTGTTGTTTGTTTGTTTGTTTGTTTGTTTGTTTGTTTGTTTGTTTGTTTGTTTGTTTGTTTGTTTGTTTGTTTGTTTGTTTGTTTGTTTGTTTGTTTGTTTGTTTGTTTGGTTAGGTTTGGTTTGGTTTGGTTTGGTTTGGTTTTGTTTGGTTTGGTTTGGGTTGGTTGTTTGTTTCTTTGTTTTGTTTTTTGGTTTGGTTTGGTTTGGTTTGGTTTGTTTGTTTGTTTGTTTGTTTGTTCGTTTGTTTGTTTGTTTATATGTTTGTATTGGTTTTATATGTCTGTATTGGTTTTATATGTTTCTTTTTTACAAAAATAACTAGATAACAAATATTGACCTGTCTAATTGCTTATGTGATGGTATGTGATCGCGTGTCGTTCTGGAAAGTTGCCCAACAATAAAGCCATTCCAAACCGATATAAACCGATAAGGTTTTGTTTTGAAGATGGTGGTTGGATTTTTTCTGAAGAGTGGCAACCCACTCCCGGTCACAGCAGCAGCTCTGCGTGATTTTCCACACCAATCGAATCCAATCGAATCGAATCCAATCGAAAGTGTCCTGCGGCAGGGGGGGGGGAACAAAGCCAGCCGATGCGCAGCCCGGGGGTGAGTGAACAAAGCCAGCCGATGCGCAGCACAACTGGTGGCTCTGTTAGTGGCGTTTGGGTGTGTGTGTGCGCAGCCATGGCGTCGCCATTCCTTTTCCCCCTGGTGCCAGAATCATGGCGTTCTGTGAGTTCCTAGGCTGCTATGGTGAATTCAAAAGCTACATAATAGAAAATCAAAAGAGTTAACATGGTGAATACAAAAGTTACATGATAGAAAATCAAAAAGGGTTAACGAAATTGTCAATGGATATATCCAAGTACGTCCCTGCTCTCAGGACCTGGAAGAATCTCGTGGAAGATGGAAGATGTTGACACTAGCCCGCACATAAGTTCGACGGGTTCACCCCAGAACTCAACCGTCCATGTCGATAAAGATTGATCTACATAAAGAAATAGATGCACGCATCTGTGTGTGTTTTCAAAAACGGTAAAGATGCAATCATATGGGTCCAGAACCAACCCCCTCTTTGTAGTGTCTAATTTTTCCCATTCACGAGTCACATGGTACATCGCTCAGGATCGCTTGGCGCAAAAGTGGCTTCGCGATATGCCAGGGGCAGCAGTTGAGATTGTCACAGCTCGTCGGCTTGCACCGGGCGCTACTTTGGTCCAGTTGGATTCAGATATTACGCGACCTACTGCGAAGGATACACTTGTATGTAACATGTGTGTTGTTCTACAAAGTTCTTCGTGAAGTTGTGGTTTCGCACATTCCGCATTCATCAGTTGCACCATTAACTATTAGTGGGGCATCCTCAGGAGCTATCTCACAACTTCATGTGGCTTCGCGCAGTGGCCGAAGAGAACCCTGAAAAGGCCATTTGTTTCTCTTTCCACACATTGTCAAAATAGGTTTTGGGGTGTGCAGGTGCCTTCGAGTTTCTACCTCACCGATGCCCTGTTAATGCTCGACTTCAAGTTGGGCGGTGGTTTGGTGGTTGAAGGGTTTGAGTACACCAAAGCTTCAGTTGCTGGCTCTGAAGGGAAACGCCTCAAGCGTTGCATGGGAGCGCTTCGCTACCTTTTCAGGAACAGTATCTTCGACCAACATGTTAAATCCATTCATATCATTGTTGTCGTATAATAATTTGTTTGTTTGTTTATGGTTGCGGCTTGCTTCCCCCAACTCAGGTACGGTCAGCACTGATGAGAAGGTGACCCAATTGAAGTCTTATCTACGCAGGTCCCCGTCAAGGAAGGCGAATGAGGAGGAGAGGTTTTGGGTGTTAGTTCCATTTTCAGAAATGCGAACACGTATTATTATGCAATCAACATGCGGTATCACAATTTGTTTTGTATGTACACATTATGTACACCTATGTCTATAGCGGATCATGCAGGAGGACCATGACGCGGATGATGGTGAGGACGGTAACGATTCTGACCATGGAGGGCATGACAGAGCATTCGATTCCGAGGGGATGGACAGGGGCGATGGTGATGGAAGGGGTGATGATCGAAGGGATGATGGATCCAATCCACCGGCCACAGGTGACAGCTCCAGTGAGGACAGTGATGCGGGTGACGAGCCCTCCGCTAGTGCTGCTGCAGCTGGCGATGCTGTTTTGTTGGCCAGTGCTGAATGTGACAAGGATCCAACCCACAAGCTCAAACAGTTCTGGGCCAAGTACAAAGTGAACCGCAATGATCCCAAACCAAATGTTGAAGTGGCTCATGAATGCGGGGCAGTTGTTTCCAGGGACGAAAGTGACCATGGTGACGGTGAGGTGTCACATGAATCTGAGGATAGCGACCATGATTCCAGTGAAGATGATGACGATGATGATTGCCATGATGCTGATCCAGGAGTGTCTCAGGAGGGTTCCCCACATGTCGCTGCAATGAAAGGCCGAGTTGTGCAGACAGATGTGGTGAGACTGGAACCCGAGTGTGATGCGCCCATGGAGTCTGACAGCTCCATGTCCGAGGGTGAGGACAAGGACGGATCATCTTCGGATGAGAGTGACTATGGGCGAAAGGCCAAGGCCAATCCAGGGCTTGTCATGGGACATGGCTCTGATGGATCTGAACATAGTGATGAAAGTGATTCTGATGAAAACGCCAATGCAAAGTTCGAGGGGTTGGTACATGAGGCATCCCGAAAGGCCCACAGCGCAGCATTGGCAGCAGAAACAGTATCTTCTACTATGGTGGCCCCAGACACTGCGAGACCATCCTTTTTCGGTTTTCCGTTGGTGCCAACGCCTGAACCAAAGACATCGACGCATGTTTTTTGTTTGCATTATAGAAACCAAACATGGAATGTTGCGCTTCCTATGGATGTTTCATCGCATGGGTCAACATTGCTCCTAGGTTCCGGAAGAAACCCCCCAAGATGCGCCTGTCAAGAAGACCAAGAAGAGCAAGAACAAAGGCAGGAAACACACTTCCAAGGCAAGTTTCCGAGTGGCCGGGTCCAGCCATGGAGGTTTGAAGGTTGCAAAGCATGCCATGTACAAGGGGTACAGTCTTACTGAGATCCCTATCGAGGCACACCCAGATTATTCCAAGAAAAACTTGGGCGCACATAGTTATACACTTACTTGGAATGGAGTCACAGTGGAAGTTTTGCTTCGGCAACGAGCGTTTTTCATCAAAAAAGTTCATCCTGACAGCCCTGGACCAAAGGGCCAAGTTAGTTTCTTGAAACATGGTGGTGCCAAAGCTGCTTGGAAAGTGGCTGTGGCGCGATCCGGCTTTGGAAAGTGAGTATGATTTAGCATACTCCAAGTTGCTGGATGTGGGTATTTGCACACAAGTAGCAGGGCCTAGGCTGTGGGGGTAGCGGGAAAAAAAATATTGAACTATTGCTATCAAATCTAGGCACCATGTCAAGCCTTCAATTGCTTCGATCCATTTAATTTGTTCAATTGTGCTTCGAATTGCACCCTGCTTCAAACCCTCAAGTAGCTGTGCTCAGTTTGTGCAACCGGGGCCAGGGCCATTTCAATTTCCATTTGATGTGGCACTTTCGCGATCACTTGCTTGGCAAAACCAAGACCCAAGATCGTTGCAGGGACATTTAGGTTGATGGAGTGCAGTTTGCTGCAATCATTCTAATCATCATCACTGCAGGCGCAACGCTTTTGTTCTTTCATGTCTTGACCAGGTGGCTCCAGGAGCGGCGTTGAACCAGCTACGCCATGTCAAATAAAACATGGAGCGCGTACACATGTATGCACGTATGTTTATGTAGTAGATTTATGTATGTATATATATATATATGTGTATATATATATATGTGTGTGTGTGCGTGCTAGCCAAGCATTCTTTGACAGCGCACCAGCAAATCCAACACAAATTTCTTACTGCTGGTCATACTCTTCTCTGAGACTATGTCGGCAGATCCAACCACAACCAATTTCCCATCAAATTCTGATATTCAGTAACACCTGTATGGTTTGGGGGGGCTGCCATGCAGCTCACTTTGGCTGGGGAGGCCAGGTTGATTTTCGATTTGTGTTGAAACTCCAATCGCAATGTCCGACTGCAATCAAAGCGCCCCCCCATGTCCTTCGCATTGGGAGGCCAATCGAAATTAGAAGAGCCGCCATTGCCTGCAAAGAGCGCTTGAAGTGCCCTTGCGCTTGGGTGGACCTGGTTTCGATGTCAATTCCAAGCAGTTGGGTATCGCAATACCAGGGAATAACCATTCATATGCTCATGCCTCCATTCCAAGCAAAATGGAAATGACATACTTTCAACCCTCCAATCCAAATCATGTCACATCAATGCATCTTTGATATCGAACAATGCATATCAATGCAGCATTTAGCTTCGAGTATTCAGCCATGACTAAGGGAGTCAAGAGGGCACAGGCAAAGGCCATGCAGGCGCCTGAGATCGCCAGCGCCGGGAAACCTCCTCGCAGCATGCGAGACAAGCAGCGGCGGTGGATGCTGGATGGGCTTTCCAAGCTTAGGGCTCCCAAGGTTCCCTCAGCAAGCATACATTTGGTTTGAAATCCAGTGATATATACATGTATTACATGATGTTAACAAATGTACATTGTACATATATCGTATACATATATCTATATGTATCATAAAACACTGTTGGCTCACGTTGGTGAAATCAGATGTATGTTAACCGATCTATTTATTACTCGGTGTGTTTATCTATTGAGCTATTAATATATTTATCTATCTAGCTTTATATCTATCTAGCTATCTGCCTACCTTTCTACCGATCTATTTATTTATCTATCTATCGATCTGTCTATCTATCTATATATCTATTAACTATTAAATCTATCTATTAATCGATCTATCTATTTATCTGTCTATCTATCTATCTATCTGTCTATCTATTTATCTATTTATCTATCTATCTATGCGTCTTTCATTATTTCTTCCTTTCTTGCTTTCTTCCTTGTTTCCTTTTTTGCTTTCTGCCTTTTTCCTTTCTTGCTTCCTTCCTTCCTCCCTTCCTTTCTTCTTTTCTTCTTTTCTTCTCGTTTCTTTTCTTTGTGTTTTCTTTTCTCTTCTTTTCTTTTATATTCCTTTCTTTTTTCTATTCTTTCTTTCTGTCTTCCTTTTTTTCTGTCTTTCTTTCTTTCTTTCTTTCTTTCTTTCTTTCTTTCTTTCGTTCTTCCTTTCTTTTGTTCTTTCTTTTTTCCTTTCTGTCTCTCTACTTGTCTATGTGTCTATTTGATTATCTCTCAATCTTTTGTTTCCCCTTTGTCCATTAATCCACTTATCGGTCTACCCATCTTTACATTTATCCATCAATTTAACCATCTTTGCTTTGCAGCGTTTATCTATCCATCCATCTATCCATCTATCCATCTATCCACTAATCCATCTATCCATCATTCAACCCACTTATATATCGATCTATCCTCCTATCTATGTATTTATCATTCTATCTATCCATCGGTCGATCTACTCATCTAGTTAAACCTATCTATCTTTTCATTATATCTATCTTTCTTTGTATCTATTCATCTATCTATCTCTCTTATCTCTCCCTCTCTCTATGGATCTCCCTGTCTCTCTATGCATCTTGGCTAGTTTCTAGCTATATATCTATTGGTCTGTTTATCCATTTATCTATTTATCTATCTATTTATTTCTCTATCGATCTATCTATCTATCTATCTGTTTATCTATCTATTTGTCTATCTATCGATCTATCTATCTATCTATCTGTCTGTCTATCTATCTGTCTATCTACTTATCTGTCTATCTATCTATCTGTTAATCTATCTATCTGTCTATCTATCGATCTATCTATCTATCTATCTGTTTATCTATCTATTTGTCTATCTATCGATCTATCTATCTATCTATCTGTCTGTCTATCTATCTGTCTATCTATTTATCTGTCTATCTATCTATCTGTCTATCTTTCTGTCTGTCTATCTATCTATCCATCTATCTGTCTACTTATCCATCTATCGATCTACCTGTGAACAAACCCTGCAGGTCCTATCAATGCTGGTGTGCCTCATCTTGGCCATGCCGGGTGTGAGCTTCACGGAAACTACCCAGCACGCTGAATTTTTCAGCGGCCAAATGGCCGTTTCCACGGGCGAACTGGAAGTACCTAGGACAAACAAGACCATTGATAATCCAAATCTAGTTGTTTCCAAACAATCTACAAAGTGATGTGAGAGGTTGACACCCCTCAAGTCATCCGGGTTAGGCAGGGTTGGGTTTATTCAACCAGCGAGGCCGGCAGAAAAGTGTCTGCCTATGACATTGAGTACAACCAGGAAATGATGGACATCACTACGGTGAAAGGATTCGTGGTGGCGTTGATTCAGGTCATGAGACTGGAGCCAGGAACAGGAATGTTCCTGGCTCCAGTCTGTAGCTCATGGGTGTGGATGATGCTTGGTTCAACTTACATCGTTATTGTATTTTTGTCCCCCATCATTTGGGCTGCAATGCTTACACTCGAATGCAATCATCTTAGACATCCTTCACAACAACCGAGCAACCTTCCTATGATAAAGGGCTTGGTGAACAACAATAATCCAGGGGATTTGGCAACTCAAATAAACAGTTCAGGAGTCGTGGGTCGACACACCGCAGCAAAAGCAAGCCAGAAGGTGACCCCAATTACCCCTCTGTCCGGTGTGGAAACTTGCAAGCTGCAAGATGTGCGCTCCTCATCTTGCTTGCGGCAAGCAAGGGAGTGATGTGGGTCATGGAACAGCCTCGAGGCAGTTTGCTTGAACTGCATCCGATGATGCAGCGGGTGTTCAAGTTGTTGACCGTGTGGCGGAAATCTTTAAACATGAGCGACTACGGTGGATTGACCAAGAAGCCTACGTGGCTTTACTCGGGTATGGGGCCCCAGAAAGAGCTTTGTGATCCTTGTTGTTGTTCAAGTAAGAACATTGGTGCTGGTTATGTGTTCAATCACCCATGCAAGAACCACTTCTTTTTGCCATGGGGATTCTTAGGCCACCTGGAGATCTATGACTTGGATCGTTTCAAGCCCCGCAATCTCCCCTCAGTTGACCCCGAAGAGCTACCAGAAATGGTGGTGCACTACGAAGATGGTCAGGGACGACCAAGAGTCAAAGGTGGCAGTGGCCTCAAAGGAAGCCAAGCGTATCCTTTAATGTGGCTTGAAGACAACATCCATCCATCCATCCATCCATCCATCCATCCATCCATACATACATACATACATACATACATACATACATCCATACATCCATCCATACATACATACATACATACATACATGCATACACGCATACATGCATCCATACGTCCATACATCCATACATCCATCCATACATACATACATACATACATACATCCATACATGCGATCATACATCCATGCATGCATGCATACATGCTTACATGCTTACATGTATACATACATACATACATACATACATACATACATACATACATACATACATACATACATACATACATACATACATACATACATACATACATATTTACATACATACATACATCCATACATACATACATACATACATACATACATACATACATGCATACACGCATACATGCATCCATACGTCCATACATCCATACATCCATCCATCCATACATACATACATACATACATCCATACATGCGATCATACATCCATGCATGCATGCATACATGCTTACATGCTTACATGCATCCATCCATCCATCCATCCATCCATCCATACATACATACACATACATACATACATACATACATACATACATACATACATACATACATAAATACATACATACATACATAAATACATACATACATACATCTTGGCTGGTGTCCTTATCCTTGATAACCTTGTATCTCCAACAGGACAACGTCGATTGCATTCTTTTCCCAACATCATCTTATGAATCATTTCTTATGTTTATCTTCACCGCTATCCCATGTCCAACCGGCCCTCCATGCAAGGTTTGGCCGAGCAGTCTCCAAGCTGAGAACCCATCGCAAGGAAACCATCAAGAACAAGGCAAAGCGATTCCTGCGCGAGGCCCGTGAGGAGGCCAAAACGGCCAAAAAAACACAGAAGGTCAGTGAGGGATATCAGTCGTGGGTTAAAGCAGCTGACTTGGAGCCAGTCTTTCAATATCTAACTTCTTAAACACCTTTTGCAAGAATAGCAAACGCTATTGCAGGTGTAGAGCCTTGAAAAGGCCAATTCAACCTTGATGTTGGTGTCCCAGCATCACGTGTGGTTCATCCCGGGGGAAAACAATTGTCTTGCCAGCTTCATCATAGCTGAGCGCCGAGCCATTCCAAATCACAAGATGCTCACACATCATTTCCGATAAATGAAGTCAATCTTGAATAGTTGAGTAGGTCAAGCCAACCTCGAGGACCACTCACACCTTTAGTAGGGGGTCAAACTTCACTGTCTCCTACCCAAACGCGCTCCTCTCCAGGTACACGATGCCGCGGCTGGTTCTGAAGACCTTAGGGAAGCAAGGTGCCACTGATTCCGATTGCGTGGCAGAGGTGAAGCAAATCATCCAAAAAAAGGTTGGAAAATCAAAATTGAGAGCCAAAGACATTCAGAATTTCAAGAGATGTCGGCAAATACAACTCAAACAGGGTCATGCAGAGAGAAAACCATACACTTTTCGACTCTTGTCGTGTTCTTCTACTTTTTTTTCTATTTTTTCTCATTTTGCTCAGCCGTGATTTGTCGGGAAACAGCCGTGATTTGTCGGGAACAGCCGTGATTTGTAGGACCCCTTCACAAAACAGCATTTTGGCTCAGGGAAAACACAATCTTTTTGTTGTGGTGCAATCATGGCACCTTCACATAGCAGGCATAGCAATGGCAAGGTTGCAAAACCTAGCAAAACCCAAGATGTCCAAAAGCAGCTCGAGACCCGCAAGTCAGCTTTGAAGAGAGCGCCTGTGGTGAAGTCGGATGAAAGCCCATCTACTACAGCTTCCTCTGGATCAGGCCTTCGCAGGGTGTCTTTCAAGCAACCTGCTCCTGAAGGGTATGCAACACCTGTGGGGAAGGGAACCTCTGCTGTGAAGTCACCTGAAGTGCCAGAGAATCCGAAGACAGGAAAGAAGGACAAGAAAGACAAGAAAAGTAAGAAAGAAGAAAAGAATGCTCAGAGAAGCAAGCCAGAAGAGAAAGACCCGAAGGAAGATAGCAAGAAGAAATCAACCAAAGAAGCTGGCAAGGCAGCTGGCAAGACCGATGAGGAGAAGATGGCGACAAACCAGAAGAAGACCACAGTTGCCAATGATGGCGACGCGAAGGAGAAGAAAGGCAACGGAAAGGAGAAGAAGCATAGCGATGGAAAGGCGAAGAGTTCAGAAAAGGAGAAGAAGAAGAGCAATGGAAAGGAGAAGATTGCAGAAAAGGAGAAGAAGAGCAATGGAAAGGAGAAGATTGCAGAAAAGGAGAAGAAGAGCAATGGAAAGGAGAAGGGCGATGGAAAGGAGAAGAGCGATGGAAAGGAGAAGAAGAGCAATGGAAAGGAGAAGATTGCAGAAAAGGAGAAGAAGAGCAGTGGAAAGGAGAAGAGCGATGGAAAGGAGAAGAGCGATGGAAAGGAGAAGAAGAGCAATGGAAAGGAGAAGAGCGATGGAAAGGAGAAGAAGAGCAATGGAAAGGAGAAGAGCGATGGAAAGGAGAAGAGCGATGGAAAGGACAAGACTGTCAGCAAGAGGAAGGAACCAGATGAGAAACATCAAGCTGGCAACAAGAAGCAGAAGGTTGAGGAGACAGTAGAAGAAACAGAAGCGCAGGAACAGGAGGAGGAAATGGAGGAAGATATCACCAGCTGCAGCGACGTTGATGATTTGATTGAGCAGTTGGGTATGGGCAAGGAAGACTCTGAAGAAGAAGAAGAAGGAGATGAAGAAAATGATGACGATGATGAAGAGAAAGACGATGATGGAAGCGAGGATGGCGAAGATAGCGACGAAGCTGGTGATGAACCTGATGATGAAGATGATGACGCAGCATCACATGTCAGCTTAGACTCGCAGGAGACCACCATGCGCCTGAGTGATTTCAACACCTCCCAACCTGATCATGAATCTTCTGATGAGGATGGCTCAGATGAAGGTGAAGATGGTCCCGATGGCCCAGGTGAAGGTGACGAGGTGAAAGAAACTCAACTTGTGCCTGTCGAAGAGCCCAAAGGCTCTGATGTTGCGGCAGCTCTGGTGATGGGTCAAATGGTTCCTATTGAGAATGCCAAAGCAAACAGTCCCAAACTTAATGATGTGAATGCATGTGAATGTGTTTAGCAAATTTGATATTTTCATCGGTGCCTGTGGTGTGCGTGTTTCCATGAGGTGTGACGCATCACAAAGAATGGAACGCATTCTGTCGTCAAATCGCTGATCGCAACAAATTCCCAATTGGCCTGAGTGAACATGTGAAAAAGACTAAGCAGGACGTTTTTCGTCTATGGCTAAGCAATGACAAGGACCTAGAGGCGTCATCGCCTTAGTTACATTTGAATCATGAATCAAAATCAATGATCATCAGCGTTGGTTCCATCTTATATGTCACCCACCGGCTCCCATCATCTGAGGGTGGCTTTGTCGGTGCAAAGAACCGTAGAAAGCAAAAATACTGCAAGGGGTGGCCGAGCTGGAGTCAAACGTCGGGATATGAACTTACCAGAACAGAAAAAGGATGTACTTTGCGCATCGCTACGCTCAAAGGGTTTGTGGAATTGGGATGAGGACTGGCCCAATGATGAAGAGGACTGGTTGGGGTCTATCATCATACCCAGAGTTTTTTTTCAAAGGTCTTACCCATGATTTTCTAGTCACTGGTTGGGTTTAAAAAAACATTGGACACTCCTGGTCAGGAGATCTACTATTATCCAACTATGCGCAAAGAGTTCATCAAAGAGAATTCCACCGGGGAAAGCGTGCAAGTAAAAGCTGAGAAATCTGGGCTGGATAAGGACTTCTTGGACAATCTGGTTTCGGACTCCGGTGCTTTTGCTGCAGGGGTTTTACCTGCTCTTGACCTTGCAGGCAAAGATGGTGAGAAGGCAATGGCAGAAACGCTTGCAGGTGCTCCTGTGACCAAGGTAAAGAAAGCAAAAACACCCAGGGCAGAGACGCCCACCGAAGTGAAACCTTCCACCTGGCAGCAGACCTGTCCTCAATTCCCATGCCTGAGCTAGATTCACATTTCTCTATCTTTTGATGGTATTGGGTTACCGCTGCTTGAATTCGGTATGGGCTGCCATATATGTACTATCTATTGACCTATACCCAGCAGCCTTCCTCTCCCAGGAAAGCTGAAGATTGCATTGTTGATATGTTGAAGCAAAGTGCTGATGCCAGAAAGATGGCTGTGAGTCTCAAGCATTTGCAGTACGGTGATGGATTGGTTGACCAGCTATTCCAACATTCGTCCCAAATGGAGAAACTCTACGGTGTAGTCCAGCAGTTGAAATCCCAGGGCAATGCAGTTCCAGACACCAGCTTTGCCAAGTGTGTCAAACAGCATGAGAAGCTCACTGCATGGTGGGAGCGGGCTAAGGCGTGGTTTTGATCAAAGTTCCCCTGAAAATCAAAATCAATTTATGTTATTGTTACGTTACATGGTTGCTATAGTTGATGTTGGGTTTCCCTTCTGGCCCCCACTTGCCCTTTCAGGCGGCTGGGAATGGTCTCTTGAGAGCTCTGAAGAGGCCAAAGGCAAAGACAGGTGCGAAAGCTAAGGCTGCAGCCAAAGTTGATGCTGCTTCCGAAGGTGATGGGCAGTCCACAGCGGCAGCCTGATCGAGGGCTTTGCTCCAAGCTATGTTGGCGTGGGAACATTGCACAAAACGTGCATAGACTCCGTGATTGAACACGGAACCAGCATGTTGGAGTGCAATGAAATTTTGCAAAATGGTAGTGACACACTACTTGGGCACTTTGACATGACAGCGATCGACCGGGGAAAAGTGAACTCCATGCTGCGCAATGCTTCGGGTTATTGGTGAGAATATTCCTCCTTCTTCCACTCATACTTGCGCTACTTCCTTGCTCCAATGTATATGCCATACTCGGTGCTCGAAACAATCAGTCTAGTGATGACTCAAGATGATCCCAGTAAGGTGAAACTGATTACATCCTTCGACAGCTTACTGCAAGCTTTCCTGCTTGGGCCCATGCAGGTGCTCAAGCCTCCAAAGCTGCCAAGTCAAGGCAGGTACTGAAACACCTGAGCAGGTTTCTGGGATAGGGGAAGCATGTGGCATTCCAGGTTCAAAAGAAAACGCTTTGAAGAGTATCCTTTCAGCCATGAGGCTGAGAACTTCATCAGCTCTTTGGATCTTATGTTCAGAAGAAACATTGTTGAATTTAGGATCTAAACCTTCAAGATCTGCCACACTTAATTGACAACGTGCCAAGGACTGATTGGAAACGGCAAGGCCAACATTCGAACTGTATGCAGCATTGCCCAATCGCAGGCTTTAGATTGTGAGCCTACTCCAGCAGTTGCAGCTTTTGCCAGCTTGGGGGCTTTTGGAAACGCAGCAAGTCATGAAGAAAGAGATTTACATAGATGGCTTCGCAACCTCCATGACATCAACCTAGATGTTTACCATGTCACCTTCGAACTTCAAGTCCTTTGGCCTTTTCGGGTTCTTTTTTGAACTTGTTCAGCTAATCCCAGCTAATCCAGCTTAACATGAGTTCCAAATGTTGATCACAAATATTATTTTGGAGGGTCTCCAGCTCACTGCACATCCCAGGTGATTGACAGCCCAAAGCCAGAGCGGATTGGGATACCGACGTTGATGCCACACGAGATCCTGCACGCATTGCACAAAGCGGGGGCTGAGCAGGATGGCGGGTCAAGCAAAACAAGTTTCAGAGGTATTTACATAGGTGGTTCAGTGCTGTTGTTTTGGTGTACTGGTGAATATTAAATCTTGATAGCATCTGTACCTATATGTAAATAACTGGTTTTGAAATCCTGCATTTGCGTTCCCTGGCAGTTCCAAAAGTCTTTGCTTGGAGATATGTGCCCTTCTGCCTTGAAACACTTTTGGGATCATGCTTCGACAATCGATGAATGGAAGGATCACCCTGTTCTCCAGAGGGTGCATGACAGATCTCGTCAAAATCTTAATTGATGTTGCACCCTGACTTGGAATGCGTTTGTTCAAATCTTCGCCCATTGGTGCATGGTCGAACCCAGGTTTGGTACCAGTCAGTTTCCATTGCGATGGCGCAGAATTTTTCAATAACTCTGAGTTCAATGTTTGGTCCATGAGCAGCGCCGTCGCAACCAATGGAGATGCCGCTCAAGCTTGATATGGCTAATTCTTTTCTACATGAATGTGCATGATTGAAACATGACGAAGCTGTGTTCAAATCGCATGCTTCTGGTTGGCCTAGGTATGGGAAACCAAATTTCCTTTGGTCATCATCCCGCACACAGCTATGGCAAAGCCTGAAGTGCCTTGAATCTGAAACATGTTTGAATCGTCGTTAGCTCATGGGGTTCAGTACCACCTTCAACCAACAAGTGTTTTCCCTGCGTCCCCAGCTGGCCTAGGTTCGAGATGCTGTCCATGCTCAAGTAGCGCGGCTCCTGGCATGGTCGATGGAATTTGCAGCCAACGGGGTTTGGCCGCAAAGGGGGTACCATGGTGAAGAGTTTGATGACAAATCCTATAGAGGAAGCTTATGCGGAACCAAACTTGCAGATGAATGGAGGCAGGGGTATATTGTGTTCTTTAAATCTAGCCCATGTAGCCCTTTAGGGATTGATATGTATATATATATATATGTTTATTTATATATATATATATATATACATATTTCTATTTATATATATGCTCATAGATATATATATATATATACAAATGACATCCATATTTAAGCCCTGGACAGGATGGCCTATTTTGCTTTTCGCTATGACCACAAAGCACGAGTGCATGCCAATTTTTTCAACCGACACTATGGTTGTACATGCATTTGTGAATGCTGTGCTGCGGCCAGACCGGCGAGAAGGGGTGATGACTCTATGAATTACACCAACTTCCGACAAGATGCCCCAAGATACCTTACCAGAATCAGCAACCAAGCGTATTTGGACACTGCTTTGCGCAAATCCCCATGGAAGTGCTTAGAGGGATGGACATTGCGGTCGTGCACCCATGACATGCTGCACACAGTATACCTTGGCGTTGGGCGTGACATGGTGGGGTCCATTTTGGCTGATCTTTTGGATGTTGGAGCTCTTGGACCGGGTAGTGTCCCTGAAAAACTACGAGCTTTGACCGTAGAGATGCATGAAGCCTTCAGAAGAGAAAAGTCGATCCCCCAGTTGAACTCAACAGTAGTGAAGAAAACAGTCGCGAAGTAATTTCATATCAAAGGTTTCTTGCCCACATTATATCCAACATCTTTTGATACCCTGTCTCAGGATCAGAGTGCGACTCACCGCTTTCACTGAGAAGAACACGAGGATCAACAAAAAGTATCCGGAACTTGGAAGTTGTTGGAAGGGAGCTCACGTCAAGATGGTGATGTGGTTCATCACAGAAAAGTGCATTCAAAAAGCCATAGAACTTGATGACGCCTGTCGTTATTAGGGTTGGTTGTGGCAGTATGTCTTTAGAGTGGTATCCCCAGCCAACAGTTTTCTGCAGTGCTTTCGCCACTGCGTCCCAGTGTCAAACAGCCAACATCTAAGGATATCCTTTTGCAACGGGGCGCTAGCTGTGCTTGGGCTCTGATGACAGCCATCAAACGGATGGATGATTGTGACATTGTCGTGAGTCAGCCAGATGCTGATTTCATTCACTGCCACATTATGTCGGCTCTTTCCCATTGGCAGGGTCTTTCCCAGAGTTGCCAACGAGCCAACGTCAAACGTTGGAAAATTCGACCCAAACACCATTACTTGGAAAAGATTGGTGATTTTGTGAAAAGGACCAGGTTCAATGCTAGGCACATGAGTTGCTTTCAGGATGAAAGTTACCTTGGCTTTCTGAAACATGTGGCAACAAAATGCCACAGTACAACCGTACTCACCCGTGTTTTCCAGCGCATTTTGTTGAATTTGAGCCAAAGGTTTCAAAACAGCAGAACAATTCGATCATCTTTGGGGCGCCCAAAACCGAGTGCCAAGAAAAGGAAATTGTTTTCAGATTTCCCTTTGCGACAGTGACGTCCCTGCCCAGCTGTCCTGCAAAAGGGCCATCATCGCCACGCGGAGGGGCCGAGAGATGAGGTGATGCGGCAAATTGCCGAAGTCCATACATACATACATACATACATACATACATACATACATACATACATACATACACACATACATACCTACGCACTAATGTTTTCATTCATTCAACCGTTTTTTATTCATTTACATTGCCATCATTCACACATCACACAAGCTAATATGAAGTTATCGCTGGGCAAACCATGTTCTTGATTCCTGCTCACTTGGCACCGATTCCCACAGTCAACAGTCAAGGCAAGCACGGCTGCGGGTGACAATGATTGTCCTCATCGTTTTGTGGTTTGATGGCTGGTTGCCCACAAAGCGTTTTGATTCTTAATGCCTGGTCATTTCCTCACTGGTTGGTGGTTCGATGGTTGACCGTGAAGTACCCACAAAGCGGTTGATTCTTGATGCCTGGTTATTTCGTCATTGGTTTGTGGTTCGATTGCTGACCGTGAATTGCCCACAAAACGTGTTGATTCTTGATGCCTGGTTATTTCCTCACTGGTTTGTTCTTCGATGGCTGACCGTGAAGTGCCCACAAAGCGTTTTGATTCTTGATGCCCCCTATACTATTTGCTCCCCGGAAAAATGAGGGGGATGGCCATGCCACAGATGTGAGAACATATGTGTATACATCACATACATTCATTTAAACGAACATACATGTAAACATACAGAAGTTCAACCCAAAAAAAATCAAATGTGTATAATTAAAGGGGGGAGATGATACCGTATATGTATGTAATACATATATATATATAAATAAATGTTTACATATATATATATATATATATATATTGGAACGGTTCTTATAAGAACCGTTCCCCACCAGAAAGCTCACAGAAGTCAAGTGATCTGTTTAGCGAAAGCTCCGCGAAACATGATCGGTGCTAGGGACAAAAGCTGTTGCGAACAACAAGGGCCATCGTTTGGCATGGAGAAGCAAACTTTGACACGGCCAAAGGCAAGCTCATCCGTTTGAGGTGGAGAAGCAAACTTTGGCACGACCAAGGACAAGCTGATCCGCAAATCTTTCAGCCAAAAGCCATTGGGCACAACGTGTTTGTAGCTCAGGTTCTGCTAAGCTGCAAGCTAGATAGCCATGCGTTCTTGGAACATCGCGTCAATGACATCCCCTTTTGTCTCGCTAAACCTATCCGCGTATCTAACCTGCGTTGCTTTCTGTTATTAAGCACTAATCATCCTTGGCGCAAAAACTTAAACCCTAACGCTGCTTTGTGTAGCTAAACCCTAATCATCGTTTGCGCGAAAACTTAAACCCTAACGCTGCTTTGTGTAGCTAAACCCTAATCATCGTTTGCGCGAAAACTTAAACCCTAACGCTGCTTCTTGTATCTAAACCCTAATCATCGTTTGCGCAAGTATTGAATTTAGAAAACTTTTTTGTCAAAGTTCAGAGATTTAACTTTTGTTGAAAGTATTATTCTAAATATTTTCAATTATAAAATAATTCTTTTCTATCAAAATCTAAACCCTAACGCTGCTTTGTGTAGCTAAACCCTAATCATCGTTTGCGCGAAAACTTAAACCCTAACGCTGCTTTGTGTAGCTAAACCCTAATCATCGTTTGTGCGAAAACTTAAACCCTAACGCTGCTTCTTGTATCTAAACCCTAATCATCGTTTGCGCTAGAAAACTTGTTTATCAAAGTTCAGAGATTAATTTTTGTTAAATATATTATTCTAAAAATTTTATAATTATGAAATAATTTTTCTATCAAAATGTAAACCCTAACGCTGCTTTGTGTAGCTAAACCCTAATCATCGTTTGCGCGAAAACTTAAACCCTAACGCTGCTGCTTGTATCTAAACCCTAATCATCGTTTTGCGCAAGAAGCTCAACTTACATATTCTCAATATTTTCAAAATTGAAATGTTTGAGTTGCGCACATAAGCTCTTAGTGAATAAATTATTTATATTCAGGCATGTTTTTTCATCAACAATATTGACCCTAACGCTGTTTTATGTAGTTAAACCTTAAACATCGTTTGCGCAAGAATCTAAACCCTAACGCTGCTTGGTGTTGTTAAACCTTAATCATCGTTTACGCAAGATGAAATTTTTTAAAATCAAAAATGACTCAGATGTACTCCGAGCCATTGATGGCCTTTCTCCAACATTCGATACATACGACATCTGCGAGACACGAAGATTCTCGTTTGTTGCCGATAGTGTCCTTTGTGCAGCGTTGGGCCCTAACGGCACATTCATATGGAACAAACATTCTCCGTCTCGGTCTTTTGTGGATGCGTATCAATTGTTTCAAAGGTCCTTCAGTTCTTCCCCATCTCCATTCATCTTGTATTGAAGGTTCTTTGTTGATTTCCTTGCGTCGTTTCTTGTTGCTGTCTTTGGGAACATGGGGTATGTGATCGACAATGGATGATGCAGCCAAAAAATGTGTACCCCCCAAGCAGCTCCCCCCATGAGCGATACGTACCAAAGTATTGATCACCCGTTTGCGTAGGGGTCCAGCTGAATGGATGGAAGCTTCATCCGTGGGTCGAAATA
>VSDK01013561.1:27547-49344 GCA_009767595.1 Symbiodinium kawagutii
TCCGGAGGTTTGCAACTTCTTGTTCCTCTTCAAGGAGCTGACGCTTGATTTCCCTCATATCTCTCGCCACATCGAGCTTATACTGATGGTATTTGTCACGATGATCGTCGAGTTGTTGTTCTAGCTCCGACATTCGTTCAGACGCTTTCCCATCACTCTCCGCTCTCATCTCCAATCGGACTATATGCTCATTCAACGTATCCATGCGATTCTGATTCGCTTGGATCCTTTGTTCCAGGAATTCTTCTCTTTCTCTTTGTTGTTGAGTGAGGTCGCCCATTCGACCCAGCCTGGCCTCTTCCTGTGCTCTCTTCAATTCAAGTCGTAGGGCCGAAATCTGTTCCTCACCATCTTGAATACGAATTCCTTCGGCACGCAGATGATTCTCCAGACGACCTCTTTCAGTATGGCTCTCCGACAAGTCGAATTCCAATCCTGCGATCTTCATGCCCAATCGTCCAGCGTTGGCCCGTTCATTGCTCTCCACAGTCGCAATGATCTTGTCCTTCTCTGCCATCTCCAACCTTGCTTGCCTTCGATAGGTCAACATCTCATCTTGTAGATGGCTAAGAAAGTCGTGACCACGTACACTGGCAGTACCCTGTTCACTGAGCTCTTGTCGCAAGAGGAATAACTGTTCCTCATACCTCGCTGACATCTGGTTCATCGTCTGCTGTTCCATCTGTGCATGTTGTCTTGCTTCTGTGTATGCACGGGAGATTGCTTCTTCGGATTCTCCGGTAATCACCCTTTCTCTTTCTCGTAGATCGTGAATGCGAGATTCGAATTGTTCTTGTGCTGATATTCCCCTCGCATGAATATGTGCAGCGGTTGCTTGAGATAGTTCCCACCACTGAGTCACTTGTTCAATTCTCATGGTTGCTCCATAATCTTCTTGCTGGAGATGAACAATCTCACTTTCCTGGTGCCTCAGTGTGTTGGTCAACTGTGTAATCTCTTCATAAGCAGCAGATTCATATTGATTGAGTGTGTCTCGACAATGCTGTTGTACATCCATGATGCTGTTCTCAAATAGGGCTACCCGAGATTCGGCCTGTAAATGTTCTGCGTTCACTCTCGTTTTCTCACGTCTTGCAATCCCCAATTCGCTCTGGGCTTCCCGAAGGGCCTCCCTGAGCTCATGGAAATGCTTTCGTTCTTCACGAGGTGAATGACGTGGGGACCGGTCACTTCGTCGAACACGGTTCACTGGAGTCAATGCCCTCGAAGATGATGCCAATTGTTGGGATCCTCTCGATGCCATCGTTTGGCTTCCAACTGGGGTCACTCGATTCCAAGATCCGCTCGAAATAACTGTCCCTTCGTCACCAGGGCTGTCCGCTGGGGAACTCCCTGTATGTAGGCTCGCGGCAGGTGCCGCAAAGGTGTAGTTAGTTCCAGATCCACCGGATCCTTCAGACATTCACTGGAGCCTTACGGCTGATAACCTGTGGAAAGAAGTTAACCGAAGGTTCACCGCTCTCGTTGCAGATTATATGACTATCCTACTTGATGGCTTCACTCCTTTCTCCCACCAGTGCAGACAGCGCAGCGCGAGCCCATTCTATTTTCGCTCTGGCCGCTTGAGTGACTTGAGCCAAGCGGCAATTGTGGTATATGCATGTTATGTGCTCATAGCTACCTCTACTGTCGTGGCATGTACATTCGCAATCTAGATTAACCAAGTTTTGTTAAGTTAAATATCTAAAAACTTGATTGTCGTTCTGTTTTCTTAAATATGTTTTCTAATGTTTTCTAGATATATGTAAAAAAACCGGATGTTTTTTTTGACATACCTAAAAACTTGATTGTCATTTTGTTTGTTTAAATATGTTCATCAGACATTTAAAAGCAACATGGTTCAACGTGGGTGTTTCTCAAGTCATAGGGGACCCCCAGTTATCATCGCTTATGAACCATTTACAGTAATAAACAAACCATTTTATGGGGTTCCCTATTTTGTGAAACGACCACATGGGTCACCAGCCCTCTAGTTTCATGACCTTCAAAACCATGGAGTCCAAACCATGGTGAAACATGGGAACACGTTGCTTACATTAGTTCATCCGGCACTGCATGGAACTATTCTCCATGTTTAGCAGCCGATGTTTCACAGTCGGCTTCAGGGAGGAGCCAAGGGTTAACGGGAAGGAAAGGTCGGCCACATTACGGTGATGAATCCGTCAAGGAGGTTGATATTATTGATATTATGCTGAAGAATATGCTGCTTACTACTAAGGATCAATGCCAAACAAAAACATCATACATTCTTAGCGAGAAAAACTTTGATGATAACCAAAGATACCTTGACAACCAAAGCAATATTTTCTGCTAGATCCGAGAAAAAACTGGGAAAATCATCATAAAAAAAAATACTGGCTACTGCTACTGCTGCTACTGCCGCTATGTACTGCCACCACTGTTTCTACTACTTGTATTACTGCTACCCCTGCTTCTGCTCGTGCTGCTGCTCCTGCTAGTGCTGCTGCTACTACTGCTGCTGCTACTACTACTCCTGCTGCTACTACTAGTGCTATACTTCTACTACTGCTTCTAATGTTGTCTGACCAAAAGTACCCCCCCCCACCCTATTTTTTTTATTCTTACTTTTTTTAAAAGGGGGGGTCTGCTTTGCAATTGTACATCTGAAATCTGGACTCTCACCACGACTCTCCCCACGGCTCTCCCCAAAGGATTTTTTCTTTTCTTTTCTTTTTTTTGTTTCTTTTCTTTTTGTTTCTTTTTGTTTCTTTTCTTTTCTCTTCTTCTCTTCTCTTTTCTTTTCTTCTCTTTTCTTTTCATTTCTTTTCTTTTCTTTTCTTCTCTTTTCTTTGCTTCCTTTTTAACGACAATTCAAAAACAATAAGGAAGAAAAAAAATAGAAATGAGCCAGGGAAGTTGTTTCTTATTGCAGTTGCTAATTTCAGTTTATAATTGCAATTGCAGGAGCTTGCAAGGGGGTTACCCTTTGCGAACCTATTTTTCGCGTTTTTTTGAAAGGATTTTCAAAAGAAAACAGCTGTTTTGGACAAGGTATTTTTTCTGAATTTGTAAAGGTGTGTTTTGCTTATTGAAGAGAATTGAATCACAATTCGCAACCTTATCACTGGTTGTGAGCTGGTTTTCTGGATCAATACTAAATTTAAATTAGCGGCTAATTTATTAGCCCTTCTACAAATAAGTAAGGGGAAAATCTAATAATTTTGGATTTTTCTGCAAAATATTTGCAGCTAGTGTGAATGTTGCACTATTATTGCAGCTGCTCTGGAACAAGTTGACATTCTGTAATTTAAAATCAATAAGTGCTAATTTAAATTTAGCAAGGGCTGAAAAATCCAGATCTGGAAAATAATTGCAGCTATTGCAAGCGCTTTACTTTACTATTGGTCAGACAACATTACTGCTACCACCACTTGAAGTGCTACTACGTCTGCAACAAGTCGTTCAGATTCGTTCATAGTCTTCCTGCCAACAATACAACCAGTGGCTCGGTATCATCGTTAATCACTCTCTGGTGCTCACCGGGTGATTGTTTAAAATTTCTCTCAGCAAGTTGAAACCATGGAAAAACCACAAGGGAAACCGGCTGAAATATACGTCCGGCTCGGCTCAACTGCTGTGGGTCAACTGCTCATCCCATTTTAGTGGGTAGATCGCTAATGCAGATACCTAGTAACTCGACCCTACCCTTCCAGATCTTCCAGAAACCTACATGGCCGTGGGTCAGTTCACCCCGTACCCCTGGTTCTCCCATCATTCACCATTAGTTTCCTTATAGTTTGTTGGTTCTTAACCACCATTAGTGGTTGGGTAACTGCTTGACCCATAGCCATATATAGCTGGTATATCCCCTACTATTGTTACATATCATCCCCTTTTATTAACCATTATAACCAGCTGGTTAACTATGGCTGTTGGTTGGTCATAGTCAACCATCCCTCGTTGGGTTTCCCCGGTAACAACCCGGTGAAGGCCCTTCCCAGTCATGGCTTGGCGCTGGCACCTTTGGAGATGGGCGGCAAGCGCTCCGAGTCGGGCCTCGCGGCCTGGCGATGCGATGGCATCGGAGTTGGGATTTCTCGAGCCATAGGCATGAGAACCAACTACTATGGCTTCGCGGCTTTGCGGCTTAATGCAAGTCAAGGCTCGCTCTGTTCCAGGCCGGCAATTGCGTGCCAGGAACAAACTATATACAATGAAGATGACAAGACATGAAATGCCAACGAGCGAATGGGCACCGTGATCTTGAGCGAATGACGATGACCTTGAACGAATGATTAAGTCACATGTTGTGAGCACATTTTGTAAGACCATGGTCTGGTCATATCACGGTTGGTTTTCCCATGAGAGTGAAAATTCCAAATGCTAGGGGAGAATCACCCACAATACTGGTTGAGCAACTAGATGGTTCAACAATTATAGGGTTTAACTGTTTAACCATATAGTTATTACATTTTAACACTATATTTTCTGGTTTAACAATTGTAGGGTTTAAAACCTCAAGCTAATGGTTACTCAAACTAATGGTTTAACAAACTCATAGGGTTTAACAATCATAGGTTTTAAACAATGGTTATAATGGTTACTTAAACTAATGGTTTAACAATTGTAGGGTTTAAACCTCAAACTAATGGTTACTCAAACTAGTGGTGAAAACATGGACAATGGTGGTTTCTAAAAATAGGGGACCCCAAAATCATCCCCTATTAAGCATTTATAGTAATACACCAGCCATTTTTGCGGCTCCCTATTTTGAGAAACACCCAGATGAGTTTTAACCATTGATTTCCGTACGAAATTGGTTATTGTTGGTGATTATCCCCCATGAACGTTGGTTGATTCACTGCTTGAGCCAGCCCGCCATTTGTCGCTGGTATATCCCCTAGTACTGTTGCCTACTACGCTCTATTATTAACCAGCTCAACCAGCTAGTTGCCCATGAACGTTGGTTGGTGACCTGCTTGACCCAGCTCGCCATTTGTCGTTGGTATATATCCCCTATACTCATTAGTTGTCATCACCATTGATCAGGTATATCCCCTACTATTGTTGGTTATCATCCCCTAGAATCAAGCATTAACCAGCTACTTAACCATTGTTGTTGGTTGGTTGTCATCCCCTAACCAGCTCAACCAGCTCTATAACCAGCCAGGTTGATTAACTGCTTGACCCTTGCGGGTCACCTCTTCGGGACCCGGATCTCCATGAGAAGGTCTCCTGGCCACGGGACCGCGCTGGTGGGTGGTGAACCCCAGGCGACCGGGCGTGATCAACAACGTTGTTTAGCCCATAATCATTGCTATCCAACCAATGGTTAATACCATTTAGCTAAAACATTATGTTTTTTATGGTTAGGATATGGACCAGTAGTTGGTAAATATATGTATGTATATATTGGCTAACAATTTTCCAAACACTGAACCATTGTGGCTAATTATGATATATATATATATAACTAATGGGTTTCATACTTCGGGTGCAATAATCATAATGACCAGGTGGCAAATTGTAACCACAATGGTTCATGTCTCTGGTTGACCTCTTTGGAAATGACAATCTTCTGGAGTTAATGCTGGTAAACGATGGTTGACTGGTTGGTGGTTTCAACCCCTATGAAAAATATTAGCCAACCAACCAATTGTTAATAATTACTAGGGAAAGTAAAAAATGTGAATCAAACCACCAGCTAGTTGATATTTCTGGTAATGATTATCTCCAGTTTAATGATGATGAATCATTTGGACTTCGTTCCCCTCTGCATCCATGGCTGGCTCACGAAGATTCCCAGCGGTGAACCATCTGGAAACGGTGGATTATCTGTTGCTATGTCACTACAACTTGTTCAGAAGCTGGCGAATAGTATATATTTCTATGTCACTGTATATGATCATGAATGATTGTATAATAATGATTGCATGTGCTTTATCCAAGGTTAATAGGTTACCAGTGGTGACTGTGGTTTTGATGGTGAGATAGTGGACAACAGTAAATACTTCCGAGTGGATCGTGATCGCACTGGTTGCAGCTGGTTCATAGAGCAAGTTAATAACCGCTGTTTTCTATACGGTCGTTTCTCAAAAAATAGGGGTTCCCCCCAATCATCCGATATTGGTCATTGATAGTCATGATCAAACCATTTTTGGGGGTCCCTAGTTTGAGAAACTACCATATGTTTGGCTCATTAAAAAGACTGTTTTTACCGGTCCATGAATCTGATTGGAGCGATCGTCGTTTGGCTTTCTGGATGAAGCTGCTTTACCCCGGCGTGAACCAATAAACTGTATGAATGGTACATAGTGGTTTCTCAAAATAGAAGTACCTCCAAATCATCCAGTGTCAACCATAAATAGTGGTAAACCAACCATTCTTTGGCCACCCCAGTTTGAGAAACCCCATATGGCAGTGGGTCAAAACCCCGTACCCCTGGTTCCCCCCACTATTAACCATTGTTTTCCCTATAGTTTGTTGATTACTATAAGCCATTATTGGTTGGTTAATATTGACCCATAGCCCATATTAGGATAAACCCTAGTGATTCCACTGTGCATCACTACCTCCTGCGACCCTGGGCCGTCCTTGGGTCCGTCTTGGCTCGTGGGCCATCCCTGGAGGAAAGAAGTCGTTGCAGCGGCGCGCGGTCAAAGCCTCGTTGCAGCGCCGGTTGTCCACAGGGGCACAGCGCCAGTGCTGCCAGTTGTGCGGGTTTACCAACCAACAACCAGGTTGTTAACCAGCTGGTTATAATGGTTAATAATAGGGGGTATTAACCAACAATAGTAGTGGATATACCAGCTATATATGGCGAGCTGGGTCAAGCAGTTAGCCCACCAACTAATGGGGGATTTACCAACAATAATAAGGGAAAACAATGGTTAATGATAGGGGAACCAGGGGGACTAAGGGTTTTGACCCACAGCCATATGTGTATGGCCAACCCTAGATGAAGCCAAACCCCTGGTTGATTGATAGGGGGTATCCCTCAAAAGCCGACTGGTTTCTAATTTTTTTAGTGCTGCCAGTGTAAACATAAATGATGGTTTCTGAGAATAGGGAACCCCCAAAATGTTTGGTTTATTGCTATAGATGGTTGATAATGGATTGTCTTATGGGTCCCTATTTTGAGAAACCACCAAATTTAGAAATACACAAATGTCACATGTAGGACTATATCCATGATTAACTAAGCGCAATGAAATACATTAACGCATTCGTGTCAACATGAATGTACCCTTATCACGGATGCAACACTCAAAAATTATCATATTGATTGTTGATTCATCAAGAAGCAACAATATGTTTCATCAACATGGAACTCAATGTGAAACAAATATATTCATCATTCAAAAAAACAGGTCGATTCATCAAACATCTGCTTGGGGATCATTAAGGTTACATCATCTCAGAAACTTACTTAGCCACTTATTGTACTGTACGACATGAGCTGCTCACATTGAGGTTGGCTCACCGACAAGCATGTCCAGCATTGTACCAGAAACTGGGTATGGGCACACAATATCCGTCCGTCACACATCCGGCGTTCAACCACGACCGTAAATAATATATAATTAATGACATAGGGGACGTGTATATTCTCTCTAACCTTGCCTCCTAATTGCACCCTATTTGCAGCATTTTGGAGCTTTTGCTTCGGAATTGCACCTTGTCTGCAGCATCAGGGAGCTTTTTCTAATGCAAAAATATGTATATACTAACTACATACTACTACGTAGTATTTAAATACAGTCATCTACTACCCGTGTACCGAACTGAGCTATCTACATACCTGCTTATCTGCTACATATTCATTTGTATGGGATCTACAGTATCTACTATTAATACACCACAAATATATGCAGCATATACCAACCCATCTACCTACTTACTTCCTGCTTGCTTTTACTACTTATCTATAGTCTATATATATACCATTTATATATTACTTACACGCTACCTATCTACTACCTGCCTACATGCAATCTATGTGTATATATATATTCATTTACTTACATACTAATTGTATCTAATTGTTTTATATTTACACAATAGTTACAACTCCCAAATACTACCTTTTTACTAGCCATAAATATCTATAGTATATATATATATATGTGACTCCAAATATTAATCATTTACTACCAATGCACTACTTATATAATACTACGCCACTCACCCCACCCCACCATCACACCACAGGGGGGGGGGTTGTATTGCCATCTAATAGCAATATACAACTGATAGAGTACCATCCCACTCCCCCACCCACCCACCCACCACCACACAACAGGTGGGAGGGGGACCCATGACCCATGCCGGGAGGGGGGACAAGGAACGCTGGACCATATATACACACATTTGCAACCACACATGTACACTCACACATGGTGGTTTCTCAAAATAGGCGTGAAATTGCTGGATTATCATTAAAACCATTGGTGAATGATTTGGGGGTCCCCTTTCTTTGAGAAACCACCATATATACGTACACACCCACATGGCTGTGGGTCAAAACCCTTAGTCCCCCTGGTTCCCCTATCAGTAGCCAGCTCGTTTTCCCTATGATTTGGTTGGTCATTACAAGCCATGAAATTGATGGTTAATACTAACCCGTAGCCACATCATCCTACTTCTTCTACCACCGTGGCAGCGTCAGTGAAACCAACCACGCCAGCGCGCCCGCGCCAAGGTACTTTGCAAGTAGCTTAGCATCTCGCGCGCCTGGAACGAAGTTGGCGATATGTTTCCACGGCTAAGGGCGGTAATTGCTGGCTAGAATACCACTACAGCCTAAGTTAATGTAGGTTAATATAGAATAATATAGTGGTTTATTAACCTAAGTTGGCTAGAAAACCAATAGAGGTTAATAACCTACTATAATAGATTTTCATATAGGTTAATAAACCACTATAATAGATAATAAACTAGGTTCCCGTCCTATAGGCGGCCGTGTATTTTTCTTATCAGTCTCATCTGTGGATGTGACAAATCTCTCACGTTTTACATATGTTTCACCCAACCCTGGATGTGACGTCGCATCCACTTCATGAAGCATGCAAAACCCCGAGAAAGTGCACATGTGAAGAAAGTTACGCGTCCGTCTGTGGGACGGGCACCAACTACTAGAGGTTAGTAAACCACTATAAGTTAAGTTAATATAGGTTATCATTCATAAGCCACTATTATTAACCACTATAATTAGAGGGTTTTTAATAGGTTAATAATACGAGAGAATTGACCACTATATATACATATATATATATAGATATGTATGGTTAATTTTATATTAGCAAACAACTACTGTATAGGTGGTTTCTGAAGCCATAGGGAACCCTATCAAATGTTTGGCTTAGTACGGTTAAGTACTCTAAAGGGATGTACATGGTAATTTTTCAACTACATATATGGGCAACTGTTGGTTACACATCCAGTCTAGCTATATGGCTTTGGCCTTTTTCGACAATATGGGTAATTATTGGCTATATAACTAGGTAATTATTGGCCATATTTGTCCACTGGCACGTCCATGGTTGGCTTTACAACTTGGCAAATATTGGGTATTCTGGTGGTTTCTCAAAATAGAGAACCCCATAAACTGAATGGTCGTTTCTGTACTATACATGCTTAATAAGTAACAAGGGATGATTTGGGGGTCCCCTATTTTGAGACCATGACCAGCGATGATATTACCACAGCAATTGATGCGGCATCTGTAAGTCATACCGTGATTTCAGCGCTCTTCGAAATCCGATCCTAGCAGCCGTGGTTCGGTTCTTGTACGAACTGGGTCTGACATTCTTTGGTCTAGTAGCCAGTTTCAGCCATTGATTCTTAGGTCGTCTCTGAGCCGCTGCATCATTGCTATGAGTCACTCGGCATTTATCACGGTGGCTTAATGATGCATCAAGCAGCTGTACCGTCCGTTAGTGTAACCTGGCAACTCAAAATCCATGGACATCACCCCAATTCCACAGAGCGGAGATCAGCTGACAATACCACACCCACTCAGCTCCAGCAACAAGTTCTATGAGATGGTCATTCCATCATTCCTAGTCAGCAGTTGGCGATATCATCGCTGCTTACATGACCCACCATGGACTTGCTGCTGAAGCCCACTAAGCGGCTTCTTCATGCAATCGTGTGCCGTTCAGAACCATCGATGCTTCCAAATAATCACAGCTTGGGAAGGTGATGGGTAGTGGAAACACATGGAGACCCATTCTGAATATCATGCAATCAACAATCCATATAAATCTCAGGAATGATTCAAATGAGGGATGAACCATCTGCTGCTGTTAAGCGTTAGCCTGGGATGGTTGTCATCCCAGTGGTTTCCCCATGGTCGACGACTAGCTGCCTTGTTGTCCTGTTGAGTGTACCGAACATGATCATGATCCACAAACGCGGGCATCTGAATGCGACTGGTAGATGTCTTGTTGATGCTTGATGATGTTGAGAGTTTGCTCCAAATTACACCTGAAAGAATTGAGATGAAACCTCAGTTTGTAGCGTTCTCGAAATGCTTTTGCATGAGGAGCATCCTTAAGCATGTAAAACACAATAACAGCGCTCTGGTGAAGATCCTAGAAATAATCCAACTAGTCTTTGTTGCGATATTTTCCTACCCATTTGATGGGTTATGATAATGACCCATAGCCATATCAGGCAGCGTCGAAATTATTTGATTAAGGTGTATTCATGGATTTTCTAGAACGTAATATTATATACTTTATCGTCTTCCAAGTTTTGGAATACTCCTTTGGGGTATCGTTTTTAGGCCGTCCCGATCGTTTTTCAAATAAAATCGACGAAACACGTCTGCATGTAACGCCTAAGCTCGACGCAATTGACTATAATTTTATCTCTGGCTCATATGGCTGGTATTCCCTATTATTGCTGGTTCGATCCCCTGGCCCTATCATTCACCACTATAAGCCACAAGGTCAACCATAGAAAATCCCGTGGTTTCCGTATAAAACCATCAACATTCCAAGCTTATTACACGGAAAGTTTAGCTACGGCTATGACCATTAGTTATGAAAATAACCATCATTATCCATTTTCAACCATGATTGCAGATATTGTCCCACCTTCCAAGCTTGGAAACCATTATGCATTAATCATTAACCATTATTAATTCTTATTGTTAACATTCGCTAACCATCCAGTACTAACCACCAGTTACCACTATTATTGGTTTCCAAGCCAGTTGGTGATGGGAGATCAATACTGGTTATCACCCATTCTTAACCATTATCAACCATTGATTAAGCATTACTGGTTGGCGGTTGAACCACCTTTTTGAACCTTTGCTTGCGGTCACCGTCGACGCGCTTTCACGCCTTGCACTCAAAATGAATTCTACGATGCAGTCTCGCCAGCGAAATCTGGTCCCATGGTGGCGCCAGCATTGACCGCATGCATCAGACCATCGAAAACACCCTCCAGGCCCCCAAACTCTGTACCGGGGGGAGACTCTGGCTGTGCGGTGAGCACGATGGCCCTTTGAAAGAAAGATTCGGCGATTGCCATGTTCACTCTCCAAGGATACGCTTTGGCCTGCGCAGTTTTCCATGCACCATGCATGTCCTTGCCGGTGAGGGACTGCCACTGACTTGGCTGAACTCTTGTATCTCTCCAGCGAAGTAATGCCTCTTCAAAGGCCGGCAGCCACCGAGTCGCAAACCCAGTGGGCTTGGCGGAGCAGGCCCCGTAGAGGCCTTGCAAAACCAAATGCCGTTTTGCGCCAAGAGAGAACAAAACTTGCATAGCTTCCACTTTCCAAATGGAGGCAGCTTCACGAAGACTCGGCTCTGCGGGATGCTCCATCAACCATGCAGTACCACATGCACATGCAAGCGTTGCAAGGGAAAGGAAAGCCTGAATAAGCGAGTTCGCGACATGCAGCTGACTCATCTGTTTCAAAGTGGCAGTCTTCAAACCCCAGGGATGACGACGATCTCTGATGGGCATGGGACCGCCATCATTTCGAAGTACACCCAGCCAGCGTGCCACACTCCATGTTTCACATGGAGGTGATCCGATCAAGCCCAGCAGACAGCCTGAACCAACAATATCACTCCACAGTTTCCGTGCGTGAGGCGAAGTCAGATCACACCACCTGCGGTCGTAAATGATATCGATTAGTAAAACACAGATGTCCAAATTGTAAACCATGGAGAGTTCGGCAAAACACTGTTTCATATCGCCAGGACGCGAATGCCCGGCGTAGAAATATAACACCGCAAATTTCCCACGAAAGGGTGACAAAGCAGAGGGTCTTGTGTTTGCAGAAGACTGAGCATCCTTCTCAGTAGTGGTCACTCTTTCAACAAAACCTGGCTCACTCGGAGGGTCACTTCCAGATTCGTCAGCAGGGCGATGCGGTGCCACTGCTTCCCATTGAAGTCGTGAAGGCAGGAAAGGCCCATACGCTTGCACAATGGGAGGGCGGTAAACACCTTTGGGTTGTTGAACTGTTTCCATGCTTGCAGCTTCGGCTTCACTGACTGGGACCAAGACAGTGCGAAGAAATGGCATGCATCCATTCTGTTCGCGCTGCAAATGTTGACGCAGTTTCTGCGTGTTATTAAAATCTCGCAAGCAGGAAGGACAGATGGTGGGGTGGTCCATGTACCTGCGGACCTCAGCCACAAAACCATGCATTTTGGCCTGATGCGTGGCTAATGCTTTTCGGCATGCAAAAATGCGCTCACAATGCTGACAGGCAAAGCCCGTAACAGACGCAGGCTCTGCAGGACTGCTCAAGCACACTCCTGCCTGCTGTTGATAGGCACGAATTTCTGCTTTCCATAATGCAGTGCTGGCCGCCAGCTGTGCAAACTTGAATGCTTTTCTGCGAGCCATACACACCTGCCGCTTCCATAGCGAGCCCCGTTGGCGCCAGTGGTCGACCCATGCGGAGAAGTCCTGCTGTGGGTCGGGTAATGCCTGCAAACAATGACTAAACTGCCTAATCCAACAACAGTCATCACGTATCTGAGCCAACCAGGAGTCCTGGTGTACATGGGCAAGGTGCTCAACCACATGGACTAGACAGGCTGGGGCATCCTGATACATCTTGGCCACATAGCGAAGTCTGGCAGACCGAACAATGGCATCAGTCTGTGGCAGAGGGGCACATGCAAGTACCTCTGTGTCTGTGGAATGCTCATTAATCGCGAAATTGCGCTTGCCCACCACAACCCGATTTACCCGCATAACGAAAGCACGGATCCTATGCAGTTGCTTGTCAGGAACATGGTGCCACAACTCGGCTCCATAGAAAAGACGTGAGAACACTAGCAAGCACGCCAGTGTCACTTTGGTGGCAAGCGCAAGTTCTTTTCGCGATAAGAGTGTGATGCATTCTTTATAGCTTTCAGTGGCTTGGCCGATACGGCATGTAATTTCATGGTGCAGATGCATATCTGCGGTTAATTGGAGACCTAAATGCTTATACCAGGATGCTAATGACACAGAAGTCCCGACCGAAGGCAAAGGCATGCGGTGCTGCGGAAACTTCCTAAGGTGAGCATTGGCCAATCTGAAAAGCAATTCGGTTTTGCCATGTTGCATATTCAAGTGGAGACCTCTTTCTTTGAAACGCTGAAAACATGCACTGGCTACAAGTTCAGCACGGCGAATGAGATCATGGGGGCAGTCTGCTTCCAAATGAATAGCAATGTCATCAACCCATATTATGGGAGTATTGCAGTCATGCAGGAGAGGGCATGCATCACCATGCAAAAGCGTGCCAACATCTTGCATAACGGCTTGCATAACTTGCGTAACGGTTGCGGAGAATGCCAGGTCAGCAACTGGATCTCCTGGTCGAGTTCCTTGAGAGCTAACCAGTGCCCGATTACTCACCACCTGGGCATTGGATCGAATTTGCGACCAGCAACCATAAAGAATGCTCTGGACCCATTTCTGCATAACAGAGGTAGCACCCATGGCTTGCAGTGCAGGTTTGTCCTGCAGGGTGTTGAGATGCACTTCTTCATCATCAGCATATGTCGAAAGGTCAAGGCAATTCGGCACTATCGTAGAACGCTTTGCCGAATAGAATGCAGAGGTAATGTCTATAAACAAGACGACTTGACTCTTATTGCGTAACTTGGAGGCTTCACGCAGCGAGCTAAGCATGTGCGAGGCAAACAAGGTGGTTTGACGCTTGAGCCCGCCAACTTGCATAGGCATCATGCTGGGCTGCAATTCAGCAACTAGCCGCCTTCGTGCAACATGATGAACTACTTTGGGTAGGACATCTGCTATCAATATGGCTCTCGGCTGTGGCGAGACTCCCCTTCTTTCTCCACAGAGGAGCTAGAAATCCACCTTTGTGAGTGACAGGCTCTTGTCCCCCTAGCACAGCATGAACAACCAAGGGGTATATCAAACGAGCTGCATAAAAAGGCGAGGACCTCAGAATCTCTGGTGTGAATGTGCCTGCAGTGACTCGTTCACAGCGAAGATGCATAATGGCGTCCTCTACTTCTTGCACTGTGGGAAGATCAGCACATGCATGCGGGTCCATGGTCACACAGGTCAAGGCTTGATTACTTACTTCTAAGGCTTGATCAAAGACCTTATCAAGAGAGTGGAGACTGGCTTGCTCAACAGTAGCAAAATGACGTTCAAATTGCTCCTGGGATGCAGCGAAACGAAGTGGCCGCTGTTGGATGCGTTTGCGCCATTTAGGAAGGGAGCTCTTGAGCTTCTTCCACATGTTGGAGCCATCTGCACGCGAAAGCTTATCACGATAGGCGAGGGCAAGTTCTGCAAGAAACTGCGCTTCATCTTGACACAAAGACCTCTTTAGCTTTGGACGAAGACTGGCAGCCAGCTTCTGATATCTGCTTTCCGCAAAACACGCATGGGCAACCCATGGAGTGGGAAAAGAAGTGAGAGATTCATCAACATCGAAATTGTCCTGACGCACCATGGTCATCCACTCAGCAATTTGCGGTTCGGTATACTGCCTAGACAAGAGCTTACGAATACGGGATGCAGCACGGCGTACACTTCTAGACCAGCTGGGCAGCGTCCACGTGTGATCTGAAATCCAATCAGAGCGCTTCGATTTCCTCTGCAATGGAAAGTGTTTCTGCAGAAAGGACAGCGTCTGCTCATTCAGCTGCACAACGAGCTGATCTAGTGGCAGCTTCCAGCCAACATCTGCCATGTGTCCTTGAAATCCCTGCAAAAAACTGGCACAGATCTGCTGCCCTTCAGCAGTGCGCAGAGCTGGGAGATTGAATGCAGGACGCGACACTGGCTTAGAAAAACGTGCACCAGAGCATACTTGCATTTGGACTCGACATGTTAATGACCTATGGTCCTCCACATCTGCAGGGAGAGCTAAATCATCAATGGACATGGTGGGGTCTGCGACTTTCCAGTCAACAGGTATGATAATGTAGTCGAGGCGCACCCAGCCTGCCGGGGACTTCCAAGTCCCATAGTCCTCTGGGGAAGTCCATACTGTGGAGTGCATCGTGGACGGCAAGCACAACGAATGCTTCTGCAACAAATCGTGCAAAAACTTGCCATTTTGGTTTTCATCATCTGCTCGGAAACCTTCAACACATGCATCGCAAATACTACCTAATCTTGCATTGGCGTCCATGCCAAAGAAACATGGCCAGCCCGCATAGGGTCTTAGGTGCTCCGACAACTCATGCCAATATGATTCTTTTTGCTCTTCACTGCTGAATTCATGGGGAGCATGCAGGGAGCCAAGAACACACTGGAAATGCTGACCAACCACCTTCAACAGGAGTGTGCGTGGTGTGGCAGCGATAACAGTGCACATGTCTGCCTTAAAAAAGACCGGGATGGTGCCAATGTGGGCGAATGGGACAGTTTTACTGATCCAAACTTCGACTCCTCCCTGGCCTCTTTCTGCAGCGGATGCAAATCCAAACCAGTTTGAGTTACTCCATTCTCTTGTGCGACGGGCCCTAGTCTCTTGTAAAAAGAGAATGGCATTGTTTCGTCCCTGTTGTTGCAGAAGTTGAGTGCGCGAACTCCAAGACATTTCTTGACCTGGTGCTGCAACCCACTCTCGCAAGGTGGTGACATTGTACGTAGTCATGACCGCCTCCACCTGTAACATGACATCTGGAAGGTCATGATTCTTAGGCCACAAAACCGCATCACATCCCGTCATAGGCGGTGGTATTGGAAATTGAATCTGGTCCTCAGTGACGGTAAAGCCAACTTGTTGGAAAGCGTCAGCAACATGCATCCAAAGCCAGGGCAACAGCACAAGATCATCCGGACGGAGTGCATGAGGACTAATGGGAAGTGGCTCATGTTCAATGTAGGTCCCAGCCAAATAGTCAGCCAGTTCATTATACAAACACCCTGCATGACCTTTTTGCCATTGAGGCCAGACCTCAGTAAGCTGTACCAAAGCAGCAAATAAGGGCCTGAGCAACTTTTGGACGATAGGTCGGGCAGTGATGGACCATGCAGCTTGCGTGCCTCGTATGACAGTGAGGGCGTCAGACACGAGAAAGACCGGTAGGCCAGCTTGTGCAAGCTCATATTGCAATGCGAAGAGCAGGGCACGACACAAGGCTTCACTCTCACCGGCAAAAGCATCTGCCCTCCCAGTCTCTGGATGTCGTGCTGAAACAGGCAAAGCATTAGAATCATCATCTGTAGTAACAGCAGCCGCTTCCCATCCTAGTAACTTGGATGTTCCATCTGGAAAGCGAAGAACAACAACATAAGCCCAGGAGGCGCGTCTGGCTTCACTTTTAGATTTGCGACGACTGGAACCATCAGTATAAATTTCCAAAGCCGCAGGGTCTTGCTGTGACGAAGCTTGACACTCCGCAAAGTGCAATGCTTTAGCAAGAGCAATGGGCATACCGTCAGGATCGGGAATGGCTAACTGCAAATGGTGCCTCGGTTGAAAGACACGATGGGCTAGTTCATGCATGCCCGGAACATTAAGTTTGTATGAGCCAGATGGACTGCTGGGTGGTGGCAGCAAGTCATCTAGATGAAGCACAACAGGCGAGGGCGGGACTCTGGGTCTGTTAGTGATTTCTTCTGATTCCGAGTCGGACTCAATATGAATGACTGACGTCTGAGGATCATTGGATCCAGATGCAGGAGCATTGGCACCAAAAGGTAGGAGGGATTGCAAACGAAGTTCCCTACGCCCAGTGGTACTCGGTGCTGCTTCGGAATCTTGTGTAGCGGACTGCGACATTTCTCCGTGCTGGACTTGAGCAACCTGTGTGAAAGTGTGACCAGCAGGGGCTTGTAACATCGCAACGATAAAGCCATGACCATTTTGCGTGGCCCATTGATTGCCATCTGATAGCTTGTGATTCGCATGCAAGACTTCACAGCGGATGTTGTCAAGCACTGGAGTACACTGCGTAGTGGCACCAGCAAAATCAAGTGCCTGAATCCTATCAATGCTATCAGGGACACATGCAGCTTGATACGTGATCAATGCCGAGACATGCAGGTGCGTAAACAAGACCGCTTTCTCATGAGCAGCCTCACCTTGCACCAAGAGTACATATGCACACGCAGGGGCAGGCGCTGCATCAAGTGGTTTGGGAAACACAATGTAAAAAGCAAGAGGTGAGTCCTGCACAATCATGTCTCTCCAGGTGTCTTCAAGACGATCTCCCCAGTCAAATGCATTAGCATTAATCGGAGTAACTCGTGGTGTAGTACACACTCTATGCATGGCATGATGCAAATAAAAAGAGACCAAAATGCCATAGTCATGGTCGCCTAGCTGTCTGATAATTTCAGCATGCAAGAAATGCATAAAAGCACCATGCACAACGTGACTACAACTGTTCTGGGCACTTGGTTCTTCCGGTGGTGATGGTTCAGTGGATGGCGCTGAATTGACAGCATGGTGCAGCTGCATCATTGCCTGCTCATCACCACCACCCTCATGGACTTCAAGAGTCCAGCAAGCACCATCATGCAATGCAACAAAGCCTCTGGAGTCCATAGGGCGCGATTGAAACCACATTCTGGCATATTGCGACGTGGTTCCAAAACGCTGCAGAACCTCATTGACAAGCATTTGCGCTGGGACGGATTTCGCAGCTTGCACAATGTCTCTTGCATCAAGCGGATCACGGCAAGAAGCTTCAAGCACCACCACCCAATCAATTTTTGGGTGCTGCCAGATGATCACCTGCATACCTGATACTCCAGGATGTCGGAATACAGGATCCACGAGGGTGATGTAAAGAGGTTCATTCCTATCAATGGCATCAGCCCAGGTGTTGACAAATGAATTATACCAAAGCGTGTGGTCACGAGTCAACGGGACTAGACGAGGGTCAGTGCAAATGGGAGCATTGGCATGGCTAACGTAGTACGTTTTGACCTCCATCTCAGACCAACACACGTCCAGCAAGCGCTCAATAAAACCTAGCCATACAAGTTGACTGGAGTCATCTGTGGCAATGGAAAGCAATGCGGTGGGCACCTGCATGAGACTCTGGACGTCATCAGCAGGCGAATCCAAAACTCCCAACGAATCCGCTTCAATTGCTTGCCAAGTGAGCTCAGGAGGGGTCGTGAGGCATGCATATATCCCAAAACCATCCTCAGCATGGAAACGATCATTTTCACCAATTACTCGCCTCCCATGGAAAAGCCCACTATGATAAAACTGACACTGTTGATAAAGACCAAGCTGGTGTAGCAGTCCAGTTCGAGTGATGACTACATGAATCGACAAGGCAAAACGCTGGATCTGCTCATTGCGTAGAATTTTAACCAGTGCAACCCTAGAGTTTGGCAATGGATTTTGCTACAGTATCAGATCCACTCGTGGTGAGTCGCCACCTCGAAGTAAGGTGACAGGTTTGACTAGGGTAACCTGCACAGGCAAGCTCATGTCTACGTGATCAATCCATGCTTGGATCAATGTAGCATGCCATGATGTCCACGGGGCTGTGAGAATTACTTCCCTGGCTTCTCCCTGTTGGACACAATTGATGTGGTCTAAATACCACGTGCGCACTAATAACGTGGGCGCTATGGCTTCAGAGATCTGTGCATGAAGATCAAAAGCTCTGGCAATTTCAATTGTGCTCCGTGGAAAAAGCATACCCGGTTGAGTAGGCAGAAAATTTGCAGGCTGCCATGCTGCTCCTGTGGCAGGTTGCTGTAGTGATACTCCATGCATGACATGTGGTTGCCCAATCAGGTTACGAAAAGTAACCAGCGAGGCAGTAGGAATGTTGGTAGGCAAAGAGGGAACCAGTCCATGTCCTGCTACATGCACTTGACAAATCACAGGCTCACGTATGCACATTGGTTCAACATCAAGAAACATAATAGAGAGAAGTTGCTCTCTAGTGGTTGGTGTAGGCAGTAGGCGTGCACAATTCCTGCTTCCAATTGGCAACATTTCTGCTGCAACTACACTCATTAGTGCTGGAGCCAAGTCAGACTGTGAATTTTGCACAATCAATACATGGGCAGCAACAGCACGAACCATACCTTCTGGTGGTTGCGGCCGAACCAAATGGATATGGAATGATATGGACAGGTTTTGTTGAATCGATATGATCACGCCATGCATTGCGAAAGTATTCCTCCCAGTTGTGGAGATGAGCATCGAGAAGCACAGTTCTAGGCACAAAGCACTCACGCACGTGCACAGTATCAAGGAACCAAGTTTCAACATAACAAGCAGGTCCTTGTTCATCATCCTCAATGAACGCTCGACGCATCCACACTTCAAGTAAAGGCAAGAATCGATCTGTGACATCGCAGTAACGTGAATGAGCACTGCTAGCGGCAGGAGAGTGCCTTTCACTGCTGGCTGAAGCATGACTGATCTGCATGAAATTGGACATGTCCTCTTCAAAACCACTGGAGCTCAACACGGCCCTAAAGGACAGCGGAGCACCCCAGAGTGGCTGAAAGGATGTTGGATGCACAATCTTGTTGGCTTCCTGGTGTGCCTTTGTACGAGACTGAAGAAAAGTCGTGGTATCATCCGTTGCATCTTCGTTCAAAGAAACAAGGACCTGAATGGAAAACCCGTTGCGGATGCCAAAACGCATGGATGGGTCAAAGACTTCCTGCAAAGGGATGGTTCTACGGCCATGCGAAACAGTGCATGCTTGACACGCCGCACGCTGACACAAACCCTCCAGTTCGACATATCGTAACAGTTCTCGTCCAGTGGGATTTGAGCTCACCACCACAGCTGCCTGATCCTTATTGGCATTGATGTCGATGCTAAAGTGTACAGCACGGGCATCCGGCCTTGCGTACTCTTTTTGAAAAAGCAGAACATGCGCTACAACACCAGGCACACTCGGATGCGGAGGTGGTTGCGGCGTCACAATGACCATGTCTACTGCAGCATTGGGGTCAATTGGATCTTGCCACACCCTGCAAAGGCGCGCTCGCCATCTCGCAAATTCCCTAATTTCAAGAATGGCAAGGCGCGATGCTGTGCACATGTGAAAATTCTCGAAATCAAGATACCAGGATGCAATATGCAGCACAGCAGGGGCATCGTGATGTAAAGTCGTAGCTAGCACCCAGTCACTATAGAGTTCTTGAATCCAGGACTCTTGATCAGCAAGTGAAACAGCTGATTGGCGAACTGGAATATCAAGAGCATGAGCATTCCGAGATTGTCGGACACTTTCAATCACTTCATCAGCAATACTTGCAACAGCAGCAGCATGATTGACATGGTAGCTGGGTGAAAGATGAGTGCCAGATTCACCGGATGGTCGAGAAGGCGTGGATGATCTGCTCGTGTCGGCAAACGGATCGGCCAGTGGCATGGAAAGCTCATGCTCGTGAAAAAGGCGTGTAATCATCGGACCACAGACACTACTATTTGACCTAGTGCGTCTAATGGTCAAAACCACTCCTATTCCATCAAAGCCAATAAGTGGTTCGTCCTGAACTTCCACACCAGCATGCCATACTTGACACGAATACCCAGGCAACATGCAATCATGGCTTCGGTCTGCATCATGCAAAACTCTAAATTTGTGGAGTTGCGTGGGTGTAAGATGTGCAGAGTATGAAGGAGCCTCAGCAGTTCCAATTTCTGTCAAATGATACGCACACGCACTTGCAATTGGATGCTGAACTACAAGCAGGTGACCTGCACGTCCTTGATTGATGCCAAGCACGGGCTGCGGTGTGACAAGGTAAACATATGCAGGCTCATTGTAGTCGAAAACATCATCCCATGCTTCTAACAAAGCCAGCCTCCATTCACGTGTTGACTGCAACAATCTAACAGCCCTTCCATGACGACAGTCAGAGTGACGAAGACTACTAAGGTAGAATGTGAGATAATATGCCACTGGTCCTTCTTCCAGGCATTCTACTGCGGCCTGTTGCTGCCAAGAAAGTTGTATCCTGGGAAGTGAATCAAAAATGAACATCGTTGGCTGCATTACCTCTGGCAGTTGTGGTTGCACCACAACTGGACCTTCATTCGAGGATGATGCATCACCCTGGGTTCCTAGCCTCCCTGCGGAGACAACCATGGGTTCATTCTGAAAAAGCTGCATTCCAGTGAATTCATCAACTTCCACAAATGCGTGACTGTGTGCAGATCGAGAAATGCGTCTTGAAAACGTATGACGAACAAAGGACCCAGTGGAAACAGGTCTAGGAACTAGATCGTCAATCAATGTTTCTTCGACATAGGTGCGACACTGACGTTCCAGCATACAATGCCTAGTGAGTTCCGACAATTCTTGCAGGACACTTCCACTAACTAGTCTGGGCACTGAAATGGCCTGGATAGGAATGCC
>VSDK01013561.1:49383-76785 GCA_009767595.1 Symbiodinium kawagutii
GAATGCCGAAGGAGAACTTTGAAGTTCTCTGAGAAGCGATCACGACTGCTGCTCGATCTTCAAAAACTTCCTGCTCCAACATAACATGGACTCTTTGTTGATATGCAGGAGGTAAATTGGAATCAAACCTGACTCGAACAATGGACATGCGAATGGGAAGGCTGCGATCACACACATCTCTCCACAAATCACATGCATCATCAAGTCGCTGATTTCGGGTATTCGTAAGAATCAGTAACCTTGGCAACAAGCACACTCGGTGCATCCTATGGTTGACAAACCATGTAGAGATAATTGCGCCAGGCCGTAAAATGTGGAGGTCATGCAAAGAGCGGTCAGCTGCCCAGACATGCAAACTTGGATGGGCAGACTGGGCATCAACCTGAAAACTCAAAGTAGGAGAGATGCCTATTGTATTTGCTACATTATCATGTGCAGTGACACCATCACAAGGCCTGTTGGATGAATCCTGCGATCCCCCCGTTTCCACAGGCGAATGGAAGGTCACATGATCATGCTCATGATTTTCTTCGTCACTTGCATGCATCTGATCAATGATGTCCCACTGCAACTCATTGAAAACTTCATGTCTCAACCAACATGCATTGGTAACTGCTTGGAGTGGATCACAGTAGTCTGGCTCATGCATAATAGAATGGTACCCCGGAAATGCATCATGTCGATCAATGCCTGCTGCACAAGGGTAGAGAACTCCCTCATAGGCCTCAACACTGAAACGAACGCACTTCCATGCATTGCTTGGCACACGAAAGCAATTCCTAAGACATTGACTTCCGCTACCAAGGCTCAGGAACCAGATTCCACCCCAGCAGATTTTTCGACTGACATAGCCTCTGGCACTGGGGAAACCGATCTTGTGCGAGCTTTGTTTTCCCGAGCTTGAGATGCAACATCGTCTTCTTCTGATGCTACCGCCGGGGTAGAGATCTTCACCGTTGAATTGAGACAAGTCTGCAGTAACTCTTGCATCTTTGATCTCATTTGGATCTCGTTGGCATCTTGGTACTCTTTTTCTTCCTCTGCAAGAAGCATTTCGTTCACTTCTTTCGGCATTTCGATGGCGCCTGCCGCCTGCTGATTGAGGCTTTCTATCTGTGCACGTGCAGCATGCATGTCCTTCATTGCCTGAGCAATGGATGCTTGGAACTGCTGCTGTTGCACCTGGAAAGCTGACAGCTGCGATTTCCAGCTGTCTATCGATTCGGCCACATGTTGCATCCATCGAAGCCTGTGATTTCGCTGTGATTCCTGCATTTGGCTGACCGTTTTGCGTGCTTTTCCCGACGCGGCTGCAGCACGATGCATCTCTGACGTGAGATGCTTGCCAACCTGAGCTTTGGTTTTCAGCACTGCATCCCGAATTTCGTCGGGCATTTGGTCCTGGTTTGGAAAGGACTTCCTGATGGCTTGCAAAAGCTCGGAATCCTGTGGTCCGATCTCTGCAACCTTGTCTTGTCGATACTCGGTATTCCAGGGGGAGAAAGCCGCATTCCCTCCTGGACCAGTCGATGGAAGGCTGAATGGAGTATAGCTCTGATTCACAAAAGGAGGAGGAAAACTGGGCAACCCAGTGGAAGGTGCCGATACATCTCCTTTGCGACCATCTCCTTTGTCTCCTTTTCCTTTGGCCTTCCCTTCCTTGTTGGCTTTGGGTTTCTGGGAGTTGGTGGCACTGCGATCCTTTCCTGTACCTCTCCCAGTCCCTTTGCGATTCTTTTTGGGATACTCTTGATACTCCTGAGCTTCCTGCCAACGATGCCACGTCCATCCAGCATCTTGAACAGGTGTCGAAGTCTCTGAAACTGCAGTCCAATGTCCATAGCACACTGGACACGTTTCTTGGTGGCCCTTGATCATTCGCTTGCACGGTCTGCACTTCCACGGTGCTAACTTCGGCATCTTGGCAGTGGAGCCGTACATTTCTGCTGGGCGAAGTTGACGCAGAAAACTGAAATCTGCTGAATGGTGCCGTGCAAGAATTCGCTTGCACTTCAACAAAGCCAGTCTGCTCAACGGTACTAACCCTTGTTTTGCGAGCCAAATGCGACGCCTCGCAGTTGCTCGATTCTTTCGCAGCCTCCGCCAAAGGGTAGACAGCGTTATTGAGAAAAACCGCGACCACTACAAGCCACAGAGTTCCCCTCATACACACCCTGAAAAATCCGTGCACCGTGCAATGCGGAGAACCTCCACGCAAATGCAAACAATGCAGAAAATACCAGAGTCGAAATTGATCCACCTGTACCAGCGCTCAGCAGTTCAGTACGGTGAACGAAGGCAGCCTCCAGCCGCCCGCGGGTGTAATATGGCTCGCACCCGCTAAGGTTATGCAGTCCTGGTGCAATCAAGGGGGGCCACTCCTTGAAAGCACAAGAGCCGAAATACCTTGGTTGAACCACCCCTCTGAAAAATATTAGTCAACCAACCAATTGTTAATTAATAGCTACTAGGGAAAATAAAACATGTTTGAAACCACCTGCCAGTTAACAATCATTGGCCATTAATAAACCATTACCAACCAGTATCAACCATTGATTAACCGTTAATAGATTATGATCATTATTAAGCATGATTTTCTCCCATCATCAACCAGCAACCATCCACCAGCCGTGCTTGGCCCCGGGGAAGCCGGTCCCGGTCCGTTCCAACCTTCTGACTGACGGAATCTGCGTCCGGTGGCTCGGTCGTCCTGGGAGCAATGATCGTCCGGGTGAGCCGTGATGGTCACGTGCGGTCATGGGTCAAGCAGTTAACCGACCTGGCTGGTTATATAGCTGGTTGAGCTGGTTAATAATAGGGGATGATAACTAATGATTATAGAGGATATATACCAACTATATGGCTATAGGTCAAGCAGTTAACCAATCAACTAATGGGTAACTAGCTGGTTATAATGGTTACTGTAATAATAGGGATTTTGCCAACAATACTAGGGGATATACCAGCGACAAATGGCTATATACTTACCAACCTGGCTGGTTATATAGCTGGTTACTGGTTGATAATAGGGGATAATAAGCGACAATACTAGGGGATATCCCAGCGACAAATGGCTATGGGTCAATATGAACCTACCAACGTTCATGGGGGAGAATAACCACTAGTAATACGGAAAACAATGGTTAATGCTGGGGAAACCAGGAGTACGGGTTTTTGACCCACAGCCATTTGGAGCGGTTAAACAATATGGTGATCTGGGCTGTTTAGAGTGGTAAATTGATTGTTATATCGGTGGTTTAGAGTGGTTCAATGATGGCCTCCTAATGGTCTATTGCGGCTAACGATAGTTATAAGTGTTTCAAAATCATGGCTCACTGTTGGTTCATGATAGTTGATTCAATGCTATGAAATGTTCTTCAGCGGTTAAATATGGTGAAATGATGGTTTGTGATGGTTTGATCGATGGCTAGCTGATGCTTCATTGATTGATGGTTCATTATACTTTGTGTATTTGTTTGTCATGGGTACTATTAATTCATGCTTATGTTGTCAATACATGTTGATATCTGGCTGAATCTGGCTACTAAGGGCTCTTCTTACGCTTAGGCTACGGTTGGTACATTGATGTTTGACCATGATTCTCAACTGACTATTGATGTTTACCATTCATGGTTACATTGAAGGTTGCTATGAGATCTATGAGCTTTCGCTTACCAATAATGACTAGTACTAACAATAATGGTTGACGTTGTGATGATTAATAGTGGCCCATAATAGTCCACGTATATAATATGGTTTATTGATGGGGTTGAAAAATGATGATTGGTTAATCATAGAGTCAAGGATCGTAGCAATGGTTCATTAATGAATGGATAGTTGTTAAAGGTAGCTTCATACTGATAATGGTCGCTCAGTACTGGTAGTAATGGATAGATACCATCATTACCATGGTAGGCGTTTGATGGTTCATAAATGGATGAATTGTTGCTGCGTGCTTGATACTGATTTCTGATTAGTGTGTACTGAAATTGTGGTTGTGGTCAATCATGCTTAACTGATGGCTAGTTGATACTTCAGAATAGTCTATATTATATAGCTCGTAGATGTTCATTGTGACCACTCTGCGGTTGATGTATGATGGTTCATGATGGCTGATAGTGATCAATAACAGTAAGAGTGGCGAACAATGGCTCGCAGAAAAGCTTAAATGGCCAATATCATCGACTGTTCACCATGATCATTAGCCATCGAACATAGCCAAATACCAGCCCATGATCGTGGCCCGTTCGGAGCTATTTCCAGTTCAAGGTGTATAATAGATTCTATTACAGTGATAATCTCTTGGATTTATCCACTGTGATTGACCATAGTTGATCACTTCTGACCATCGCTAATCAAATGGTCAACGAGGAAACTACTCCTTTGATGCTCACTATGAACATCTATGAACTATTGCCCATGGTTCACTGTTCAACACTCTCAACCATTCTCAACCATTTTCAGCCACTAAGCACCATTATACACCACCAATGACCATCACTAGCCACTATAAACAAATAACACTGTAACCGGTAGAGACCAGTATCAACCACAAGTCTATTAACCACCAACCAACGGCACCCGAACCTCAACCGGGTCAGGTGTCCTGTGTCGATTGAGCTACCACCATGAACTGTCAACCGCGGTTGGGTTTCTGGATAATGATCAACCATTAAATATTGTAAAACATGTTGAACCCTTGATTGAATAATGATTTCTTGGTGGCTTATAGATCCCTTGCTAAAAATATATTTTTAGTGGTTATATGGTAAATCAACTACACCACTAGTATATCCCAAAAACACTAAAAACCTAAGTTAGTGGGTATAAGCCACCCAGATTTGGTTACTTTTAACTACCCCCATTTACCCCCAGTTTAAAACTTCATTCACCAAGCTTATCTACCATTTGGTCACTCCACTTCCTTTGATTCCCCCATTAGAGTCGGGTAGAGCAGGATACCCAAAACGGCTCCTGGCCTCGCTACCAGCAACAGTCAGTTAGAGGGTTCATACACCAGCAAGGGGATAGAGCTTGGTTCAGCTACCTTGCAGGGTTCACATATATCCATGGCTGTTGCCCAGGAAACTCATCTCAACTCGGCAAGTCGACCATCAAAAACCCACCATTCTTCACCCGCGACATGGCGCTCCCGTCGTGCTCCTGGTTCCCAAGTTTTGTCTCGCACTCTGCGGCCACGGCCCTGACATGCGGTGCTTGACTACCTCCCAAGGAAAGGTAAAATGGTGGTTACATGCTGGTCAATAGTGGTAAAATGATGGCTTCATAATGGTCTACAGTGGTTAGATGATGGGTATTCATGCTTAATGTTGATGGTTTTTGACGGTTTGGAATGATAGTTCACAATGGATAGTGATGGCTAGTAGATGCCCTCCTATTGAAATATGGGAGTTTCTCAAAATAGGGGACCCCCCCACAATGGTGGGATTACTAGAAATCGCGAATGTAAAGGATGATTTTGGGGTACCCCTTTGACTTGAGAAACGCCCAAATCTCATATAGTGGTTGTTGAACCATGAGTTTCTTGCCGATTCTCCCTTATCATTAGGTTTCAACCCGTATGAAAAAATAGTAGTCAACCAACCAACCATCTTTTAATACTGGTCCAAATAAAAAATCGTCATCAAGCCACTAACCAGTTATTAACCATAGAATCCACCCATGGAAATCCAGTTATTAACCATAGCTGGTTGGTGGTTTCACCCCCCATGAAAAATATAAGTCAACCAACCATTTGTGAATATTTACTAGGGAAAATAAAAACTGTTTGAAACCACCAATCAGATTGAATTCACCCATAGAAATCCAGTCAATCATAGAATTCACCCATAGAAATCCAGTTAACCATTCACCAACCAGTTATTGACCATAGAATTCACCCATAGAAATCCTGTTATTTACCATTTCATCAACCATTCTCCACCATTAATCCACCATTAATCTCACCATTAATCAACCATTCATCAACCATTCCTCTGGTGGCTGAACGTCGCGCCTCCCAAGTCCTTGGGTGTGAAACCGCCCTTAAGACCTGGGACCGAGGCCACCCAGCTGCCACCCATCTACCGCTGTGGTGTGCAAGGGCCCTGGGTGAGGGGATCAGGTGGCAGGGCCAAGGGGATCATGGTCACCATGCGTTGGTGAACCATGGAGTTGATGAACGGTGCGAGATTTGTTCATCAATATAGTTAACTATGGCGGATTTTAACTATTTATTATGCGCAGTTGTCCATGGATTAACTCACAACAGGGTGATTTTGGACCAAGAATCACCAGTGGCAGGTTGATCAGTAGGAGCCCGTGATGCTTTGGAATGGAAAATGATGGATCATGATGATACATCAGGGTCTAGATATGGTTTAAATATGATCTGTAATATACAGGTATAAATGGTCAGTATATGCCGTTGTGATTGGTCTTGTTTTCTGCTGGGGTATGAACTTGGAATGTATGTACATCAACAGCATGGAGATACAAAATACTGGATATAACCAAGAACAGTACGGTACCAATATAATCATGAGAGGGAGCACAAACCACAACAGAATGAAGTGTATCCAACCAAGAAGATCAAAGGATATAAGCCAACCAAATGGATAGATAAGACATGATAAAACATACCCTGTACTTCTTCGCATCCCAGTGGCACAATGGAGCCTATAGGGGCATTAAATTGACACAAATAACAATACAATTTTCACGCCTACCAAAACACACTCATGCAAACATTGTGACATAGGTATATATTCTATGTACACACATCCGCCTAAATGATAAACATGTTCACAGGTCCGGGGATCACCGATGCGACCCAAGTTTTTCTCGTCACGTTTCGAGGCTGCGCACGTTTCGTGTGGCGTGAACTGCGACGTTGGGGCACCGCACTGGAGAACTGCGGCATTGGCGGCCCGTGACTTCTTGGGGAGTGGATTCCGCCAGATGTGTCCGGCATCGGAAGGGGTGGGCGTGTCCTGAGGCGCAATGGAAACATTGGCCGCTCCAATGGCACTGAGGACACACACCAGTTGCAGGAAAGGGAAAGTGTTTCGTGGCAATGTCAATGTGACATGGTCATCCTTGGTAATCCAACGGGTGGCCTTTTTCGTCAATTCCGTCGCTGAACTTGTTGACAACTTGTTGATCTATGTTTTCGAGGTTCGAAGATGTTCCAAGACTGCAAAATTAGATCAGAGTTCAGAGAGGGCAATCATTTGATTTCAATGTCAAGTTAAGAAGTCAATCACCACTGGAGTTACCGCTGGATGCAGTGCGTGATTTTTGCGGAAGCCAGCACGTCAGGTAGCTGCTGGGCAATCAAAAGCAAGTCATTGAACTGCCAGTTTGCGAACCAAGTCAACATCTTAGCAACAGAATGCCTATTCTGTTTTGATCGGTTCTGACTGCTTTCGGTCATCCTCTCAAGCATCCCACTGTTCGGATGACAAACAATCTACTGCGCTATCGCCAAGCAACCGCTGATGCTGGATGCAAAAATGGTTTTGCTTGCAGACATCTTCACAAAAACCACCTTTGTTCATGAACCAGCGCCAAAATGACTCTCAGAGGTTCATAGTCACATCCAAATTGGCCAAAGTTCATGTACACAAACCATTATCAACCACTATCAACCATTATTAACCAGTATTAACCAGCATTGACCATGATCAACTATTATTAACTATTACTAACAATTATTAACCATTTTGAACTCATAGTTTACATCAGGATGCGCCAACCATTTCTGGGATTTCCATCGTGGCGAGACCCCCGTGCTGCCAGCTGCAGCCGCTGCCAAGGTGCTGCGTCATTGCACTCGTTCCCGGCCCCGTTCCCGGCATTCCCGGCAGCGGCGGCAGTTGCCTGCAATAGGCAAGGTTTATCTATACATAAACATATATATATATATAAGTGTATACAAATAGATAAATATATTGATTTATTTATTTATTTATTTATCGAAGGAAGTTTAGAAGTCTAACTTCCGACAATATGGACAACTCAGCCAGGGTAGATCGCTTATGCAGATGTGCGAAAAATGAGAGTACGAGCGCGCAAAAATGTTAGGAAAGTCGCGAAATGCTGTGTTTTGCAAGGTTTCGTGCATCATGAGGGTCCAGAAGGGTACCTCGCTAAAGCGGCGGGTGCGGAGCACTGCGGCGAAAGGTGTGTGCAAAAATCGTGAAAAAACCTAGGCGCGAAGCACATTTGGAAGTCAAAATCGTAAAAACATGTCAGCCTCGGAGCACTTTTGGGAGATGCAACTTGTGAGAAAACCTAGGCGCGAAGCACCTTTGGAAGTCAAAATCGTAAAAACATGTCAGCACCGGAGCACTTTTGGAAGTTGCAACTTGCAAAATCGTGAAAAAACCTGGGCGCGAAGCACATTTGGAAGTCAAAATCGTAAAAACACTACATGTTCGGAGCACTTTTGATGACTCATGATTCTCAAAACTGGCACGCTGCCTGCGCGCGAAGCAAATTTTTAAGATAAAATCTTGTACCAAAATAAAAACTGCAATTTTACTAGCGTTTCGGGCCACTTTTCGGAGATGTCATATGATCATGAAAATTGGCACGCCGCCTGCGCGCGAAGCACATTCTCACGTCCGAAGTCGCAAAAACTCGTGGTTTTTAACAAGTTTTGAAAGTTGCATGTCCGAAAAAGTGCACGCGGCCAGGGCGAGAAGCACATTTTGAAGCAAATGTGTCAAAACACAGCACGTTTTGACACTTTTTGAACACAGGAGACAAAAGTAGGAAAACACTTGCGTTTCGCGTCACTTTTCGTGATTTATGTGGCCAAAATGTGCACAACGCTTGCGCGCCAAGCACATTTGCAGGTCAAAAGTAGCAAAACACTTGATGATCGGAACACCTTTGCAAGGTCCAATTATCAAAAGTGGCCAAACACCTAGATGCAAAACACTTCATGATCGAAGCACATTTGGAAGGTAAATGAATAGATAGACGAAAGATGGCTAGACAAAGAGGTAGCCAGATAGATCGACAAGTCGATAGTCAGATCGATGGGTGGCTAGATGGATAGTCAGATACATAGATGCATCGATGGATGAATAGATGGATAGATAGATGGATAGATAGATAGATAGATAGAATGAATAGCTAGAATACATAGATGGAATAGACAGACAATTGGATAGCCAGATTCAGATGGCTAGATGGGTCGATAGATAGACAGATAGGTAGACGAAACGAGAGTCAGATAGAAAAGTAGATAGATAGTCAGGTAGATAGACAGAAAGATAGACAGATGGACACATAGATGATCAGACAAATAATTCGGTAGATAGATAGACAGATAGATAGATAGGCAGATAGATAAATAGATAAATAGATAGATGGACAGGTAGATAGATAGATACATAGACAGAAAGATGACGAGATAGATAGTGAGGTAGATAGAAAGACAAGTACATAGGCAGATAGATAAACGAATAGATCATCAGATAGATAGATAGATAGACAGTCAGACAGACAGAAAGAAAACTGATCCACTGATAGAAAGATAGCTAGACAAATAGGCTGCCAGTCAAGTGGCCAGATCGATGCTCACATTGGTAGGAAGTCAGGCCCAAGTGATGTTCAGTTCTCGGATCCCTCGGACAATCAATCGTCGCAACCATAACTGCACACTCCTATAGTGCTCCTATCTTGGAAACTTCCGCCACCGCCTTGTGCGGTACTACTGGTACATGTATATGTAGATTTTAAAAAAATATTTGCATGTATAAATATTTATATATACATTATATCCCCCTCCCCTCCTGTGGTGTGGTGGTTGGGTGGGAAAGTGGCTGGGTGGGTGGGGGAGTGGGCTACTCTATCAGTAGTACATAGCTACTATATAAGTAGATAGCAATACAACCCCCATCCTGTGGTGTGGTGGTGGGGTGGGGTAGTAGTTTATAAGTAGTGTATTGGTATTATATAAGTAGTAGTATGTAGATGGCACATAGTTGTATGTAGATAGTATGCAGTAGTATATGTGCAGGATATGTTGGATGATACAAACATCTATCTATCTATCTATCTATCTATCTATCTATCTATCTATCTATCTATCTATCTATCTATCTCTCTATCTATCTGTCTGTCTGTCTGTCTGTCTGTCTGTCTGTCTGTCTGTCTGTCTGTCTGTCTGTCTGTCTGTCTGTCTGTCTGTCTGTCTGTCTGTCTGTCTGTCTGTCTGTCTGTCTGTCTGTCTGTCTGTCTGTCTGTCTGTCTGTCTGTCTGTCTGTCTGTCTGTCTGTCTGTCTGTCTGTCTGTCTGTCTGTCTGTCTGTCTGTCTGTAATATCTTGATATATATATATATATATAAATACAATACAATGATGTACAATGATGTATCTGTACCGACTGTCTAGGTATGTTTTTTGACTTTGAAACCGTACTTGGGCAAAGCCCACTGCCTACACTGCATATGTAGATCATGCATAGACATGTGTAGGCTCCTAAAATCTATTTTGATATTATGTATAGTAAATTTATCTGCAAAAATACAACATACTAACATCATATATACACATATCTATACTGGTTGGTGGTTTCAACCCCTCTGACAAAAAATAGTCAAATAGATAAGCAGCTATTCACCATAGAATTCACCCATAGAAATCTATATATCATACACATCTATATGGCCGTGGGTCAAAACCCCGTACCCCTGGCTCCCCTATCATTAACCATTAGTTTCCCTATAGTTTGTTGGTTATTAACCACCATTAGTTGGTTGGTAGCTATCTATAGCTGGTATACCCACTACTATTGTTGGTTGTTATCCCCTATTATCAATGGTAATATCATTGATGGTTAAAGCCTTGACCCAGCTCGCCATATGAAGCTAGAGTATATCCCCTATATACTATTATTACATATCATCCCCTATTATTAACCAGCTAATAACCAGCTGGTTAACTATGGCTGTTGGTTGGTCATAGTCAACCATCCCTCGTTGGGTTTCCCCGGTAACAACCCGGTGAAGGCCCTTCCCAGTCATGGCTTGGCGCGCGCACCTTATTGTTGGTTAAAGCCTTGACCCATAGCCATATCTATAAACCTCATTGATCCATCTCTGAACCTGGCTGTCTCCCTTGGCATAACTCGCCACTTCCACCGCCTGGGCGTGGCGCCTGCGCCCGCTGTTGCAGCGGGTGCAGGGGAATCGCCTGGGCGCGGTTTCGCGGCGTTTCGGAGCGGGTCATGGGATGTCACCAACCGGAGTTGGTGAGGCAGGAAGAATTGCAGGTCATAGGATTTCCTGTCCAATGGAAGAATCCGATTTTTATGATGTCCTGCGATTTGACCGATTTCCATTTTCAAGCTGTGGGCTGGGCCCGCGAGCTATTTTACCATTGGTGAACCCGGAAACGGGAGGAGTCATTCCGGATGGGCCTAGGAGTTGGTTTCGTAGGATTCATCAGATCCATATCAGTGGGGACGACCATTTGCCATCATGGCTACGGTAGGAGTTCCCGGGCGATTTGTTCCTGATCACTGCTTGAAGCGGCTGGATGCCATCATTCCTGCGGCTGTGGGTCTGGCATCCCAAGACCAAAAACTCGTCCTGCTGGGATAAGCATCCAAGGACAGTAATGACCCATATGAATGTTCATCGACAAATGACCCATCTGAATGTCCATCTGATGATGAGGGGGTACACCATTGGGACTCATCAGTAACCTCATAACTAGTTGAGTTTGTCCACAACTGATCTAACCCTAATTCGCTGGTTAGTTTCCCTGTGAAAATGAACATGAACAGCTGGATGGTGATTGTACCATGGCGACAGTAACCCCAGTTGGTTCAAGCTGCGCAGTACGCGAAGGGCATGGGGTCCCGGTGAATGGCGAGTTGTTCACAAGACGGATCTGTGGTTGGTCATGATATATCAATACATCTGCTATTGATCATGCTTGATTCGTCAAAATCAATTTATCAAGTTTTATCAATGACTGCTCGATTATCAATGGTGGGTTGATTATCACGGGATCTATGATCAATACATGTTTGGTCGATAATCAATGATCTGGTTAGTCATAACTGATCAATAACTGCCGATGGTTGATATGACTGGTTGATAGTCATGGCTGATCAATAATGGTTGATAGTTGTTCAATGAGTCCCAACTGGTCCACCATGACTAATAAACCAAGATTTCCTTGATTTTGTTGATTGCAATATAGTTGTGGATTGATTGATAATGGTTGATCAACAAAAGTGTTGTTATAGGCCCTATGGTCCTTAGTTTATTGATACTATTGATAACTCTTGACCAACCAATGGTTGTTGTAGGCCCTATGGCTCTTGAGTTGATTGACAACTGTTGACTAATAATGATTGCAGAACACCACGGTTGACCATAGGGTGCAACTACCAGGAATCACCAACGATCAAGGATCCTGGCGGCCGCTCTTGGCCAGGCTGCCCGGGATACCCTCACCAGCTCCAACCAGCTCCATCCCCAACAGCCAGTAATGGTTGAAAATGATTGGCAGTGGATCCAAACAGTTGTTGGTGGGAACCAGATCCAGTCCCAACCCAAACAGTGGACAGTAGTTCTGAAGCAGACAGTGCTGAAAATAGTCAACAGTCAAACAGTAGTTCATAACCCAACTTAGCGAAGGTGGAAACCAGATCCAGTCCCTCTTGTAGATTGTGGAGGGAAAAACCAGCCTAAGTGGTTCATAATGATCGACAGTGAATTGCCGTGGCTAATGATCGGCTGATGATCATTGATGTTAAGTGTCGGTTGATCCCCTCCCCGGGTAACCTGAGAGGATTCTTCAAGCTTGACTGACAACCTCATCCAAAGGTTGTTGTTCTGCAGCTCATCCACCCTACGATTCTTAATCACAATCAACAATCCTGAGCGAATCCACCAAGACCTAAAAACACAATACGTAACGATCAAAAAAATAGTTATTGTTTTACAACTTAGAGTTGATTCTCTGAAATCTGCCCGGTTGGTGCTGTCACCACCCATGCAAGAATATTAGTAAACCAACCATTTGTTAGCAATTCCTACGGAAAACAAAAAAAAGTTCAAAAGCACCAACCAGGTAGTTGTTTACCCATCATTGTTGCTTGTTATTCCACATTATCAACCATTACTAGCCATTAACCATAGAAAATCCCATGGTTTCTCATCAGAAATCCATTAAAACTTTGGAAAATCTATCGAAAATCCCACCAACCAGTGGTTCCTTGTGGTTAATAGCAGCCTCAAAAAGTGAACCATCGAAAATCCCATGGTTGAAAGCAGTCACCAGTAGCACTACGGGTTCCCGACCCCGGCTGCCAAGGCGCCGCGTCCGCGGTGGAAGAGCATCAGATTCATCCTCAATCGAATGCTGGCCTCGACGTTGGTGCTGGTGGTTCGGGGATATGTAGCTATAAACCCGAGGGACTGACCATGGCTGATATAATGGTTGAAATCATGGGGTTTTTAATCATCAATCATTAGCTGATCAATAGTCAATAGTTATATGGGACTTTCTCAAGTCATAGATTCGTATCCCGAAATCATGGACCATTACTAGCCATTTGTAGTAAAAAACCAACCTTTTGTCGGGTCCCCCTATTTTAGGAAACCACGAAACATGGTAGGGGTCGATAAGGGATTGGATGATTTAATGATGATTCACAAGGTTAATAGGGGATATACGACGATTTGTGATTCGCTAATGGGGGAGGTAGGATTCACAAATGTTTCACTGATGATTCACCATAGTTGATAGGGGATATGGGATGATTCAGTGATCATTCAATGATGATTCATGATAATCAAATTGATGGTTATGAGAATATCGATGAATGTCATTGACAAACAAAATATATGGACATAACAAATAGTCAATACTATGAATATGGATGACCCCCAATATGTTCATGAATATTGATGGTTATTAGAATATCGATGTTCATGATTAAGGATATGGTGGTTTCCCAAAATAGAGGACCCTTAAAAATGGTTAGTTTGTTACTAATAATGACCAGTAATGGATGATTTGGGGGTACCCCTATTTTGAGAAACCACCATATGCTAGGGGGTCATGACGAACAATATATGGACAGAATGCGCCATCCAGGTCGTTGGGTGACGACGAACCCCTCGTGGGGGGAAGATTTCGACAGCGACAGCACGGATCAAAAACCACTCAACGAACCACTTTCATTGCATGGAAAATCAACCGTTTATAGATGGTTTATTAGTGAATGAATGGTCATTGATAATGATTGATAACGATGGTTAATGACTACATAACTAGAAACCACTAGTAAACCTCTTAAAATGGTTTGTGATGGTTTATTAGTGGTAAACCATAGTGAATGGCTAACTCCATTTACTAAAACTCCAGGGGTCATTGGTGGTGAATCGTGGCTACAGTAATGGTTGACAACTGGGGGTACTCCTGTTTTGAGAAACCACCATGATGATTTACCTTGTTTACCTTCATCAATGGTTGCCGGAGTTTATCCATATCTTCAAAGGCAAGAGTTCGTTGTGCGGGTTGCTTGATAGTATGCTTGGAGTGTGATGGCTGATTAATTAACGGTGGAAGACTCAACAATTCTCAACACTGGCAGGACTAGGTACATAAACCAACCAATGGCAACATCTGTCAGTGGTGCCAACGGGCCCCACAAGAGCTCTTCGCTGCCAAGATTTCGAACCCTGTCTACCCCACGACGGGCATCATGGCATATGGCTGTGGGTCAAAACCCGGTACCCCTGGTTCCCCTATGATTAACCATTGTTTCCCTTACTAGTGTTGGTCATTATCAACCATTATTGGTGGGTTAGTATTGACCTATAGCCATATCAAACAAGGAATTTCATCACCATCGGGACCACTTTCAGCATACATGGTGCTTTATCAACTCATAGAGCTACCCCCAGCTATCATCCAGCTCATCAACCATTTAGAGTAATACACCAACCATGTTTTGGGGGGTCCCTATGACTTGAGAAACATCATCATTAGTTGGTATATGCCCTATACTGGCTTCTAATCCCCTTGTTAATAATCAATTACAAAATAACAAACAAATAGCCAATAACAAACAAACACCAATAACAAATAACCAACAGCAAATAACAAACAACCAAACATCATAGCTGGTATATCCCCTATGATTGCTTCTAATCTGCTTGTCAAAAATCCCAAATAACCAATAACCAACACCCAACTACCACCACTACAGTCTCAGCAACGGCGCGTTTCAACACCAAGGGCCTCATCCACCGGAATTTCCGCCATCTTCCTGTGGGGTCTGTGCATTGCCGCGAGGGGTTCAACGAGTTCAACGGACTCGGGCGGCCTTGGTTGCCTCGATTAGAACGTTCGGTCAACGAGTGCCCCCTGACTAGGTACCCAAAGGTCAACCAAAGCTACAGCAGTGCTATGCTTTTTTTTGGGTTTCGCAGTTTTTTGCTAATCTCAGGATTCGTGTTCATCCCATTTTCCAATAGTCAAGGGCTAATTCTGGCCCTCCGGAGTGAAAATGATGGGATTTCAAGCTGTCACTTCAGGTGCTTTGCTTGAAATCCCTTCCCAATTCACAGGGAGCACCAGCTGTTGCAGAGCTTTGGGGCGGCCTGCACCCCTAAAACCTCCCTTGATGTCCAGTCTGAACAACAATCCATTGCTGTGTCTGTGTTGAGGCCCATGTCTATATGTATCTGTTTGGTGGTTTCTCAAAACAGGGGTACCCCCAAAATCATCCAATATAAACCATTTATAGCACTAAACCGACCATGGTGGAGGGTTCCCAATTTGAAGAACCCCCCATTTTGAAGTATCTACACAGAAAATCACAGAAATACATCACTCACATGTTTTTTTTAAATATCAACAATATATTTGCATACATAACAACCATAAGTATATAGTAATTACAGTACATTTTCTATATATATAAATATATATATATATATATATGTAGGTAAAGATAAATCATGATAAATGTATATGCAGGCATCCACATGAATCGTTGCTGCAGCGCAACGGCCCCTCGCTGGCCTAGGAGGGAGCAATGGCATTTTCTTCGGCTCGACATTGGCTGCACTCGTTCCTGGCAGGGCGGCCTGTTGCCCCCCACGTGTCGTGGATCTTGTCGTAGCGGTGGGTGCAACACGGGCGTTGATGATTTGGAGGTTTCTTGAAATAGGGAGCCTCAAAAATGCTGGGTTTATTACTACTAAATGACTATGAATGGATGATTTGGGGGTACCCGGGGTACCCCTATTTTGAGAAACACCCAAATGGTAGTTATGATGATTCGTTGCCGCAACACCATAGGTAGTTGCCATGGTTTGTTATCGTAATCATCATAGCTCACGGTTTTATCACTGGCATCCACACTGAGTTGAGCACTGTTCAGCACTGATTTTCAAGACTCTCACTGGAACTATGTTGAGCACTGTTGATCTGTCCACTGACTGGTCAACTTGAACATCCATCCTTAAGCTTGATAGCAATGCTTACGACAATCTAGACTATGTACATAGATCATTTTATGGGAAGTGGTTTCAACCTTCAATCCATCCCAAGAAATATCTCGTCAACTAGATAATGATCCCCAGGTATGGTTGAAAATAGAAATAATTCGAACAACCGACCAGTGAACCATGATCACTGAAATCCCCATTCTGGAAAGGTCAAAAACAAGCATTGTTGATAAGAAGTTGTCAAGGCTAATTCATTGGCCATCAAGCACTGTTGATTCTTGATATTAGCAATTCAAAATCTTGATATTAGCAATTCTAACAATTGCCGATATACTTATATACTTGATAGCAGCTAGTAATCACTGACAATAAGGATAATCCATCCTTAACACTCTGAACTATATATCGTTGACCATCATAAACCCACCACGTATAATTAAGCATAATCAGCTATTACTATTTGGGTGTTTCGCCAAATAGGGGTACCCCCAATCATCCATGAATAGTCATCCACTTTGCACCACCATCATCCATTAGTAGCCATTTATCGTAACAAAAAACAATCCTTTTAGGCTAACCCTATTTTAAGAAACCACCATATCATGTTCTGGTGGATGCATCCAGTGGTGGATGGAATCAAGCTACATCCCCAGCTGCTTCACAGGTGAAAAATCAGGACTTTGACAACCAGTACTGTAGTAGTTCATACTGGGGTATAATAACTGTGGCTAATAATTGAAAATGAGCAGCAATGGTGAATCATAAGGGAATAATAGTTGATGGCGATTAATGGTTCACTAGTTGGCTCCTAATAATGGCTAGTGCCTAATCATAGAAAAATAGGGGATAGCAATTAACCAACAATAGTGGTACCACAGCGGTGTTTTAGATATCTCATGTTGTACACATGTTAGGACCACACTATATGGATAGGAATCAAGCGCCCCTCTTGAGGCTGTTCAAATCTGCCCAGGACCAGTTTCAAGTCTGTTGGGGCCCGGGTTCACGTTCCATGGCCAATGCAGGGATTGTCGCTGGACCCTTTCGCTCGAATTGGTATACATATCCCCTATTTTTGTTGGTTGTCATCCATTGTCAACCATTGACCAGTTAATCAACCAGCTACTTGACCATCTAATCAACCAGCTAATTAATAAACAATTTTTAACCAGCTAATTCACAATTTTAAACATCTAATCAACGAATGATTCTGAACCACGTTTCACCACCATGAACCAAAATATAAACCAATAAAGGTGGTATAAAGGTGGTTTAGCTGGTTGTTGGCCGTTACTAACCAGCCATTATCAAAAATAGGGGACCCCAAAGCCATCCATTCCAAACCATTTATCGTAACAAATATTAATAAACCAACCATTTTGGGAGGTCCCCCCATTATAAGAAACCATCAATGTATCAACCACCCCCCCACCCCCCATGGGCGCCGCCATGTGGGCACGGCCTCCTAGCACTTCTTTCACCTCCGTCACCAGTGGTGGAGGTACCTCCTTCGACGCTGGCCATCGCGAGGTCCCGGCTGGTTCCCTGCATGATGGTTTCAGAGGGGATAACCGAGGTGATAACCACGGTGGTAAGTGGAGTTGCACATGCTTCAAGGTCTAAGATCACCTTGGTTCACACACGTTTCTTGCCACATAGTGCAAGGTTTGGTAGAAGTGATAAGGTGCCCTTAACAAGCCTCCGCATCAAAATGAGGTCCGTAGCGCGGAAGGTCAAGTGGCGCCCCCCAGGTACGGTGATTCGGCTTAGTGGGATTAGTCCATGATTGTTGGTGGAGTCCTGGTATGTACTTGGTGTCTTACCATGGGGGACACCAAAACATGTTTGGTTTATTACTAATAATTACTACTGCTTTGTATTGAATGATTTGGGGGTACCCCGATTTTGAGAAGCACCTCTTTTTACACTTACAACATACTCTTTTCTATCCTTGGAGTCCTTTGACCTAGCCACCAACCAAACCACCTACCATCTACCACCCAATCACGAGCTGACACCATGCGTTCCAAATTGTTGGTGATTGTTCCTTTGTGTTGCTACGAGTACTTGCTTCTTGCTCATGCACCTAACCAAACCCAACCCAAACTAAGTATGTAACTTCCTTGGTATTTAACAGTGATTGTTTCTCTTGCTACGAGTACTTGTTCATGAACCCAACCAAACCAAACCCAAACTCAACCACCAACCCAACTAACCAACTAACAACAACAGTTGCTCAACCCAACTATGATGGTCAATAATGCTCAACCCAACCCAACTCAACCACCACACCACACGACCCAACCGAGATCCACGGCTCCTCTTGGATTCGAACGGACGACGCTGCGAACCCCGCAGTCCCTCCCGCAGCGAACCTCGCTACGAGAGGTGATACCTGAGCGTCCGTGCCCAACAGCTGATGATCACTAGCTATAGTGGTGAATGATCATGGGAAACTGGGTGTTTCTCAAGCCATATGGGACCCACAAAATGGTTGGTTTATTACTATAAATAATTCACAAAATGGATGATTTGGGGGTACCCCTATGACTTGAGAAACCACCAACTGTAGATAAGGATGTGGAACAACAGGATGTATAATGGTTGATGACGATGACGATGTTGATGATGATGATGATGATGATGATGATGGTGATGATGATGATGATGATGATGATGGTGGTGGTGGTGATGATGATGGTGATGATGATAATGATGATTATGATGATGACAATGATGATGATGATGATGATGATGATGATGAGGATGACGATGATGATGATGATGATGATGATGATGATGAGGATGACGATGATGATGATGATGATGATGATGAGGATGGTGATGATGATGATGATGAGGATGACGATGATGATGATGATGACAATGATGATGATGATGATGATGATGATGATGATGACGACGACGATGATGATGAGGAGGAGGATGGTGATGATGATGAGGATGATGATAATGAGGATAACAATGATTATGATGACGATGATGATGATGAGGTTGATAATGAGGATGACGATGATGATGAGGTTGATGATGAGGATGATGATAATGAGGATAACGATGATTATGATGACGATGATGATGATGATGAGGTTGATGATGATGATGATGACGATGATGATGATGATGATGATGATGATAATGATGAGGATGATGATGATTATGATGATGATGACGTTGATGATGATGACGATGACGATGATGATGATGATGATGATGATGATAATGATGATGATGATGATGATGATGATGATGGTGGTGGTGGTGATGATGATGGTGATGATGATAATGATGATTATGATGATGACAATGATGATGAGGATGATAATGATGAGGATGATGAGGATGAGGATGACGATGATTATGATGATGATGATGACGATGATGATAATGATTATGATGATGATGATGATGATGATGATGATGATAATGATGATGATGATGATGATGATGATGATGATGATGATGATGATGATCAACACATGGTTAACAAATGAATAAGCAATAAGGGAGTGTAAACAACAAGAACGGATGTGTAGCAACCATCGTTAACCATCAAAAAACTATGCTGGGTATCACCACCATGATGGTTGATCACCATGTTCAGCATGGTGACCATGATGGCTCATGCACTGGGATGATCCACGATTCCCAATCATTTACCATCATGAACAAGTATTGACCGCTTTGAACCATCAATCAATCATAATTAATCATGAAGCATTATGGACCATTTCAATCATTTCCGTCCACTAACGTTGACAATGATTCGATGGATTCTTCTTTTGATCCAAGGCATAGGTAGTAAACTCACACACACACACACCATCCATCCATACACGGCCGAAAAAATGCTGGGTTCTCAAAATAGGGGTACCCCAAAACATCCAGTTTGTGAACCATTTATAGGAGGTAACAAACCAACAAGTTTGGAGGTTCCCTATTTTGAGAAACTACCAAATGCCAATAAACGCACTACTGAACCTCCACGTCGGTTCGTGCCTTCGTTGGGTTCGTCTCGGCTGCAACGACGGCTGGAGGCACCCAGGGAGCCGCAGCACCTCTAGTGGCATGGCGGGTGCTGTGACAATGGCTGTGGCAACTGTAGCGTTTAAGAAGAATGCTTTATAATTGATGATCGATGATTGATGATGGTTGGTGATGATGATTGACGGTTGATGATTGATGATTGATGATTAACGATGATTAATGATGGTTGACAATTGATGGTTGATGATGATTGCCGATTGATGATGAAAACGGATGATGATGGATGATGGTTGATGATGATTGATGTTTTATGATGATTGATGATGGTAGATGATTGTTGGTGACAATTGATGATTGATATTGGTTGATGATGGATGATTGATGATTGTGACGATGATTGACGATGATTGACGATGATTGTTGATGATTGATGATGATCGATGATGGTTGATGATTGGTGATGACAAATCATTAAGCAAACAAGAAACATTAGTTATATAACTTTTACAGAATGATAGTGTTTTCTGATGATTGTTGATTAATGAACATTAATCAATAATCAATTCATAAACAATGATTTTGCTCACCATGCTGAACCAAAGTAGTGGTCAAGCGCGAATGGTCAACAGTTCATGATAAAATTCTGGTTAAGCAAACTTAAACTATCATGACTAAGAATGTAGTTTGAAATGATCACTGATTAAAATGATAAAGACTACTGGTTCTGTATGGTGGTAAGTTTCATTATGATTAACCACAATGAGCAACATGATTCGATATTGCAACAGGAATAGTCGTGAAGGTTGGTGATTGCTCAAATTAATGCGCGATAAACTGATTAACATAAAACATAACATTTAATAAATCTATTTTCATGATATGCAAGAACCTTGTTTCCTGCTATTGATTGCGTGTAACACTAGTACTTAACAGAACTGATTACTTAACAGAACTGATTATTATGATGGTGACTGTTCTCCGACCAGTTTTAATTGACAAAAGACTGTTAATATCCATGTGCACACCATTGCACACCTCTGCATCATGAAATGTTTTACATGCCCGTTGCTATACTAATTCCTGCATATGTCTATGGGTCAAAACCCTTTACCCCTGGTTCCCCTATTCATTAACCATTGTTTTCCCTATGAGTTTGTCGGTTATCCCCAATTATTGGTTGATCAATATTGACCCATAGCCATTTGTCGCTGGTATATCCCCTAGTATTGTTACTCATTATCCCCTATGATTAACCATTAACCAGCTATATTAACCAGCTAGGTTGGTTAACTGCTTGACCCATAGCCATATTGTTGGTATATACCCCCTATAGTCATTTGTTGTCATCCCTTGTTGATCAATATTGACCCATAGCCAATATGAACCCTTCATGTGCTTGTTTTACATGGTGTTCAATGGTCACAACGACCTGCCACACATCTTACCAGGTCCAGCATGGACACAGGGCCCGTGGCAGGCGGTGCCTGGCTCGGTGGCGCCGCGTTTGGTCCAACCATCCAACTTGGGGCGGATGGCAACTCGCGAAGCGGCGCTGGCGGCATCCGAGTCCTAGCGCCAGCACTGGTGCTGAAGGCATCTCCCAATGATCTTGGCAATCCAAAATCATCAGCTTGTATAAACTGTACAAAATCATGGTTTTGGGGGGACCAATGGTAAGATCTTGTGAAAAAACTGCCACTTGCAACTCGGTTTTCGATTCCCAGACTTCGGGACTCGAAACAGCCACTTGGAACTCGACGGGTAGGGTGGGCTGCAGGTGTCGCGCACCAATCGTAATCTTCAGATGCCTGACTGGCATGTTGAAATCAATGGCTATCATGGCTACAATTTCTATCACTATCATTGTGAAAGCTATGAATGATAGCTATTGAATGCCATCATAGCTATCTTATCTGCATAGTCATTTTATCAATAGCACCTTGATACAATATTTATCATAGCGATCATGAATGTGTTCAATCACTCTCACACATAGACTTGATAGACTTGGTGATTTCTCAAAATAGGATACCTCCAAATCATCCTAAATAGTAGACATTTAAGTAATAAACCAACCATTTTGGGGTCCCCACATTTTGAGAAACCCCGACGACTAGACACCATGACCAACAAATGTATCATTTTCATCACGATCAACCGACCAGCTCTTGCGCTGATAGTTCTTGGAGCGAAACATTGGCCGAAGCCTCACCAACCATGGCTCACCCCTACCATTGGCCCTCCAAAACCATCAATTTTCACAGAGTTATAACCAATATTTCGGATTTTGTTGGAAGGCAAAAAACATGAAACACCTTCCGTTTTTCGGGTTTGGGGAGCCCATGGTAGATTCACCCCCCTGTGAAGCCACCCTCTCCTCGCTGCTCGCCAGCCGCACGGAACGGGGTTTCGTTGGCTGCCGCAGTTGTCGAGGGCGCCGCCGACCTTTGGGGACTTCGCGCACGTAGTGCAGCACCTGGTGAAGCTGCGGATCACGGCACAACGTGCCGTACCAGGTTGGGATTTGGCGATGGGTCGATGTTAATCAACCAACCAACTGGGTGTTTCTGTTTCTCAAAATAGGGGTACCCCTAAATCATCCATTATTAACCATTTATAGTTTCGTACAACCACAGAAGCGTTAAGGTTAGAGGGTTTCCTGGTGCACAACCTGGTGCGCAAACCTGGTGCACAACAATCATCCGTTATTAACCATTTTTTGGGTCCCCTATTTTGAGAAACACTCAACTATAGCTGGTTAATTAATGGTCAATAATAAAGAATTAATAATAAGCTAGGGGATATACCAGTTATATGGCTTACTAACCAACCAACAACCATAGTTAACTAGCTGGTTTATGGTTAATAATAGGATAGATTACCAAACAATAGTAATTAGGGAATATACCAGCTACATATAGCTATGGGTCAATATTAATCAACCAACTAATGGGGGATTATCACTAACAATAGTAGGGAAAACAATGGTTAGTCATGGGAAACCAGGGGTACAAGGTCTTGACCCAAAGCCATTGAATTCAATGGTTACTGCAACCATAGAGGATAACAACCAACAAGAGGGGTTAACCATAGGGGATAACACCCTCTTCAATTTGAACATTTCTTTACTCAAAAACAACTTGAGGTTGATCTTTTCGCACCGGATACTTGAACTTTTATTTTCACGCAAAAGAATTGAGGGTCTACAAATGTGCCTCAAGATGGATTCTACACTAACTTCACAAGACCAAAACTATCAGCATCCAACTTATCTAATTGATGGGCACCAAACAAAACCTGGAAATGACATCAACACCATTTGGTGGCCGACCAACAAAAACTCGTTTTACATAGGTTTGCTGTACCTTTCAACCAGGGTGGTCCTTTCGGAAGGTTGTGTATGCAGCATCCTGCGCATCCACGATTGCGGTTCAAGTGCTTCATGCTTCCCTAGTGCTTGGAGACCTGTTAGACGTCGGAACTCGTGACTTGTCAGAATCATTAATGATAAGTTTGTAACCATCATTATATGATCAATTTACCACAAGAATGTTTAACAATCATTAAAGATACAATTTATAGCAATCATTAATGATCAATTTACCATCATTGCTCCGGTTGCTAACCAAGATAGAGTTTGGTAACCATTGTACTGATTCTGAATCTCTATATCATCATGAATCATTACTAACTATCAAGTAGCGACAAATCATTAATACATTACGAACCATCAAATAGCCATCGTTTAACCAGCCATTGTTTAACCAGCCATCCTTTAACCATCATCATCAGCATCATCAAAATCATCAACCATCATTCTGTACCCTGTTGCGCATGAAAAAGGTCAACTTCTGGCCTGCACCATTGCACCATAATGACTGGGTACTGACATGATGAAATGGGCCTGTCACATCGGAGAATACCATGGCTTTGAGAGAAGTGCCCACACACTTGTTATTCATAATGATGATTGATCAATATCATCAACCATTACCCACCTATATCAACCGTCATCAGCCACCACCAGCTGTATTTTCAATTGTCATTTGCCACCACATACTAAAGATAGTGTAACAATTGTGGTTAATCATCATGATTTGTCATCAGCAGCCCGTGGTCACATAATAGAATAACAGCCACTACAAATACCCAGAATTAGCTAAATAAATGACCATCAATATTACATAATTACCATGCATTAATCATGATGATGTAATCATTATCGACCAACACTGACCATAGAATCATCAATCATGTTTCACCATGGTGGTATGACAAGAACCATTTACCATAATTTTCACTATACACGCATCACTAATATCAGTCATTATAAATCATTATCAATCATGACCAATCATTATCAATCATTATCAATCATCAACCATCATCATCATCATCATCATCATCATCATCATCATCATTCATCATCAATCATCATCAATCATCTTTAACCATCATTTTGACTAACCATCATTGACCATTATCATTCAACCGTTAACCATCAATACTCACTATGTTAACCATCACGAGCCATCATCACTCAACCATGAACCATAGACTAAGCATTATTCATTCTATCCCCACTTATTGACCACTACATTCCATTTCTCAACCACTTTATTTCAACACAGTTAAGATATCTATTTATTCGTTACTAGCCAGTGTTTAAACATCATATCAACACTGTTAAGCTCTTCATCACTACAATAATGATCAAGTGGTGAAGTACTAAGCACTACTACTACCAACTATTCACCATCAACATCGCTAATCATTCGTTACTCACCGCAAATCATTCAATCTATTAGTAGTAGTTCATTGATTAGTGTTGCCAAATACTAAGCCTTACTACCACTATTACCAACCATTAACCATTACTAAGCAATATTAATACCATTCCCAACCATTAACCCCTACATTATATTTATCAACCACTTACTATAGTTACCAACCATTAACCATTCCTAATCAATGAACTACTACTAATAGGTTGAATCCATTAACTACTAGTACTAAGCATTAACCATTACTAAGTACTCACATCCATTCACCACTATAGTATGGCTATTGAGCACTTAGTGCTAAGCCAATAATACTTCGTAGCCATACTGGAACCATTACTAAGGAATAACTACTAACCTGTTTGTAGTTTCACCCCGTATGAAAAATATTAGTCAACCAACCAATTGTTGATAATTACCACGGAAAATAAACAAATGTGAATCAAACCACCAACCATTTACCATTACTAAATCCTCAATCGCTAATTACACAAATTATCAACCACTTACTATAGTTAATTATCAACCATTAACCACTACTAATACGTAGGTTGAATCCATTAACTACTAGTACCAACCATTAGCCATTACTAAATCCTCAATCGCTATCCATTCACCATCAACATCTCCCGCAGCTCCGCAGCTCCCACCGAGATGGACACGTCAGGCGCGGCATCGCTTCCAACATCGCGCGCGGAGCTGCTCCCGTTGCGAATCAGGGAGCGGAACTGGGTCACATCGTGGCTGAGGGAGCCGCGGCGCACCTGGGGCAATGGATGGATACACACAGATTCAAATGGATTTATGGCAAAATATCTATGTTTATATGTAACTATTTACTTATTCATTTATTTATTTATATGTAACTATATCATATTAATTAATTAATGATTTGATTCATTTAAATCTGTCTATTTATCTATTCACTTAATTATTTATCTATCTATTTGCCTATTTATCTATTAGGAATATTCTGTGCCCGTACCTGGATGTACTTGGGCAACATCTTGACAGCGGAAGCAGTTGCAGTTGTCATGATGAAAGAAAAGGACATGCAGAAGAAGAATGCAGACGGCTCAAAATTCAGTGTCATTGCAGCTCTTAAAACCCCAATCACCAGTGAACCATGCCCTTAAATGGATCAAACATGGCATGGAGTGTCAAGTAGCCGCACATCGAACTAGTACACTTAGCATTGCAATGTTGAACTGGGCATCTCACACGGTATATAATCCTAATCAGCAATCAGAAGTTCCAGGCAGCTAGTGCTGCCTTTATCACTAATCATTGGTTGCAAGGAAACAGCATGAGTTAATTGTTAGGCTTACCAGGTTCAGCAACAATTGGCTTCGTAACCAGCGTTCCAGGCAACTGGTTGCTATGTCAATGGTTAAGCCAACCAGCAACGCTCGCGTTCAAAAAGCACATCTTTCCGCGCTTACAATGTGAATATCGATGCTCCGCAGGTAGTTTCTTTTTGAAAACAGCGCACTGGTATCCGTGGCTACGCAAGCAGCAATAGCAGCAAGTCATCTCTACTTAGCTATTAGATCCATCACTTGGTCATCTTGGTCATCTTCACTTTTCATTGATCTCATGATAATGGCTCACTTAGATTCATTAGTTGACAAAAATCATCCAAAACTGGATCATAAGCACCTCTGGATCATGGCCATCAATGCAAAGAAACCGTTGGATCACTGCTTGAGGCACCTGTGACATTCGCTTTGCCATTGGCTGCGCCATTTCCTGGCGTCTGCTAGCTACTCGTGGCTGGTGGCTTGGGAGGTGGTTTGGGAGGTCGCCTGGGGGATCGCCCCTGGGTAGATCCTTGGCTATGCTGTGATGCATACAGGCTGTGTGAATCAAACATGCGGTATAGAGTGTTGGAAGCACAATAATGCCCCAAACACCCTTTCCACCGTATTTGGCAGAATAGCCAGGTTCCACATACTGCAGGTCGATCAACCACGGGCATACCATCATTTACATCTGTAGTCAACCAAGATATAATTGATATAATACATATATATTAGATAGATAGATAGATAGATAGATAGATAGATAGATAGATAGATAGATAGATAGATAGATAGATAGATAGATAGATAGATAGATTA
>VSDK01013561.1:93184-108554 GCA_009767595.1 Symbiodinium kawagutii
TGTAGAATGGCTGGTCGGTTATAGAATGGTTGGTTAATCGTTGGTGGATGGTTGTTTGATAGTTGGTAGATGGTTGACGAGTCACTGGTTGGTGATAGGGATTTATCATGAACTGGTGGTGGTTGATCCATGGTGAAGAAGATTGATACTCTGCTCTGGACATGGTGGTTTCTCAAAACGCGGAAGCAGAACATGGGTTGGCTTACGGCTATAATGGTCAAGATTGGATGATTTGGGGTACCCCTATGACTTGACAAACCACCATATTATCCATTTACAATAATGAACTTGAATGAACCAACCATTTTGGGGTACTCCTATGACTTGAGAAACCCCTATGAAAATAATCACTGCTTCAAGTCGTCCAAAAACAGCTTCGCCGGACGGCGCTGCGCCATGTGGTATGCCGGCAGGGCGCCGGGTGGCTCGGGATAGCAGCAAACCATAGTAGCGAAGACAAATGATAGGAATGGATGATAGCAAGGCTGTCTTGATGATCATATGGCTCTGGGTCAATGTTAACCAACCAACAATGACGGATAATTTCCAAAATGAATAAGGGAAACAAGGGTTAATGATAGGAGAACCAAGGGTACGGGGTTTTGACCCAAAGCCATATATGATTTGTTCATTACTATCAACAAAAGATATTGCTATCATCACCATCAATGATTTTTGTTTCTCCAAAATCGGGGAACCCCAAAGCTACGGTTGGTTTTTTACTATAAATTGACGGGAGCAAGGGTCTGCTTGGCATTAAATTACTATAAAGCTATAGTCTATAAATGGCATTAAATGGCTAATATTGGTTGATTTAGGAGGGTTCTTCGTTGAGAGCTGTTGTGCTTGGTTGACGGTGAAATCGCGCCTCAAGGTGCGCCCGAACTCACTGCACACATCGCTGAGCTGCACGTGGTACTGGGTTGGTGGCCAATTCAACAAACCAACCAGCTGTTGGTGATTAGTTATATTGATTGCCAACTAATCTGATTGGTGATTTAACTATTTATTTATCTAATTAATGTGGTTGGGATCAGCTGGCTATAAACAGTTATATATCTATGAATATCAATTAATCAGGCGGTGACAAGCCTACTGCGGTAGTAATTGCTACCCAGCCATTGTTGTTATTGAGTAATCCCTACCATCATCTGTACCTTGATTACTACAGCCTTGTGTCACCTGGCAACCACCATTCATCCACCGTTCCACCAATCGATCGACCAATATGACGTCTGCCAAGTCGTGCCGGCCCATGCAGAATTTCCCACAAAAATGCATGGGAAACCATCAGGAAATCCACAAGCATCATGAACCAACTACTGACGAACCATCATTCACGAGTGTTTCCTCTTGGTACTTGCAGGTCTATATATTGATATCTATACTATCATTGTTTTATATCATATATATAACTTGCTCACAGCTCTTTTGCGGTCACTTTCTCGAAAGATCACCAGCGCGTCTTGGCACAGAAAAGACGGTGATGGAAACTCAGCGCCAGCTGCACCACTTGGTGCTTCCAATGGCCTTCGGCCAATTCCCACATGGGTGGGTGGTTGTGGGCTGGAGCTTGATCTTGAAATGATTGAGCGACAAAACAAGAGTCAACCAAGTTAAACCCGTGTTTCACACTACTATAACTTGCTCACAGCTCTTTTGCGGTCACTTTCTCGAAAGATCACCAGCGCGTCTTGGCACAGAAAAGACGGTGATGGAAACTCAGAGCCAGCTGCACCACTTGGTGCTTCCAATGGCCTTCGGCCAATTCCCAAATCACTGGTGTTACTATTTTACTTTAGTGACCACGTGTGAGCAAAGAAAAATGAAAATGCCTCTCATGACCCAAATCAGCAGTGTTAACCAACAGCAGAAGAGGGAGGGAAAGAAGAGAGAAGGGGGGGGGCCGTGTTGTTTGCAATTGCTTGTTTGCAGAAGCTATGCTGCAGCTGACCTTAGTGAGGAACACAAAGTCTATAGGCCGTAAGTGCATGTGCCAGGTGATGACATAGTTGAGCAGGGTAAGGTTGAGCAACCCGTGTCCACGGAATACCATGACGATTGGATCCTGTGAGTTGGAAATGCTTTCTCCCTGTTCGTGAACACCACCCTGGCTTCCCATGGCAACGGCATTGAATTCGACCCAGGTCGCACTCATCCAAGTTGCCTGAAACAAACCTTGTCCGCTTTCGCCACTTGGTGCCATATTGACAAAAATCACAAACACTGACACGTACATGCGGTAAACTCAGCAATCGTTTGATAGGTGGAAGATACCAGCATTTGCTTGAATGAGGATTTTCCAAAATCCATGGTATACCAGCATAATCCAACCACTCGATGATCTTCACAGCAGAACGAAAACACCTATTCCCAAGTTTAACTTTGGCAACTTCGTGTTCAGGTAGATCTTGAAGACCCCATGGAAACTGCCGAGTGCGGATCACCCTGGTACGGTCACGTGCAGGCGAAAAGGAACTGCAAGGTGGAGCAAGCATTGCTGCGATGATCTTGCCGTGCTTTATGTCTTCATGGATCTTCCAAAGTACACAAGGCTTGGTAAGGTCATACTCTTCCCCATGTAAAAGTTCCCATTCACGAGTTGAAAAACCGGCTTTACGAGCTGCTCTTGCAACACCTCCTGACCCTGAGAAAAAGTCGGCTACATATCTACCTGGATCTCTCAGTTGGGCAGAGCGATGTGAGGATAATCTCGGCCTAGCATGATTTCCTCTATGTGGCGCTCTGCTGCAAGACAACTCATCTGTGTGCTGGCACTCAGCTTGTGCCAGGTTGCTGCCAGTCTGCCAGCTTTCTCGTACCTGCTCACCGATTTTCTTGTCAACCAGCAACCCCTCTTTCTCACTTCGTCCTGCCCTCGTTCCTGACTTGCTCGATCGATGCTTGGACCACTGTGTCGGGCTTGGTAGGGTACTAAGCTCAGGCGAAGTTCCTTGCAGCACTGTTGGAACACTGTCAGGTACTCGCCGTAGTTGAAGTCCCATACCCTGCCCTCTTTTGGTCCTTGCCGCAAGCTGCGAAGAAGCGGATCGATGAATTGGAGCCATGATGAATCGAGAAGGATGCTGTCGTCCTTGTCCCCTATCTTCGACACTTGGCTTGTCTCGGTCAGCGATGTCACCACTGACCAATGCCCAGTCACCCGTTGAGTCGGGGGAACCAATCCAAGTCGGCGTAGGCCAAGCAATGTCCCAGGCCTGTGGTATGTCGAGACCTGGAGGAGGTTGAACAAAGCCTTCTGAGAGTGCCCATGTACCATCATCCGCCAGCTGATTCCACACCAGACCGGGAGGGGGTACGCAAGCCTCGAGCGAGATGGGCATAGCTTTCTCCATCCCTTCAAACTCCTCCAAGCTGCTGGTACTTTGCTCGACCCATGTTTCCCATAAATGGGATGTCGATCCATCAAGGCTGCCATGCAATAGTCCCCGTAGTGGCTCCCTTCTCCTTCCAGAAACTTTGCATTGAAGAGCTTCACCAGGGCCTTGTCGATCATGGCTGGGTGGCTCAAAGTGCATCGCTCCTGCTGAGAAAAGGTGTCCAACTCCTGCATGCGCTTCTTGTACTGGTCCCTCACACGCGAGGAGACTGCCGCCACTTCTAGAAGACTTTGCCCCGTCTCCATGCCCGTTTGAACAAGCTCCTGAAGACGCTTTCTTTTTCGACTTGGCAAGGTACGCTGCTTCCCTCCTTTTGGCTCTTCCAGCCATTCGGATGAGGTGCTGCGTCCGGAGTCGCTCAGGTCCTCCAGTGTCTTGTCCTTGGCAACTATCATCCCATCCATGCCTTGGAGCTCCTTCTCTGTCTTGGGAAGCTGTTTCGACTCCACCTTCTTCTCCGTCAAGTGCTTCTTCAAAAAACTTGACCCTTCTAGGTTCCGCTCCCGGTTGATCTCCCTCTTTGCAGCGGATCGAGTTTCCTTTGGCAGTGTCAGCTCCCTTGTCCTCTTCGTTGAGCGCTGCTGCTGCACTGTGTGCTGGCTGGCATTGCTGCTGAGAGTGCGGGTGCGTTTTGGAGCCATGCTGCTCCGCTGCTTGAGGGGGAAAGGCAAGAGAAAAATCATCATCCACCAAATCAACCAACAGCTTGGAACTTTCGGAGTCATGTATGCGAGAGGGCTCATCTGCTACATTGAGTTCAGACGGTATCCATCTGATTGAAAGGAAAATGTTCCTACTCATGCAAATTGCTCCTATCTTTCTGAGGATGGCCAGCAGTTTAAAATTCTTACTTCGACAGCGTTCCACTGCTAGAACCACCCCCAAATTATCACAAAGGTGTAAGTGCCTAATTCCATGACCATACCTAGTCATAGCCAGTCGTTTGATAGCCTTAAGCACACCCCTGGCTTCCAGCAGAACTATGTTGTCATTGAACTTCCACTTGCCCCATAGCTTTGGCTTCCAGTGCTTTCGTTTCAAAAGAGGTGCGGGAACCTCGGCAAAGCTTTCACTCAGCCCCCAGCCTGCTTCACGCAACTTTTCAGCGGCCTTCGAACTGAATTTAGTCCAAGCCGTGCCATCGAAGTGAAGTCCAGCAGCTCCCAAAGCACTTTCACGAGCGGAGTGGCTATCCAGCCGTCTGAACCGTGATCGCTCCTGAAGGCGACCAACTGCTGCTACACGACCTTTCTCCCACCAGCTTTCGCAAACTCCGAAACCTGTCAAACTTGCATCAGACGAAGTAACAGCTCTATTCCACTGCCGCCACCAGTCTTGTACATTCATGAAGAGTAGGCCAGCAAACGCTCTCAACTCATCCACAACTGAAGGCCAGAAACTGACTGCATCATAGTAGTGACGATGAATGAACCCGTAAACAGCATGGAAAGTAGATAGCATCCACCTGTTCATGAGCCCACAAAACGTAGCATGCCCAATCACAACTTCTAAAGCGCGACCAGAGCTCTTGCCACGACGTAGTAAGCCCAGTATCCCTTGGTGAACTTTCCACAGCCGTTTTGGGTTGATTCTACTCCTCATCATCTCACCTTCAACCACACATCCCAGACTCTCCGTATATCCAGAACTAATCTCGCAAGCATGCAAATCCAGTCCCAGTTTATCGAAGGTCTCCTGCATCTCACACATCACCCTTTGAACATGCTGAGCATCTGTACCAACCACTCCCAGATTATCAACATAGACATAGAAGTGAGGCTTATCATCCACCATAGAACCCACGCGCAGCACCAAAGGACCACCACGATCATTCACCAGCCCTGCATCTGCTAGTAGCGGCATGCTCCTGCAGACTGACTCATTGGCACGTTGAGCAAAGTAAAGTGACCATGAAAAACCTTGACAAAGGCTGCCAGCACAAGGAAATACAGGATCCAAAGGCCCAAGCAATCGGCCATCCAGCATAGTTCCAGTCAATCCAACAACCTTTGCAGGTACTGGTCGCCAAGCAAAAAACTTTGACAACCACCGTGGGACTCGCATACGATGGAAGCAATCCCGTACATCACTGAGTCCAACAAAAATGCTGAGGGCATCTGCAACTTCCTCAGTCATCCAAGTCGCACCTTCCAGCTCTACCTCTATACGACCAATGCCTTCGCCTGTCATCAAGTTTACTCCAGGTGGATCATGGAAACATGCATTGGCCCGGCGAGCATCTGTGATCATCCTCAGCTTTGTCCTTGAGGATTTCCACACAAAGAAAACCCCCACTTCACATGCAGGTTCGGTGGTGTAGGTGAAGTACCCTATGGCATCGAGTTTGCGAACTAGACCTTGATAGGCCTTTTGGTTGTACTTCAGCTTTGGGTCCCAATAGGGAGTGCAAATTCTGTCAAGCTCTTGAGCTTCAACACCCCGTCTCAACATCAGCTCTGATTTCTCCTCCAGGAAACGACGGTCGTCACATGGCAAGATATCTGCAAGATCTGGGCAGCCATGTATGTCACTGGGTACACTGACGAGCTCGGCACGGTAGGAGGCTAGCGACTCGTTGACGGGTTTGAAGTCATATGGACTTGCCCCGTGGAGGAGCTCTGACAAAGCTCCCTCCGGGCTTGGTATGCAACCACTGGGCTTCTGTAGCTTCACCAGACCATCCACACGTTGCAATACCTCATCCTGCATGGGACTGCAGGGTTGTGAAACATCATCATCTTTACATCCAGCCATCCAGTTGAGAGCCCATATCACCTCCTTTACATTGGATTCCAGATGTCGAATTCTCTCCTTGCGTCGCCTCACTGTTCGGCAACCACCATCATTCAAGGAGACACATGCAGGATAGGGCAGAGGAAACAAACTGCGAGCTTTCATAGAAGAGTGAGCTGCCCCGCCAGGTTGCCTCATGCCACTCCCCCTGTAATCAAGCTGAGAGGAGCCTCCCGGGGGGAAGAAGGCTCCATAGTCATCTTCACTGACCATCGCCCTGCTGCTGCGCACCCTTGCCTCTACGTTTCGGAGTAGGCTTTGGTGGCTTGGGCAGGGCATCTGCTCCATCTCCATCATCAGCTTGATTCAAAGGAGCATTGCGAAGCTCCCTCACTTTCTGCCTGGCCTGCATCAACTCGAGTTCATCCTTGTTCTTCTTGGCAGCATAACTACGGAAACTTGGGGAGATGATGTCATCGGGTCCAGCCTGACCAGCATAGATCTTACTTTGGTGACGCTCGGAAGTTATGTAGTTATAAGTAAGTTATTTCGAAGTTATATATAACTAAAATAACTTCAAAATAACTTCAAAATAACTTTTATAACTTTTTTATATCGTTTTTTTGCAATTTACTGAACCAAACAATTTTTAGCCGCTGGACTACTTTTTCGCGTCAACCGCGCAGCAGAGAGATGCAAATTCGAACATCCATCGTTTTTCGACGAACATATTTATGTAGCCCTTGTTGTGAGAAGTATGTCAAATCCGCATCGATGGGTCTCTGCTTTCAGTGAATCCTGAGCACCAAGTCTTGGTGCAGTGTGAAGGATAGCAGTGGGTGAGCTCGCCATCGCCAAGCAGTCCAAACTATCTATCCGGGACACGCGTTTCAAACTTCTGGTATGAGCCAAAAGGGTTACGAATTTGAGAGAATTGAGGCGAAATCCCGCGGACAACGCACGGAGCCCGCGGACAAGGAGTTCTGGCCGCGGACATTTTCTTTTAATTCGTTTTAAATTGCGGACAAAGTAGTAGCCCAACCTGTGATTTCCCCGCGGACAACCGCGGACAACCGCGGACATCTCGCGGACAACGCGACACCCTTGTTTTGGCCATCCAAAGTTTTCGAATTTGCATTGTGAGACGCACGAAACCCCTCATGACTGCAACAAAGAGCTACGCATCATATTCCTCTCCAGGTGTCGTTTGCAGACCGACAACCATTCCAGGAATGTGTCGAGGCTACGAACACCGTCAGAGAAACCTTGTTCACAATTCAAGCGCTTCGCTTGCTCTCTGCGCAGGTCTCCAAATTGTGGCAGGGCAGTCAAGTTGCCTAAAAAATTCTGTGAAGAACTAAACTGTTTCAAGATTTGAGCCATGTTGCTGCAATCATCAAATTCCAGAAGAAAAATCTGAAAAATAAGTTATTTTTTGAAACGAAAAACCTTCAAAATAACAATTTCGCATAACTTCATAACTTCCGCGTAACTAGCCTCAAAAAACCATAAGTTATTTAGAAGTTATCAAGTTATTTTGAAGTTATATATAAGAATTTCAAAGTTATTTATAAGTTATAACTGGATAACTTCCGCGCGATACCAAAGTAGCATTCTCCCAAGAAGGTCGCGATGGATTCGAGTAGGCATCGACGATAGCTTGAAGGCGCCGACAAATCACCTCCAAGCTTACCAGGGCAGGAATGTTCACTTGATCGAACGTGCCAGCATAAAACAGAGCATCGCACAACACCTTCATCTCATGGAATGTGCGGTCCGTCTGTTCCAGGTGTTTGCTACGTAGCCACATCTGCAGCCACAAGCGTGGATCTCCTCCTTGGCGTTCAGTGTGCTTTATGAGGTGAAGTGCCGTGCTCGGCCCATCCAGCGGAGTCTCACTGAACGTTGGAGTGAAGCATTCTTGGCATACGTCCCGCCAGCGTTTGAACCTTTCACCATGCTCATCATAGTCTACCCACAAGGTCCGAACCTCTTTGTCATTCTCCGGCTCGTCACCCTCAGGTTTTGCAGGCGATCCCAAGGCTCCAGATTGACCAGACCGGCCAACAGTCGCATCACCAGGTTGCCAAAACAGAGCACGTCGTTTGCCGGCGTATTCCGGAGCATCCTCCTGCTTCACCATCTCAATCTTCACCCAGGCCCCTTGTCGGAGAGCCATAGCACACCTGTCCCCAATCTGAATGTCTGTCGCCAAACTCAAACTGACTTCTTGGCCTAAAGTCAGGCCTCCCAGTGGTTCAGCCGCAAGCCACACATAGTCTGCCAAAGCAGGAGTCACAGCTTGAGCATCCCTGGGAACAATAGCACCACCTGTGGGCGCTGCACCAACATCAGTCCTTGTGATTCGACGACGAATGAAGACCCCACCATAGAAGTCATCCAACCCAACCAAAGACCCACCTGCGTTGCAAACGAAGTCAGGCTTAGTAGGGCTAAGTCCTTCCCGCTCAGCATCCAAATAGGCCTCCTTTATCACACGTCTCAGAACCTCATCTGTGATCCGTTCACGAAAGCGATATGCGTTGGCACCCAACGCACTAGGAAGTCTATTCGAAGAAATCAATCCCTTCAGCCGAGCAGGTCCAGTTGCTCCACCGCAACTGAGGTTCTCCAGATAAAGGTCTCCATCAGGGGTATATATATATGCTTCCTGATCATTCAGAATCAGGGCCACCAAAGCTTCATGCCAGACACTATCATCCGAATACCACAGCAGTACTCTTTTACCGGGAACCAGCGATCGATAGTACTCCACCTCCACGTCGCCTGCTACTAGGGGATTCAGCCGGCTCATGTTGCAAACGTCTCACTAACAACCAGATTGCACCAAGGCCCCCAGCTCCCAGCACCACACCAGTTACCAGGACCAAGCCACGGTCAACTTCCAGCCCAGCTGAAGGAGTCACTTCAGGGCAATTGCAGATCACCTCAACGGGGCCAGCAGCCTGAAGCGGTAGGCGATATGGCTCGCGGTGGTGTTCCCTGACCACCAGCGCCAGGAGTTGCACTGCGAGTGCGCTCCAGAACTTCATGCTGGAGCTTGATCTTGAAATGATTGAGCGACAAAACAAGAGTCAACCAAGTTAAACCCGTGTTTCACACTACTAAATACATGTAAGGGCCGATAGTGTAGCAGGTAACAGCCAACTTAAAGACATTGAAGACTCCATAGCTGGTTTGGGAGGCCAGCTATAGGATTCAACGCTATTACGTCCATAGCTTTGGGATGCCTCAAATAGGACTCATGGTCAAGTGCCCAGCAGTTGGGTCGAACCACCAAGCTCCGGCTTGACCAATAAAAATAGTCAATCGGGTGCCCAAGAGTTTGGTATCCCGAGTCTTAATGATTGTTTATCATGGTTAATCATGTTGAATGGTCAATGATAGAGATAGTCACCAACAATGGATTTCTTAGATTTGCTTTGTACAAGATGGGCACCAATAGCTTTACCCTCTGGTAAACTAACCTGGCAATGGAAAATCCACCATTTATTGGTGTTTTCCCTGGGTTTCACTACAAAATACGGTTTAAATCCATTGCCAGGTTAGTTTACCGGAGTGTAAGCTGGTCGACAAGCCATTGTACTGTACTTATGACCCACCCGTGATGAACAAAAATCTCTGCCATCGCTGCCTCGGTGAACACACCTTGCGAGACACCGTGCGATCCGAGGAGCAATGGCAGGAGCTTAGGCTTCCTCAGATGTGGCCAGCGGGACCAACAAATATCCCGGTGAATGGCTCATGCAGCGGTGCCCCTCACACAGTTTTGTTTTGTAACAAAGTTTCCACCATCACCATCAATCTGAAGTTTTTTGAGCTTTCTCTCAGGGGATTGTCTTCCACCCATACATCATTGCATAGGATACGTTTCTACTTGTTGTGTTTGGTCAGGGCTCACTGTTTTCGCCGTGAGCCCGCATATTGGAGTCTCTGTTTTGCTGAGGGCTGAATAGTGCATTTATCATTTGGGTGTTTCTCAAAATAGCGGACCCTCACATCATCCCCCAACAGTCTGTTTTAGATGATCAATCGTTCGTTTTAGGGGTCCCCCAATTTGAGAAACACCCATTTGGCTGTGGGTTCCCCTATCATTAACCATTGTTTTCCTTATAGTTTGTTGTTATTGGCAGGTTAATATTGACCCATAGCCATTTTGCCTAGCCGCATAAGTCGATTGATACAAGCATCCCGTATACACAGTTTATGTATTCAATATATTCAGTATCTTATACATATGATCATTCATCATGCATTTCTACCTGGTCTTCAATGTAATCTAGCTGCAATATAAATCTCCTCCATCAGATTCTATTCCTATCCTTCCTTCCAGCGCCATCCCGGTGGCCACTTCGCCAAGCAGCTGCACGGCAGGAGCTGGTCCCTCCTCTTCCGCCTTCAGGTTGCTCCAGGTTTTACTCCGCCCGAATCGGCCCGTGGAGTCCTGGTGGCGGTTGGAGCGATGCCAAGCCTGGAAGTCCTGCGAGGCTTGGCCTCCAACGATTTAGCACTTGGTTTAAGCAACTCAGCTGGGCTGATTCCTACCATAGTGAATGGGGAACTAGAGAAAACTGAAGACTGGGGGCTGTGGAAGAAGTCGTAAGGATTTGGGTTTATTGTGGATGTGTGATGAACACCAACCTCCAGGCACCATAAACCAGTTTGTGTTTAGCCAGGTGCCGCACGAATCAGCCAGCAATCTTTCGGCAGGACTGTGAATCCAAGCACAGCCAAGGATACGGAGCATGGTGATGTCTGACAAGAGACAAGCGTATCCGTACACACATATACTCATCTGGTTGGTGGTTGAACCACCCCTATGAAAAATTGTTTGTCAAGCAACCATGTGTTAATAATTACTAGGGAAAATAAGAAATGATTAAAACCACCGACCAGTCATGTATACCCTGCACATGTCCATATATGCACCTGGTGATGTCTTATAACAATAGTTCTTGGAACAATAATCTATCCCCAGAAAAATGCTTCAAACACACTGGCATCAAAGGTGTCTTGTCATGAAAATCCCAAGGTAAGGTGGCTTATCTCCTTGCTGTGACCCTGCAGCGTGGTCATTGGACAACCCTCGGAAGGCTGATGATTGACGCATCGGAAGGCTGATCAGACTTTGCCTCATGAACAACCATGATGGCAACTGGAGATCCATCTCAGTGAGCCCCCCATATTAATTACATGGTCAATCACCACCATGGAACAACCACCACTGGTGAGGCACCACTCAGCCACCAGGCACCAGCGCCGGCCTTCGACTTGTCGACGCCTCCGAACTGGAAGTTGCCACGATATCCCTGCGACCAACGGTGCCCACGAACGGCAGGGGATCCCACCATGGGAGGAGCCCGCTGGGTCTACCAGGTAGATCTCACAGGTGGAAGTGACCACTGGGATGCGGAGCCATGGAGCCGGCCCCAAAAGCTGATGGTGGATGAGCCGCAAAAACCAACGGCAACATGGGCTTATCCATAGCCATGGTGGTACCCCCTGGCCCATGGCTGTGTTCACTATTCACCCTTATGGTTTGACAATTGGGCTTTGAGATAGTTGGTCTATTGCGAATAGTCACATTGCGAATAGGAGCCAAATCATTGACCTACCATTCACCATTGCCACCGACCACTATACCGTTCTAAACATTCCGCGACTACCTTCAAACCAAACTGGCACCCTAGTTTTGGACATCCCATTCACAACAAGTAAAGCTGAATCCTAACAACCATTATTGGTTATCAATGATGTTGCCAACCACAATTGTTCTATATTGTTCTTATGATGCTACAAATCATCCTTTTGGATCAACCATATATCAACCATTGCTAATCTCAACCATCGTCCATCATTAGAATCAGCCATTATCACCATCATCCCAACAACCATACCCACCATCATATCAACCATCATCCCAACAACCATATCCACCATCAACCATCATCTCAACCACCATACCACCCATGTTGGTCACGATTTTCTTGATCCAAAGTCGTCGACTGCTGGGAAGCACCGACCGCGCGGCCAAGGCGCCTTGGTCTTCGACGGCGAAGATCTGGGCGACCTGAGCGGAGATCACGCCAACGGCGCACAGGAGATGTTTGACCTGGTGATGATCCAAGATCTGTGTGGTAGATGAGGATGTCAACATATAGTAGGGATGATAATAGAGATTATAATAAGGGAACCATTTTAGGGGATAATAATGATCCAAGATGATGATCGAAGATGTATATGTTTCATAATAGGGGATAATGATAGGGGATAATAATAGGGATTATAATGGTTCTAGGTTTTAATATCCACTATGTCCAAGATTAGAGATTATGATGGTGAATATGTTAATAATAGAGGATCATTGACCAGTACATGGTTCAAAAATGGTTTAACAACTACTATATGGTGGTTTTGGAACCCCAAAAATGGTTTGCTTCTTGCTATAAATGTTCGACAAGCTGGATGATTAGGGGGTGTTCCCATTTTGAGAAACCACCGTATGGTGCATACCAACAATGGTTGCATCCTTTAGCATATGGTTGGATACCAAGCAACAAGTGGAGTACAGCCTTGTATCTGGGCATGGCGGTATACCAAGTTGACTAGCTGGATAGATGCTCACCCATATACTGATGGTTTCCAGTGTTGCCTGTGGTTCCAGTTCCCGTGGTTGGTGGGTACCCTTCGGAGATGCTTACCTGGCTAGTTGGACATTGATGGATGGTTTCCCATTATTTTTGAAAGCTGGTTGTTGAAAAGCTGGCCATTACAATTATTGATCGCTGGATACTTGGATCCCATGAGAATTACAGTACCAAAATCGATAATTGGATGTCATGGGAAACCATCCAAATATGATGTATTCTGACGGGAAGCCAATGATTTTTCCCATGATATCCTATCATCATCCCTATTATAGGCTTATATCACCCTGCTATAACCATTATAATCCCTATTGTTAGCCTATTGATACTTCCAGCTAATATAACGATATACTTTAGTTAATAGTCCCTATTATTAGCTAATAGCCTATTAGTAACAGCTTCTTAACCATTAGTATAGGCTTATAGAACCCTATTGATCGCTGGATACCCCTTGGCTCGCAAAATCTGATGATTCTTCGGCAGCCATCCAGGTGAGGATGGCTAAGACACTTTCGACAGACTTTCTCTCCATGAGTTTGTCTCCGCTCCCAACGTCCGGTGCCAAGCTTTTCATTAGGGGAAGAACCGCAGAACCCTTACGGATGAATGAATTCCATAGGTTTATAGTGGTTAAATGTCGTTTAATAAGGGTTATAAGGTATAACATGGTATAACCATTGTAATAAGTAGATACAAACCAACAATAATTGTGATTCATTCACGTCAATTCCCTAGGTTTGTCAATGGGGGTACCATTTTAATGGGAAACCAGTTGGCTCTTGGGAGATACTCCAATTCGAGGTACTAATCCCAACATTGAAACTTACAACAGGGAATGGGTCAAGGCCAAAGACCAGCAAATAAACCGAACCTCCCAACAACAACCGCGTTTTGAACGGTAAATGTTCTTGGACTTTGATCCGCCACGTGTTTGATTCCTATATCTGGCAATCAAATGTTATGCAACTGCACAAAGTTCAACGAATCAGCATCGGAAACAAACCAAGAAAAACGTACGGTTCATTATTCTTCTGCCAACATCCGCGTCCAAACTGCACCAAGTACGTAGTGCAAACTACTGGTACCAGGATTATACTGTGAGGCACAATTCAGCACCATCTGGCGTGTTCAGCAAACAGATCCGGACCCTGAGCAAAGGATTCCTTTGTGCAAAGTCCCGTCCACCACTTCTGGAAGCAATGCAATGTTTATTGGCTAAAAAAAACAAGCGTGCCACAAGGTGCTTGTCAAGTCATCCCAGGCACAATTGAACACAGTTTGCCATGTTCAGATCCAATAATTCGGATAACCACTAGTTCGAATCCCATATATGACTAATTTCAATGGCATAATTAAACCATTAGTATAAACCATTATTATCCAACAATTTGCAGCTTTTGTTCCGAATCACAAGCATTGACACCCAAAGGAGAGCTTAACCAACCACCACCTATCTCCGAGCCAGCACCTCCATTTGCCGAGTGACTCGTCATCCTGCGAGCAGTGTGACGCCGCGGCTGGTGGCTGAAACCAGCCAGCAGTTCGTGACCAATGTCAGGGATAGTCACCATCAGGACGCCAAAAAAGAGTCACCATCAGCAAGCTTAATCAAACCATCAACATCCATCAACCAGCAACCATCTACATTCATCAAGCACTAAGAGTCAGCATGGCAGCCACATTAACATGACCATCAACCATCAACCAGAATGAGGCTTCAACTAGCGCATTGGCCTGGCCCTGAACCGCACCGTAACGGTATCATTGACCATGATCAACCACTCTTGACCATCAGCAGCCATCCTTACTACCCACTGTAGTACTTGGTTACATTGACCACTAGCATTATGATCACCATTCGCTTACACTCCTGGTCTGTTAAACCAACCTTAACCAACCTTGGCCGACCTTGAGCAACTAACCAACCAGCCGACCCTGACCAACCCCAACCACTGGGTAGGGAGGTACCCCTAGCATCGCTCCCAACTGCTCATCCAACCTCATCAAGGCCCAACTTCTTCCATTCATCTCGACGCTGCTGCTGGATTTCCTGACGCGACGCAACGCTGCTGTGACAGCCCGGGTATTTCAAAATGTTGCCCCGCTGCCCCATCAACGGTTGATGGTTAGACAATGATGGTTGCTGCGTTGAGTCGATGGTTGGATGATGGTGATTAATGGGCTGATGGTCAAATGATGATGGGGTCGATGGTTAGATCATGATGGCTCATGATGGTTAATTAATGATTGTTACATGATACTGCTCGATGGTTCATCATGAATTGTCCCCACAATCGACCAAGGCTGGGTTGTTCCTTCCCTATTCTGAATGTTGGCTATGACCGCCAAAGAGGTTCGGCTCATCCTGGCTGATGATGCTGAAGTTGAGATACCAAACTTCCAACCAGCATCCAATTTAGCCAAAGAACTGCTAACTCGTGACAATGCAAAGGGCGAATCAACGCAATCTGACAGCTGAACATGTGAACACTATATAGATGTTAGTGTTTACTTGTCTTTGAGGCTGTTCTTGCTCTTGCTGTTGCTGTGATTCCTGCTCGGCCTGTT
>VSDK01013561.1:108748-193024 GCA_009767595.1 Symbiodinium kawagutii
AGTAGTAGTAGTAGTAGTAGCAGCAGGAGTAGGAGTAGGAGTAGGAGTAGGAGTAGGAGTAGGAGTAGGAGTAGGAGTAGGAGTAGGAGTAGGAGTAGGAGTAGTAGTTGTCGTCGTAGTGGTGGTTGTTGATGTTGTTTTTGGTTTTTTGCTTTTCTTCTTCCTCTTCTCCTTCTTGTTCTTCTTCTCCTCGATTCATCGTTGCCGTTTCATTTTGCATATATCTGTTGCCTTTCTATAGCGGCTTGTATAGAAGACATCACGCATGTATTGCCCTAGTAGAGCCGACCAACAACAAGGGAAACACGAGAAAATTGTGTGCATGGGAGGGCCTGCCTCGTACAACTCAGACTTTTGCACCCGGATTTTCTCCTGCATGTCATCCCTCAGTTGTCGCCAAGAGTGCTCGCGGATGGGAAAGTGCTTCAGAACAGGTGGCTCATGTTGTGCTTCCGAATCAATAGCCAAAAAAAAACTATTACTCTTACATATCAATCATTATCCATTATTATTGTTATCATTATTGTTATCATCATCAATGATTATTACTACCCATTGTTGTTACTAATTCATTCAGAAGTATTAATAGCGAGGAAAGTAGTGGGGATGTTCTCCCGCAATCGCTGATCGGTGCCGTGGCACGCGACGGGCGTGCCAAGGTAGCCAAGCATCGCTAAGCATCAAAACAGGAGCGCAGCTCTCACGGAAAGGTCCAACGAACACAAAGGTCTGCACCAATGAAAGATTTGTGTTCCAAATGAAAGCCGTCAACCATGCGCCAACCACACCGTGGGTGATTGTCAAGTCATATCTAAATAGCCCTGAATCATCTATGAACCATGCATTTTAAGAAACCACCGTGTATCTTTGCATCATGGTCAATCTTGTATCACCCATGATCAGGCCATGATTGAACCTATGGGTTCACAATGAGCCATGGGTCACCCCTTGGACCATGGCCAAGCAACCACAGGGCTGCCCACTGTTGCCATGGAGACGCTGTTGCTCCACGGGACTACAATCATCTCAGGGGAGCTGGTTGATCAAAGCCTTGATCGTCAACCATCATTAGCTGCATCATGAAAGGGCTCAGCCATCCATTATCAACCATCATCCTAAACCATTCTACATTCTCAACCAAAATGAAATCATCAACCATTCCCATTGACCATCAAATAATCAACCATCATATAAACATATATAAACCCACCGTAAACTTCCATAACCATTTATAAACCAGTATAAAACATTATAAACAACCACGGATACCCATGGCACCTGTCACGCCGCTGCACCGCAGCACTGGCAACTCACCACGCCCGAGGTCGCGACCAGAATTCCGAGTCGTAGTTGTCCAGGTCGCGGGAAGCTCTGCGCCTCCGACACATGGGATTTTTGGGTGCTTGATAGTGGTTGGCTATGGATTTTCTATGGTTTATCAGCTTGTTTGATTAATTTGATATGTTTGGTGTATCAGAAAATGATGGTTAATGATGGTTAATGATGCTGGTGGCAACCAGTTCTGGTAAAGTACCAGCTGTAGCTGGGGTTGGTTACCTGTAGGTTGATGACTGGAAGGGTAGGGTACCTTACCAACACTACAGCTGGCGATGGATTTTCGATGGTTTATCAGCCATGGCTTTTATAGGGTAACGTACAGAAAACACAGAATTTTTGATGGAGTGTAAGCAACAGTAGTGGTTATTGATGGTTAGTGATGGTCAACAATGGTTAAGAAGAGGATAAACACCAACAACAATGCTTAGTCGTGCTTAGTAGTGTTTAACTACCAGCTAGTTGGTGGAATAATGGCTAGGATTATAGGGAAAACCATGGGATTCTCTATGATTGTATATTATGATTAACTATGGTTGTCAGTGGTTCATCGTGTTCTTTATGTAATAGGTACTATAGTGGTTACTCATGGTTAATAGTGGTTGTTAGTGGTTTATCAGTGTCAAAACCAGGTATTAAACGGTTTATGAGTGCTTTATTAATATTGTCAATGGTAGATTGTTGACGTTTTATGTCAACTTTGCTTACTATCACCAACAATCAACCGTGAACTGTATCAATGAAAGTCCCTGTGAATGACAAACATGACAGGGACAACAATGACAACAAAAACAAAGACCGCGACAACAGAGACAGGGATAAAGTCCATCACATGATATGAGTCGTCAGAATTCCTGGTAGATCCTGGTAGCGTTTTCCGTTTTCTGCTGGACATTGATGGCCACGGATCCACCCCCTCAACCACCGTAGCGGGTTTCTGACCTGCCGGCTTATGTGGCCACCGTGGCAGGCCTATTTTCGGGTGTAACTGGAGTCACAACATGCCATGAAAAGATATGAAAAGTGTTTATTGCTCCAACATCGGAGATCTACAACAGTAAACCAAGCTCAGTTGTACCTACTGATTTCTTTGTTAATGGGGGTTGGCAACAATCCATGCTCTCCTGAATTTGCTTTGAAATCCCTGTTGAGAGGGGTGACAAATGGTGACACGATTTGAGCGGCCACGTGCATGAAGATACGTCCCAAGTTGAGGAACATACATTGCTAAATGGTGGTTTGTCAAAATGGGCCCCCAAATATCTTCCAATTTGAGTCAGTCACTTTTAGTAGTAAACCAACCATTTTGGGGGTCGCCAATTTTGAGATACAATACTGTAGTTGTTGAACCATTATTTAACCATATAGCGGTTAAATTATCCCCCATTATTAACCTATTTACCATTATAATCCCTTGGAATCTGGGATATATTGGAAATAATAGCCTATAACTATTATAATCCCTATTATTATTCCCTATTATTAACCTATTTTCAGAAACCCTCAAAGGGTATATTATTTACTACCCTCAAATATTTGGTTGTATCCTACTATGAACCATTATTTCACCATAATTATTACAGTAACCTATTTTGAGAAACCCTCAAATGAACTCTTAAGCAGTCTCGCTCAAAGCCATCGCTCTCCTGACATCCTGTGGCCCATCGACCCTGCCCCAGCTGCCAGTGATCTGCGACTCGTCGATGGTAGATCATACTAATCGTAAGGGATACTTGGATATCAGCCAGCCATACCCGACTTCATATGACTTTTTGACTTCAGCCAACTTAGCCTTCTTAACCATCACCTCCACTGGTAACCTTGAATTAAGATGAATAGCCTCACCAGTTCTTCCTGCGATCTCCCAGCCTGTATCCTTTCATGCCCTCCGAGCCCGCTTCATGCAACTCCACTTCCTTCCACGGCTTCGGCTGGAGCAAAGTCCCATTCTGAATGAAGATACCACCAGGTTCTACATCACATGCGTGGCGTGGCTTCTGACATCCATGGGGCTGTTTCTCAAACTTGGGGTAACCCCAAAATGTATGGTTTGCTGAAAAAAAACGTGTCATAAGGATAATTTTTGGGCACCCCTATTTTCAGAAACCACCGTACTAATACGTTATGATCACATGACACATGCACGTATCATGATACGCATGTGAATGAAAAAAACCTAGATGTATCTGTAGACGTGTGTGCATGCATTCCGCACAATACATACATGCCGCAATACATACATGCCCCTTCTCATGGGCACTGTCGTCCTTAGGTTGTCAAGTCTTATATAATTTCAGGTACTCGCACCCTGAAAAATACTTGCTATAGTTGTCATCACACACTGAGACATAATTGTTGGCTACCTGTGCGATATAAGCATAAGTTCAAAGAAATATTGACAAGAATGTAAATAAATGAATAAATCAATACATATATATATATATATATATAGCTACAGAAACAAACAAGTGGATTCCAGCAAACAAAAGCACTTCATTATACACATCATGGCTCCAGATTTGATTGATTCACAGCTTCGCAAATACCCGTCTCGATGTTAAAATGTAGGGATGCATGCTGGATTAACATCCCAACATTGGTATTTGGGAACATCCCACATGTTAATCCTATTAAAATGTGATATCCAAACACAGTTGGTTAATCCTGGGTTAACATCCCAAATACCTGGGTTAACATCCAATCCTGGGTTAACATCCAATCCTGGGTTAACATCCCAAGATAGTTGGTATATATCCCCTATAATTGTTAGTTGTGATCCCCTATTATTAACCATTAACCAGCTATTATTGGTTGGTTAATATTGACCCATAGCCAGAACCGTCACCTTGTTTGGATGTTCACCTAGCCACTTTTTGGATGGAAAGCTCAGGGGTTGACCTCACCTTGACAAGAGTCCTTCATATCCTCATGGCTGTGGTAGTCAATAAACATCAACCAACTAAGGGGGGATGATAAGCAACCATTTCATAGGGAAAACTAGCTGGTTAATGATAGAGGAAACTAGGGGTACAGGGTGAACTGACCCATAGCCTCATTGAAATTCACAGAGTATGGCTGGCAATCCGTGGGCAGAATAGCCTCCGCTATTCAAATTGCCTACCAGCTCATCCAGCGTCCAGGTGGTAAACGCCCATTAGAGTAATGTTCACCCCAGATTAATGAATTCCATAGGTTGATCAATTGATGGGGTACCATCTTTTAAAGGATACCCCCCATGAAAAAACCAGGGGTTTATTAGTCCGGGTTAGTTACCAATAAACCTGATACGTCGACCTATAAATCGCTCTTGACATATATAGGGGGCTTGATTGATGATGATGGAGTTGTTGTTGGTAATCAACACCTATTCACTGTCAATTACCCTTAAGAAACAATTTTACATTGCTTACCCCGTAGTACGGAATTTCATATCCGGGATCAATTTGGGAAACTTGTTTCACAAGGAAAGCAACAAGAATCACCGACTCGTTGGAAAACCATCGATACACATCAATACTGCAATCTAGCTCCAGTAATCATTATCGATTGTTTGGCATTATATGAGTATCATTCTCTTCGAACATTATCATATGGTGGTTTCCTCTAAGAGCAAACCCCAAAAAGTGTTGGTTTATTAGTGTAATGGATAATATTGGATGATTTGGGGGTGCCCCTATTTTGAGAAACCACCATATAACTGGACAGAACATCAGCTATTAACAAGTGTTTTCTCCTATTGTTGGTTTTTATCCCTCATTAGGGAAAACATTGAGGTCGTTACTGCAACATTAAGGAGCTATGCACCAGCTATTTTCCAGCTTTTTTCCAGTAATTCGAACATGGCAAGAAACCATTATTGGTTGCCATTATTATTGGTTCCATCCATTGTTGGTTACTATCATCTACTATTGTTGGTTATTCTCCCCTAATATTCACTACTAACCAGCTAGTTAACCAGCTAGTTAACCATTATAACCAGCTATGCTTAACCATTTAACCATTAGAACCAGCTATTTTCCAGCTATTAACCAACTATTTTCGAATATTCAACCAACTATTTTCCACTATAACCAGCTATTAACCATATAATGGATGGAAACCAAACCAGCTATTCACCATATAATGGATGGAAACCATAACATTGGTCAATATTTTCCATTATTAACCAGCCATTTTCCGGCCAGCTATTGGTTGCCATGTTCCAGTTACGAATCCCATTTTCGAACGCGAACAACGGTCGACCCCACCTGACGGACTCGAGGCCTGGAAGTGGTAAGACGCAGGAAGGCACCAGCCCAACGGGGCGCCAGAAACGCACATGGACTTATGGTGGATCAATGGTTGATGAATGGTTCATCCATGGTTAATCTATGGTTCATCCAGGGTTGATGAAAGGTTGATGAATGGTTGATGAATGGTTGATGAATGGTTGATGAATGGTTGATGAATGGTTGATGAATGGTTGATGAATGGTTGATGAATGGTTGATGAATGGTTGATGAATGGTTGATGAATGGTTGATGAATGGTTGATGAATGGTTGACTGATGGTTGATGAATGGTTGATGAATGGTTGACTGATGGTTGATGAATGGTTGATGAATGGTTGATGAATGGTTGATGAATGGTTGATGAATGGTTGATGAATGGTGGATGAATGGTTGATGAATGGTTGATGAATGGTGGATGAATGGTTGATGAATGGTTGATGAATGGTTGACTGATGGTTGATGAATGGTTGATGAATGGTTGATGAATGGTTGATGAATGGTTGATGAATGGTTGATGAATGGTGAGATTAACGGTGGAGAATGGTTGATGAAATGGTAAATAACAGGATTTCTATGGGTGAATTCTATGGTTAGTAACTGGTTGGTGGTTTGATGAATGGTTGATTCCTGGTTGATTCATGGTTGACTGGTAGTTGCGAAATCACCGTAGAAATCACCACAGAATTCCCCATAGAAATCACCATAGAAATACCCATAGAATTCGCGATAGAAATAACCCTTCTTAACTACCTGTCAGAGTCAGGATACTATTATAAATACTTTGTTGATGATCCTCACTGTTAGAATAGTATCCTGATACTATATATATATATCTATATAACCATTCTATCACATAATAATGTATAATAATTGTTAATTATATTTAACGATTCAACATTTCCGATGAATAATAGAATGGTTACAACCATTATTAGATTATAAACTACTATTAAGCAGCATAAATCTCTCATCTATTGGTTATAACCATTATTCTAATATTACGCGCAGACCCCGTGGTTTGCCCGGAGGGCAAACCACGGCTGTCGTGCGTGTTGAACATTGCTCGAAGAATCAGTGAGAAACACTGGCTATACGCAGTGATTTAGGGTTTAGGGTTTTAGGGTTTGGGTTTTAGGGTTTAGGGTTTTAAGGTTTTAGGGTTTAGGGTTTTAGGGTTTAGGGTTTAGGGTTAGGGATTCTTGATTCTCAGAGTTTCAAAACAACGGGCCTGCGCAGGGTTTTGAACAGTTGACAAGACTCACTTCTGGGCAGGTCTTATGGTCACGGGCAAACCATAGGGTCTTGCCGTAATATTAGACCGCCATTATTATCGATAAGACTGTAATAATGCTTATAACTAACCTGGTATCTCATGAGATGGTTATATGACTATGTTATATGATATGGTAATACTAATCATTCAATACCTGGTATATGGATATGTTATATGTTCATCTCTGTAATACGAATGGTAATAATGGCTATATGCCCCTGGTTCCCCCATCATTCACCATTAGTTTCCCTATAGTTTGTTGGTTATTACCATGAAATTGGTTGGTTAACTGCTTGACCCAGCTCGCCATTTGTCGCCGGTATATCCCCTACTATTATTACGGCAAGACCCTATGGTTTGCCCGTGACCACAAGATCTGCCCAGAAGTGAGTCTTGTCAACTGCTCAAAACCCTGCGCAGGCCCCTTGTTTTGAAACTCTGAGAATCAAGAAGCCCTAACCCTTAACCCTAAAACCCTAAAACCCTAAACCCTAAAACCCTAAACCCTAAAACCTTAAAACCCTAAACCCTAAAACCTAAACCCTAAAACCCTAAACCCTAAATGACTGCGTATAGCCAGTGTTTCTCACTGATTCTTCGAGCAATGTTCAACACGCGCAGACACCCGTGGTTTGCCCTCCGGGCAAACCACGGGGTCTGCGCGTATTATTACATATCATCCCCTATTATTAACCATTATGACCAGCTGGTTAACCATGGTTGTTGGTTGGTTAACTGCTTGACCCAGCTCGCCATGTCTGAATACAGACTGCATCTCATCACCAAGCTCTTCACCCCGCCTCAAGCTCCAGGACTGCGCGCGGCGCAGCAGGGCCAGCTCTTCGGGATCGATGCCTGACCCGGAGAGATGAAAGCAGCAGGGTGTCAAAACCGGTGAAAAAACCGTGATTTTTTTGGGGGGAAACCATAGGATTTTCATCGATGTTCATCGATTTTCTATGGATTTTCAATGGATTTCCATGCATTTTCATGGATTTTCTAGGGTGTTCTATGGATTTTCTATGGTTCACTGGGAGTTTCCGAGTGAAAACGTGGGATTTTCGATGGAATTTCGATGGATTTTCTATGGTTGCTTAGTAGGAAGTCATCAACCATGGGTTTTCTATGGTGAACCGTGGCTAATCATAAGGGATGATAAAAACCAAAAATATCGTTGACTGGTGGTTAACTGATGGCTGATTACGCGGCTAACTAGTGTTTAACAAGTGGTTAGCTAGTGATTAACTAGTGGTTGACTAGTGAGTACCTGGTTGTTGAGTACTGTGTTTGGTTGCCGTTAAATACATCACCATAATGATTGCTACTGATGAATAATGGTTGAAAATTGGTCAATAGCGGTCAAAAATGATTGAATAATCTCTATATATCGCTATAATGGTGAATTCAAGGTGAACAAGTGGTTCAACTGTGCTGATCTAAAGTCTTAAATGTGGTTAAATGATAGTCAGTATGATAGTTGGCAAAATAACACTCTTCAAAACTCTTGTGTCAACCGCTTATGATTTGATTATGGATGAGTTGGTTGAGGCTTGTCATGGATCGCATAATCGCCACCAAAAAGAAGGTGGGAATGGTCAATAGTAAACTTTGGTGCTTTCAGATGCTTGAAGGACATAAACGAATCGCACACCGCTTAATAATGTCAAATAATGATTTAATCAGTAATGCCCTTGTGATTGTTGGCTGAACGGTAAGCTTCTGGTTCCTTTCTGGCGGTGGTCAATTCAGGAATGGCGGTGAATGACAACTAATACTTAAGAATTCTAATACTGGGTAAGGATGGTGCAAGCAGTCATGCAACTGTTTCATAATGACTGGGATCATTCGTCCGATACGGGTGAATCATGGATAAACAATTGTGGTAGATGGTTGGATTTCTTGGGATATATTGGGTTCATACTTTGGTGATTAAATGATCTTTTCAATTGTGGACATATCTCCAAAACCTTGGCTGTTTGCGTCCTGTCGATCAGTTTGGGCTTCTATTTGATGGTCTCTCAATTCATAGGGGTACCCAAAGTTATCATCCCACAGTCATCATTTATAATAATCCCTTCCCCGTATTACTAAAAGTCCCCAAAGAAAAAAATTGGCGTGGAATTCCGGATTTCTGTTTTTGTTTAATTGCGTTTTCAATTTTGGCAATTGAAAATCAATAGGAAAACACGTTCATTCCAGAACGGTTTTTACCACCTAATTATAGCGATAGCCTGATCCTGAAAAAGAATCATTAGGGTCCTCTTTGTTCTTAGCAATATCTTAAATAGAATTCAAAAAAAACTCAATCTTCAAATCAAAATTTTATATAATTATTATTTATTATTATTGAGGAAATTAATTGATTTTTAGCGGTAAGCTTCGAAATCCAATTCTAGATAATTTTAGCTATATTTTAAATCGAATTTAAGAATAAATTTAAGTAAGAATTTGAAATCGAAATTTGCTATTTTTATTAGACAAAAAAAGATTATTAGGGGTGTCCGTCCGGGACCCGCATAAGAAAAAAACCTAATAAAAAACTGCTCGCCTCGCTTACTATTTGGGGGGGTATTTAGTATTAGGGGGAAGGGATCAATCAACCACGCATTTTATAAGGGAAAGGGGAAAGGGATTAATTGACCTAAAGTTGTCATCCCATAATGATCATTTATAGTAACTAACCTCTCATTTTTTGGGGCTCCCTTTGTTGAGAAAACCTCTGGATGCACCCCTTTGAGAAACCAATCGAAGTGTTAGCACCACCGCCAACCAGCGCTGGCAGACCGGTGATGTGCCGGTGATAAATCATCAGAAAGAGTCAACCACTGAACCAACCAGCCTCAAACTCACCCAGCGAACCAACCACTTATAGTTGGTATATCCAACTATTGTTTGCTTATCAATGATGATGAACCATCATCGAAAAAACAGGATCATTGAACCAACTAACCTCAACCAACCAACCTTAAGCTTGCACCTCAACACCAACCTTAACCTTAAGCAACCTCAACCAACCAACCTTAACCACGCTTAACTAACCTCACCGTCAACCAACCTCAACCAACCCCCCCCCCAGCACTTCAGCAAAGGCTCCGCTTTCCAAATCGATGCTCAACGGATCGATGGCATGATGACCATGGTGCCCGCCAAGTGCCTAGGGAAACGCGGGGAAACCAGGCAAGGGTAAACTAGGGGCGTCCATGGTGGATGACCATGTGATTGACATTGATCACCCATCATAATCAACAACCATGATTAGCCGTGACGTGTTGTGGTTGATCATGTTTCAGGGTTCTTTACTATCAACTATGATAAACCAGTATTAACCATTGCCAAGAACTACCAACCATTGTCAAGCATTGCCAAGCACTACCAAGCATCACCAAGCATTGCAAACCGCTATCAACCTCTGCCAAGCACTACAAAGCATCATCAAGCACTACCAAGCATTGCCAAGCATTACCAAACATTACCAATCATGACCAAGCATTGCCAACCATTTCCAGCAATATCAACCATTTGACCATGAATTGCCCCTGTTATCAATGATCATCAAGCATAGCGTTTAACCATTGACAGCTTTTATAAGCTATTGTCATGATTCTATCATTAAAACATTATTGTTAAGCATAGGTTGAATGGTTAACCATTATCATTATTAATAGCCATTGCTAACCTGGTCGGTGGTTTCAATCCCTTTGAAAAATATTGGTCAACCAGCCATGTGTTGATCATTACTCGGGACAATAAACATGTCAAGCAAACCACCAACCAGCTATTAAAAGCCATGGAGAACAATATTAATATCATTAGCCGTTGGTTGACCATTCTGAACAGTTGTTAACCATTATTACCCCTTATCCATTATTGTCCATTATTATCCATTATCAACCATTATCAACCATTATTAACCATTATTAGCCAGCTATCAACCAGCTATCAACCAGTCTTAACCATTGGTGCCCATTATGAACCAGCTGACAGCATATAACAGCCATTATTACTCATGATTAACCATTACCATTTCATTACCCATGATTAACCATTATCAACCAGTTATTAACAGACATTGTTCACAGTCACTACTGTATCAACCAGTAGTCCAAGGAGACGATGCGAAGTGCCAAAGATGCACTAAACAGAGATGTTGAAAAGTGGATCTCACAGCTCTTCAATCGGTTTCGTTCGAAAGGTTTGACATGTGATGACATAGGGTTTGATATGTGATGACATTTGGCTTCCATCTTTTTGCATGTCTTCTTTCATGTCTTTTTCATATGTTTTTAGTATCTTTTTCATGTCTTTGTCACAGTGGAGAAGCCGAAAAGGAGAACAACGAAAATGTCAATTCAGACTCTACACTACTTACTGCCTCCAATGTTTCCATACATGTCCGATGGACTCTTGAGGTCCCACACTTGCGTGGATAAAACTATATGACTGTATCCTAAAACTACTCTCACGTGATGTCAGCACAGCATCAAACAAAACAAAGTCAATAGGAAAGGAAATCCGTCGAACAACCCATGACCCATTGCACTTCATTGCAACAGCAATGATTTCCACTGAGCAACTCCTGTTGTGAAACACATGCCATGGCGATGATACACATCATGACCGTGGCCGAAAAACCCGGAGATATGGCTTCATCCATGGCCCAGTTAAGTGCGCACGACTTTCGTGCGCAGTGCATCATCAAGACCTTGGACCAACCAACGGGGGACCTGGTGGCCACAACGAGTTCCCAAGCCAACGCTGCCAAGAAGCCGAGGGCAGCGCCGGACGGTTATGGACATCCTGAGCCCAGCACATGAACTAATGATGCACATGCTGATTTCTCAAGTCATAGAGGTACCCCCAGTCATCATCCTTCTATAACCATTAATTGTTTTCATAGTGGTAGACCTCTTATAACGACTACGAGTAGTAGACTCCGACCGTTTTGGGGTTCCCTATTTGGCAGTGGGTCAAAAACCCGTACCCCTGGTTCCCCTATCATTAACCATTGTTTCCCTCATATTGTTGGTTATTATCCCCCTTTATTGGTTGGTTAATATTGACCCATAGCCATTTTGAGCAACCCCCAGGGCCCCATGTTTCATGGGCGCTGCTCACCATAGTGGACGGCCTCCCACCAGCTGCTGAGGAGTTCAGGATGGATCTCACGGTGGCAAACGAACAACGACTGTAGCGATTCCTGCAGGGCAAACACCTCCGTCCCTGCGAAAGCCACTGCACAGCGGCTTGCCTAGAATCAGTGAATCCGGTTGGATCCTTTTGGTGATTTTGGTGTTGCTGTTCTTGTTCCTGGTTGGTTGGTTGGTTGGTTGGTTGCTTGCTTGCTTGTTTGCTTGCTTAAGATTGATTGACTGCTTGATTTATTGATTGTTACGATTATTGGTTTCACCTCGCGAAAGCCGAAGCTATAGAAAAGCATGGTCCGCAACCAGCAGAAGTCTTTGCCCTTAGAGGTTTCACTTGGACGAAATGAATCGATTCCCAGGCCGCAGACCTCCAGGAGGGCTGACCCCAGTGGTGTCCGGTGAGCCCAGGGCTGCCAAGCGACCACATGTTCCCCTTCCAGCTCAAGATTCCTGGCGATCCGGTGGTGGCTTGACCAGCTTGCCATGGTTTTGCTTGGCACACTGGTTGGCATCATCATCATCATCATCGTCGTCGTCGTCGTCGTCGTCGTCATCATCATCATCATCATCATCATCATCATCCTCCTCATCATCAAAATGTTTTTTTCAGCTATAGAACGGGGCGAAAACTTGCTGTAAAGATGTTTTCGCAGGATCTGATTCTGTGCTTTTTCTCCCTTGCCATTCCATGTGTTGACCCACCAGGGAAGCCCAGGTCGCAACTGAGCACCCCAGCTCTGACGTATTCTTGTTTCGCGGACGCCTCGAACCGCTCGAGCCATTGGGTGCCCTGGTACACCCGCTTGGTGAAGTGGTGCTGGTGGATAAACGATGATAAATGGTGGTTTCTTAAAACATGGATGCCCCCAAATCATCCAGTTGATCAACCATTTATAGTAAGAAACCAGCCATAACTTTGGGTTTCCAAAAATGGCTTGAGAAACCATCGATCCAACACTGGACCCTGGGACCCTGAGGTCATTGAGGTACCAAATAAATCAATTCCACTTCCTGCGGATGGAAAACGGTGTGCCTCCAGCATTTCCAAAGTTACACTTGACTTCAGTTGGAAAAGCAATGGGCCAACCATATGGCTGTGGGTCAGTTCACCCGGTACCCCTGGTTCCCCCATCCCTATTATTGTTGGTTATTATGCCCCATTGTTGTTCGTCAATATTGATCCATAGCCATGTCAGAGGCCAACTCATCTAGAAAACAGGACATGATCAGCTGGGAAAGGTCAACCAAACATTTGTCTGTTAGTGACCAAATGTTTATCCATATCATTAGTAACCACTATCAACCGGTAGTAAGCACTACTCAACCATCAATCAAACCTTAGCAAACAATCTTACCCGTTAGTAACCATTCATCTGCTGTTAGTGTACGGTGACCATTGATCAATCCTGAGTAATTACGCATGAACCAACCAGTAGTGACCATTAACCAACTAGTAGAACCCGTTAATCAACCAGTAACGATTAATCAACCAGTACAGTAACAATTAATCAACCGGTAGTAACCATTATTGAACATTCATGATTATGTATCACTGTATACTGCATAAATATCTGTATATGTATGTATATATAAATATCTATATATATATATGTTTATAAATATACATATATATATATATGTTTATACATATATATATATACATGCGTGTGCGTGTTTCACCCCATGAAAAATACTTAGATATGTTCAACGCTGACATCAATGTCACAGTGGCATCAGAATTCACCGACCGTGACCGCCAGCTGGCAACCAATGGTGGCACCCCAAAAAAGGCGCACGGAACTTATCAGGTGTTGAAACAGTTTCGCATCTCGTAGATTCAATGTTGGATAGTTGGCTATAGGTCAATATTAAACGACCAGTAATGGTGGATAGTAGGTGGTTATAATGGTTAATAATAGGGGATAACAACTAGCAACTATAGGGGATATAATGGCATATGCCAGCTATACATGGCTATGGGTCAAGCAGTTAACCAACCAACTAATGGGGGTTAATAACCAACAAACTATAGGGAAACCAACCATTTTTGGGGTTCCCAAACTGGCTTGAGAAACCGCTATAACAAATCTGGGGCGGCTTTGTCCACAGCCACGGTGGTCAGTCCTGGCAGTTCCCCTGTGAATCATAGTCATTCTTGGTGGGTTCAGGGGTACCACGATTTGTGAAAACCCGATGCAGATAGGGCTTAAGGAGTACGCCTTCATGAAAACCAACTGGCTGTGGGTCAGTTCACCCCGTACCCCTGGTGCCCCCATCATTCACCATTAGTTTCCTACAAATGATTCACATTGGATGATTTGGGGGTACCCCTATTTTGAGAAACACCCATATACCTATTAATCAGCTAATTTGATAAGCATAAACCATGATTTCTACCATTCTATCAGCTACAGACCCTAGATTTAGCCTCCTATGGTTGTCTCATACCACTCGATTTCGATTGTATCACCAGTATCAACCACCGTGATCACCACACCTGCCACCATCAGTGATCCGGACGCCGTGCGCCTCACAGTGGATCGAGACATGAAGGATCTTCCAGAGGCGTCCACCTCAACTGACGCTCCAAGCTGATGTAATCATGACATACTTCCATATGATCGTACATATATGCTGGTTTCTTGAAATAATTACAGGGATTTAACCAACAATAATGGTTGATTTACCAACAATAATGGTTAAACAACTACTATATGGCTGTGGGTCACTATTAATCACCAATATATGGTGGTTTCTTGAAAATAGAGGTCTTCCAAAATGGTTGGTTCATTGCTACAAGGGGTAAGTAGAGGATGACTTGGGGGTCGTCTATCTTGAGAAACACCCATATATATGTATATACAGTAACTTATATTGTATACACATATGAAAATGTTTATAGGAATATGTGTCTATTCATACACATATTTCTCGATTAAAATTTATGAGTATATTCATTTATACTATACTGTTATTTTATTATCGTCTATTTATATGTTCATCTTATGTGTTTTATGTATTCAAATATTCATTTGTGCAAGCATAGCCCTTTGCATCTTCATGCCATTTTTGTTGGCTCTGCAATTATTCAGGCACTTGGCAAGTCACGTCTGCAAGACAACACAAGCGACAGACTTAGCCTGAGACTTTGGGACGCTGGAGTGACATATGCGCAGCCTTTCTTGTTTGAACAATATGGCGGGGGGGGGGTCAATATTAACCAACCAGTAATGGGGGCTGAGAACCCACAATAATAGGCTATTAACCCACAATAATAGGCAAGATACTGGTGAATGATGGGGAACCAAGGGTACTGGGTTTTGACTCACAGCCATATCTCTCCGTTACAGCGCTGCAAGCTGTACAATATGAATCAAGGAAGTTGGTCTGGGCAACTTTAATTGGCAGCACTGGAAATACCATTCCTGCTTGGTTGTTGAACCACCCCTATGAAAAAATGTGCTTGCCAACCAATCAACCGTTTGGTAATAAAGTTGACAACCTATCAGCATCACCGATGGTTGCCCTTTCTTTAGCCGATCCTCTGGCACCCATCCTGGGACCTTGAACCAATCCACGAAACACCGGTAAACCGTCCCAACGAAACACTGCTTGATAGGTGCTTGTTCACAGGTACTGGGGTGGCTTGGCTAGTGGAATATGCCTCATTCTGTCTACGGCTTAGCCATTTTAACACCTGGTGGTTGGCAGCAAATAGAAAAACCAGGAACAGCCTATGAAAAACCTGTTAAAAACCATGAAGAAAACATGAAACACCTATGAAAAACCATGAAAAACCTGTGTGAAAAAACATGAAAAACCTTTGAGCAACCATGAAAAACCTATGAAAAAACCATGAGAAACTTATGGGAAACCTATGATGACCAGCTCCATAGTACTGAGAAAGAGCAGTGCCGTGGGATCTCCAAAATCGGATCGAAATTTGCCACTCCTGGGCATACATGCATAGCTACCCCTCTAAGAAAACTCTTATTGTACTAAAAACATCAATGTCGGGATACCAGGAAACACTGAAGTAACCACTTGCTCGTTCGTGGTAGAATCTTTCGTCACAGCTTCCAGTGACTCTACCTTACCGGCTGGTGGTTATAGCTCATCCTTTTACCTTTTACCTTTAGCAGAGGGTCCACTAGGTTATAACTTATCCCCAAGAATATGGGTAGAAAAAACATAAAATCATCTATGGGTTAAAAAAATATAATCATCCCAAAGTTCAAAAAAGTGAAACCACCAAAATAGCACTCTTTTCAATCCACCTGCTGTGAACCCCGGCGAAGCGACGCTTCTGTCCTCGCATGGACGCGCGGGCTTTTCTGTAGAGGAGCTTGTTTGCACTTTCCTGTGCACGGCTGATCTGAAAAAACAGCAGCGAGAAATCGTTGGTCCATGATTGCAAACGGCAGATCCACGTTGAGAAGCCATCGTCAGTTTATCCATGTGTGCGGTGATGTAGCATCAAAAATAAGGGGTTATCAACAGCTGGATGTGGATCATCATGGATCTACTATGATATCAGAAGGTGACTTTAGGTCAACAACCAACGATCATGGTGAGATATGCAACAACAATTTTCAACTGCCAGGTTTCTGAAGAGTCCAGTTCCTGTCATGGACGAAGTGTCAACAAATAGCTCCCAAGGCACCGTATCATGGCTGATCAAATGCCACCCTCCTGTGTGGTTTCGGAGCCGCCACGATGCTGCTCAGCCCCACGATAATTGATACAGTAGCTGGCTGTAGCACCAGAAAAAAAAAAACGTGGTTGCTTACTCTAAACAACAGGTTTGTATATCAAGTCATCACTGTAAACAACCGGTGTGTATAGTAATTGCAAAATGATAGTCAAAAGTAATATTGTAAATTACTGTACCCAGCTACTGACTAATAACAACCATTCACCATCAAGAACCAGCGCGATACCATCAGTTTTAACTGCTCATCAAAGATCAACGATCACAAAGCGCAATTAGCCCCTGAGAATATACTTCTTCATAAACCCCAACTATGAATATGCAGAATGTGTGTTTTCATCAGCCACCAGGCAACCTTAACCATGTTTGCGATCAAGGAGGGGAGATCCACAACAACCAAAACACGCATGGGGAATAATTCTGGGGAATGACCCGGTTGTGTTAACGTGTCTAATCATCGCCTTTGACATGCTTGTAATGTGAAAAATGGGTGTTTCTCAAAATAGGGGCACCCCCAAATCCTCCAATACTAATCATTTACAGTAATTTACCAACCATTTTTAGGAGTTCCCTATTCTAAGAAACAACCAAATGATGATCTCAAATGGAGAACTAGCTTGTTGAATGATCCACAGCTCCTCACAACATAAGTCGGTGCAAGTCCTTCATGCATCGCAAAGATGATACTAGTACCGACCACGGTGTAGTTGCTGATTTCTTGCTGCGAAAGGTCAACCATCTCTGATGCAGCGACCAACCAATCCCTCGACTTTCCAAGGCTCATCGTCCGGTTCCTGCAGGCAAGTGGTGATTCTTTGGTATTCATCACTAGTCAAATGATGGTTAAATGTTGGTTAAATGTTGGTTCAGTGGTGGTTCAACGGTGGTTCAATGGCAATTCAAGATGGCTGATGATGATGCTTGCTGATGGTTCATGATGGTTGATACATGGGAATTGAGAAAAATAGTGGTTCGTGTATTGGGATTTCTCAAAATAGGGGTACCCTCTCAAGTTATGCCTGGTTTATTGCTATCAATGATTGATAGAAAGAATGATTTAGGGGCACCCCTATGAATTGAAAAACCACCATTTATGGCTTTGTCTAGGAATACTGCACCCCTACAGCCGCTTGGTTTCCCATAGATACACTGGTTCTGAACTTGGCTGGGTAGTACCACCATTTCTGGGCAAAATCCTTGTTGGTGATGATTGTTAGTGATTAAATCTTGCTGACAGAGTGGTTGTCCTGGATAGCAATCACTGGTAATTGCCATGGATAGCGGATTAAGCACCAACAATGACCAATGAATATCTTGGTGGCTTATAGATACCTTGTCAACATTTCAATTCTTGGTAGGCCCGCATGGGTAAACTCATCTAGTCCCCAAAAATCAAACATTCAATTAGTGGCTGTAAGCCACCGAAACATCACTGAAGATCGATGGAACTATATGGCCGTGGGTCAATCGCCTGTATTTTTGGCCGTTCACATCCCATAAATGGCTGTGGGTCAGTTCACCCTGTACCCCTGGTTCCCTATCATTAACCAGGCTGTTTTCCCACTACTTTCGTTGGTTATTATCCCCCCATTAGTTGGTTAATTAAAGCCCTGACCCATAGCCAAATGACCAGTCACTCGTCGGACTGTTCGGATGTGAACCTTCCCAGTGCTAGTGTCACAGGTCACGTTGCGTGGTGGCACCAGCACCACGCGATGTGACCAACGCGGGGGACGAAAAATCAGTGGAAATGAGCCCAGAAATATGGTGGGTTCATAAAGTGACGTGGTTGATTAGTGGTTGTTTGATATAACAATCTCTTATCATGATCTGGTATGATAATATTGGCGCTGTAAATTATGACTCCAGTAGTTGCTGGTCAATCACTACTGAATCATTATCGTAAGTAATCATTAGTATATAGTATAGACCTCTGGAAATATAATCCACTGGTCTATAGTAATGATTCATAATGGTCTCCAAACAGGGAATCCCATTTTGAGAAACCACCACATGGTTGCAATAACAACCTTCAACATTCGACTCCGCAACGATGCCATTGGATGGGAAGGCGTCGAGAAATAGGAGAATGGCCTATTTGTAGCCAGATGTAGCCAGATGATAATAATGCCTAGTCAAACAGACATCCTAGTACTAGGCCTTAGGCCAAATATCCTCGTCAACCAACAGCTACAATGATGCCTAGTACGACTAAGGAAAGCTGTGAAAAAAATGTTTTTTCTGGCAACCAATTTGGGGAAGTCAATGCTGTGTTTTGCACCGCCCAGCATTTTAGAGCGTTTCTCAAGTCATAGGGGGACCCCCAGTCATCATCCCATATAAATCATGAACCCACCATTTTGGGGGGTTCCCCTAACTTAACATGGTCCTAGGAAAATCATCATGAAACAACCAGTCGGGGCTCCGCAGGAAAAAGAGATGTTCTTTCGTTGACTTCGTTGGTACAGCTGTGGTTGGCACTTCAATTGGTTAATCGTCAATGATGGTTCAATATTGTAAATGATGATTAACATGTGGTGGATGATGTTTAATTGATGGTTAATTGATGGTTAATGATGGTTGGTTAATTAATGGTTGATGATGGCTAACCCTACTATCACTTAAAACAGGTGACCCCAAAGTTATGGTTGGTTACTATTTTTTTTATAGGATGAGAACTGGGGGTACCCCTATTTTAAGCAACCACCATATGTGGTTGTTACTTAAAGTATCAGGATTGGTGATTCTAGTGTCTATAATAAGTCATCAAATGTGGTTTTACTTATACTTGTGATCATTCATAATTGGTGGATGCATACATATATATATATATATATATATGGTTAAGGGGTTTCGGGCGTTATTTTTTACAGTGTTTTGGAGAACTGGTTTGCTGCACTGTTGTAAATTGTGCTACAGATACTGTGCTGCAGTTGGTGTGGTGCAGTTGCTGTGAAGTTACTGTGTTGTAATTACTGTGTTGCTGTTATTGTGTAGTAGCTACTGTGCTGCAGTTGGTGTGGTGCAGTTGCTGTGAAGTTACTGTGTTGTAATTACTGTGTTGCTGTTATTGTGTAGTAGCTACTGTGCTGCAGTTGGTGTGGTGCAGCACATTATTTGTAGCACGCTCACTATCTGTAACACAGTAACTGGAGCACCGTAGCTGCCAGACAGTGACTGCCGCACAATATTTTCACAATAAAGGTACAGTAACTGGAGCACCGTAGCTGCCAGACAGTGACTGCGGCACAATATTTTCACAATATCTTGACAAGCAGGAAGGCAATTGTCTACTATCTTATTCTCTTAGGTCAGGCGGGGGGGTTGTGCAGGCAACTCTTGGGGTCTTGGGGGTTGCCCACTGTGACCCCAAGACTTGCCAGCACCCCCCCCCTCCCCCCTACCTACCTACCCTGAGACAATACGATAGTAGACAGTTGCCTTCCTGCTTGTCATTTCCCTCAAGAGCATAGTTGCCAGTAGTTCTCTTTTCAAAAAATTGTTGTAAGTCTTGTGCTGTAAATATTGCACTGCAAATAGACATTGTGTTGCAGTTATTTTGCGAAGTTCTTGTGCTGCAGATACTGTACTGCAGATACTGTGAAATTACTGTGCTGCAGATACTGTGCTGCAGTTGGTGTGGTGCAGTTACTGTGAAGTTATTGTGCTGCAAGTACTGTGCTGCAGGTATTGTGTAGTAGCAACTGTTCTGCAAGTATTGTGCTGCAAGTACTGTTCTGCAGCTATTGTGTAGCAGCTACGGTGCTGCAAGTACTGTGCTGCAAGTTCTGTCCTGCAAGTACTATGTTGCCATTTCTTTGTTCCAGTTGAAAGTTTGTGGTGCAGCTATTGCACTGCAGATACTGTGCTGCATACTGCGACTTTACTGTGTTGGAAGTACTGTGAAGTGAATTGTGCTGCAATTTCTGTGCTGCAGATAGTGTGGTGCAGCTACTGTGATGCTGTTGCTGTGTGAAAGTTACTCTGTTGCAGCTAGTGTGCTGCAGGTAATGTGTTGAGTTTGCTGTGCTGCAGTTACTGCGCTGTAATTCCTGTGCGGTGGCTCCTATGGTGTCCTAGACATTACCATGTTTAACCATGTTTGTTTGAATTAGAAAAAAGTCAAGCATGAAGCGACGTTAAAACACACTGTAAAAAATAACGCCCGAAACGACCCCGAAGCCATACATGTTTATATGTTATGTTTGGGGTCAGTTGTTGTCTCATTTGCATCTCAATGGTACCTAACAACCGTTTGGCTAACTCTTATAGTTACTCATGGACAGGTTCATAATGGCTATTCCAGGTATCTATGGGCAACATGGGCCCAGCTTGTAGCATGACACAGGCACGAAAGGGTTTCTCAAAATAGGGGCACCCCCAATTCTCATCCTTTACCAACCAGTTATGCTGATGAACCCACCAGTTTAGGGTTCCCAATGACTTGAGAAACATCATACTCAGTTGGCATATGCCCTATACTTGCTTCTAATCTCCTTATTAACGCTAATCATACAAATGATTCTAATGGTTGTGATTAACAATTTCAATTTTTGTTAACAAAGGGAGTATTGTTTCTAATTGCTTCATTTGGTTCCCTTCTTGACAAAAAAACAATAACAAACAAATGAACCAACCGGTCTTGCCACTAGTTGGCATATGCCCTATAACGCTAATCAAATAACAAAAAACAATAACAAACACATGAACCAACCATTCTCCACCCCGACGTGACCGCGCGCGCGCTTTCTCGCCCGGCGCCTCAATGACTAAATCGCCGCCTGCATCAGCTTCCTAAACCGACGCGAGCCGCGAAGCTGATGAATAACCATGGTTAATTCATGGTTATATATGGGTGTGGGTCAAGGCTTTAACCAACCAATAATAGGGGATAATGACCAACAATAGGGTTATATATTATATTAATAGATCGACATTAATATACTAACAAAACTATGGTGAAGCTCGTTTTTGGCGTACTTATGGTTAATTGATGGTTGATATGGTTATGGGTCAATATTGACCAACCAATAATGCGGGACCATAACCAGCAATCATAGGAAAAAAACATGGTTGGTGATAGACGAACCAGGGGTACAGGGTGAACTGACCCACTGCCGTGTATGGCGAGTTGGGTCAATATTGACCATGAAAAATAAACAACAATCATGGGGAAAAGGATGGTTCATGATGGTGCACCAGGGTACAGGGTGAACTGACCCATAGACATAATGATTAATGTGCGGTGAAGTAATGGTGGTTTATATGCTTAATATGATGTTGAATATGGTTGATACATGGTTAATAAAGTGGTTAATGTGTGGTGGCTCACTAATTCATGATTCATATACATGGATGATTCATGATGGTTTTACAGTCGAGAATAATCAGGTTTGAGTTGACGACGCTTCCTAATGGTTATTGATGGCTCAACATGGGGAATATTGACTACGGGAATCTATGGGTAAGAATGGGAGCTTCACGATTGCATTTGATGGCAGAGATTGGAGAATCGTCATGGTCATTGTTTGTTCATAATGCTAGTAATGGGGTTCAATAACATTCAATAACCATCAATAGCTCACAATATCACTACCAATAGCTAATAATGATTGTGAACAAAGGTCAGCAACCAACTATGATGGTTGGCAAAAACAAAGAATCATGGACAATCATCAGTCAACGAAACTGCTTGGCTGTAGGAGTTGAAAAAAATAACATGATTCGACAATGGATGTGCAGCGAAGGTGATAGCCCATGGTCTTGAAGCCCTTTGTCATTACGAGCCTTTCTCAATCATTGTCATCTCCTCAGAATCATGAACATAATCGGATGTTATCAATCAATAAACATGTTCTATATTGTATATTAATACAAGTTCAAATATATAACATATATGTTACAAGTGATACATCAATCATTCACCATGTGTATCCATGATATATAGATCTGTCATAAGTTATATAATATAGTATAAATATCCATATATGTTATCAATCATTCACCATGTCCATCAGCCTTCATGATTGACCAGTCGTAATCTTCACATCCTTTGGTTCCACTCGCTTCGCGCTCCTTGTCCAGCTCCAGGGTCTGCAGCAAGGCGTTGGCCTCGTATTTTCGACGCGGAACGCAACGCAACGCAACGCGGCAAGGCGCAAGCTGAACGCGGGACCGACGCGGGAGTGGAGGATGAACCCTTGGGTGACATCCATGGTGGGTGGTGAATCATGGTTGGTGAATACTTGATGGTAGTTAGTCTTGGTTATATAACAATGATGGTTAGTGATTTATAGTTGGTGAGTCATGGTTGGTGAATCATCTTATCTTAAAGATGGTGGTGAATCATGGTTGAATGATGGCTGTTGGTATTGGCTGTATAAGAATGATGGTTAATGTTGGCAATGGCTGTGAATTGTTAGTATTGAACCATTGAATGTTGGTAGTTAGTCTTGGATGGTGGTCAATGTTGGTTGTATGACAATGATTCATCCGAATCATTTAATGATTAACTATCATGCGGTACATGATGGTTCAAACTGGTGAATCATGGTCAACGGACGTACGGATGTATGGTTGGCAATTCCGGTTAATGGCAAATGATCGCCAATAGAAGCTCTTAATGGATGGGTGGATGAAAGACACATGTCTTTCTTGAGGGGCTTCTGGCAATCACAAGTAGACATCTACCAACCATCCTCTGAAAGTCCAGTGTTGGTGGTCATTGAATCATTTTAGAGAACATGTGCCAACGAGCAATCAACCATTCCAACCGTTAACCAGTTGGTTGTTTCATCCCTTCTGCAAACATGCTTGAAACCCAACCATTTGTTAATATCATTGAGGAAAAAACATGTTTAAAACACGCAACCAAATGGGCTTTCACGCTCTTAAGAGATGAAACCATACTCCACAACACAACAAAAAAGTCAAAAAAGAGCAACAAACCACCACATCTAATCACTGCAAATCATCAGTCAACCACCTCTGGACAATAAACCACATCATGAAAACATTGTAAACCAGCACTAATTATGCAACATCAACCTACTATCAAACACCTTTCATCAGAATCAATCAACCTCAGGCATGAACTATCTGTCAACCACCTACCATCTTTCAACCTCCAACCAACCTTCCACAAACCATCATTAACCAGCGTCCACCACTATTAATAGCCACCATTGTCATTACTGTTGGTCGTTTTCAAGATATAAATAAACCAACTATTAACCGCTATCAATAACTAACCAACAACCACTGGTCACTCTTAATTCAAGAACCATCAGCACGTATCTAACCAGCATTTAACCAACCCTTCACTCACCCACGATTCCCCACCATTTGACCACTATTTATCACTAACAAACCACCTTAAATTCCATTGAACCGCCTCTGAACCACCTTTAAACCACCATTCCACCACCACTCAACCCCCATTGAACCGCCATTTAACCATTCAACCACCATTTAACCACCATTCAACCACCATTCCACCACCATTTGACCGCCATTTTTCCCATCCACCTTCCACCACCGGTGGTCCCCCTCCTGAAGGTTGCGCTCGTCCCACAGACCTGCCGCCTGCTTCATGGCCTCACAAACGTTCCCCAGAGGTTCCCGGGTCGGGTGAAACCCCGAATCATTGACCAGCACCCCGTTGTCCTTATCCAATGGTTGGATATATAATGGTTATATAATGGTTGTATATATATATAATAAATATATGTAATGGTTATATATAATGGTACCATTATATATATAATGGTTATATAACGGTACCCTTCTTTGAAAATGGTTACATAAATGGCTATATAATGGTTATATATATATATATATAATCGTACCATTATATTACGTAATGGTCATATAATGGTTTTACAATGGTTTTACAATGGTTTTACAATGGTTATAGCCAAAGTTGGGTAGTTAACAGGGGATAATAACTAACCAATGGTTAAATTGTTGGTGAATCCTCCATTAGTTGGTTGATTAAAGCCTTGACCCATAGCCAAATTTATACATAACTTAAAGGTACAGTATAGTATTGTATGGTTATTTTGATATGGTTTATATTCGTATGAATGGTTTCTTGTAAATGGCTTGTATTTGTATGTAACAATACTGCTTAATTAAGTATAACCATAGTTGAATGGCTTATTGTTGAGGTAAGTATAGTTGAATGAACGAATATAATACACATGACCCAATTAAATAACCTTATAGATAAGTTAAAAGGACGGTTCAAACCAATACAAGCCACTAGGGGGCAACTATTCTACCTCAATGATAAAAACCATAATTCAATGGCTTATCATCAAGGTAAGCATTAGCTGAATAATCAGCTGTTTACACGTGTAATACGACTTGGTTATGCGATATATACATATGGCAGTGGGTCAAAACCCTGTACCCCTGGTTCCCCCATCATAAACCATTGCTTTCCTTATTATTGTTGGCGATTATCCCCCATTAGTTGGTTGGTTAATATTGACCCATAGCCATATGTATATATAGAACAATAGATTACTGGCTTCCTAAGCGACTCATACCTCCCCACCTGTGTTCTTTCCAGGTGACGGAGTCTACCACGGTTGAACCAGGGATTCCAGTTGGCTTGTGCTTCTTCTGAGATGGTTCCACGTAGAACTTAAATATGATCTATGTTGAGCAGCGTAGATACTCGTCTACACATAACTAATCATAGCTGTATAATGTACATATTCGTGATTCCGTCATGAACTGTCGTGTCATGATAGCCATCGGTCGCAGCGCTGCTATGCTGCTCTTGAAACAAAAAACAAATAAGAATCGCAACGTCGCAACAGGTTCTCTTTACACTTGCAAAGTCTTTCCAATCATCACCATCATTGACAATCATTGACCATCATTGCCCACCATATTCCCCACGATTGTTGGCAGTTCTCCATGGTTCCCGATCTTTGACCACGAGTCCCCAGCCATTTCCAGGCCCGGCGCCACGCCCTGCTGGGCTGCCGTACCAGCAGCTGCGTGGCCAACAAACTGGCAATGCCCAAGCTCTTGGCGCCTCGGGGTGAGTGGTGAGAGTGCTACTGGTGGTAACTGGTTAGATCTATGCAAATCATATCGATATAGATATAGATAGTGGTTGATCTAGTGTAGTCACATAATTTAGATATGTAGATCATAGATCTAATCTATGTATATGTAGATATATTGAGATAGATATGAATAAGTTTATAGAGACATAGATATGCACATACCATATCATACACATAGAGTATATATAAATGATTATAGATGTATGTAACTCGTAGTAACGGTTACTGTAACCACTGTTGATGTTGAATAGACTTCACCCATCGGGTTTGTGTCGGATAATCATCCCAGGGTTTGTCCCTGGTTAATTAGTAGCCGCGAGGAGTGTTCATCTGAAAAGTGTGTGGTAGCCCAGTTTCACTGTGGCTACAAACCGATCGCGAAACTGGGGATCATCAAACAAGAGTCTTTCAAGTACCCGCTGGTAAAGTAGCCCGGCAATGGAAAATCAACCATTTACAGCTTCTCTCGGGTCCCAGGGTTTCTCTATGAAAAATGGGTAAGTCATCATGAGCGGTAACGACGCCCCATCCAATCCATGTCGGGATCAGGGTCACGACTTGGTGATGAGAAGAGCGACCTGATTGTTGAAGCTTCATACACGATCAATGACGGAACCTATGGCGTGAGGATGACCTTCTTGACAAGTATACCTTTTTAATCGATATTTGCCAATATTAATCAACATGGTTGGCGATTTTGGCAACTACATGTCTCCATCAGTGAGCCTTATGACAAGTATGCATTGCTATCAATCTATCATTACTAGCCGTTGATCAGCCACTGCTACCTATTGAATTAATCAAACAAATATCCAGGATAGTATCCACCAGCATCCACCATGAATCCACCATTCTCCACCATTAATCCACCACTGATCCATTGTTCGTAGTCGCCTTACCCGCCCGTGTAGCTACCAATGATGGCTGGCCCTCGACTTCCCGCCGCCAGGGAGCCTTCGCCCTTGCTGCCTGAAGCCGACCGTCCCAAGACGCAGGCCCCAGCGTTGAGATCATGGGAAATTGGCAAGGCAACCAGCTAGCCATGGTGGTATCACAATGGGTTAATGATAGGTGAACAATTTATCAAAGAATGGTAGCTGTGAATGCTTAAAAACTACGGTTGATAAAGTCAAACAACTACTAGTCATGGGTTTGTCCATAGCCATGGTGGCACTTCTTGACCAACCAATCGGCTGATCGTTATTATCGGGAAAACTGCCTGTGACTTGCGGGCCATTTACGGACAAAGCTCTTCATTCAAAAGGATCATGCTTTCAACCATTCTCTTCGCACCTTGCTCTCTAGATCCCCTAGTCAACCTATCATGAACTATCATTTGGTGAGTGCACTCCTGGTAGCTCCTGGCCTGGCTCCCCTTTTACAGGGCTGAGTATCAGCCTTTCTGGGCGCGGAGGTCTCCGCATTGGGACCGACCCAACATTCGCCAAGCGACGCATGGGGGAGCTCACGTCCACGTGGCCCAGGGAGAGCATCTTCAGTGCAGTCTTCTGTTCCTGTCGTAGCAGCAACAACAGCAGCAACAACAACGTTGATACAGTCACTATTAAATGATGAGTAGCATATATGATACAATCATTAAGGATATATATATATATAGCTATTTATTTATAAATATCATATTTATTGATTGTAAGAATTAACTAATAAGAATTGTTTCATATATGATACAGTAAGTAATTGCTTGTGCAACGAACCAGCAACGAGGCTGATGGCCCTGGATCCATGGCCCCACCATCCATCAATGCAAATGTTCAATGGTTAGACACCATGGATAAAGTGCCCACACGGCTGCGGGTCAGTTCGAGCCCCGCACGTACCCGGAACGGTGAACCCATCCCAGTTCGCCAGGACCGAAACAAGTAGCTTTGTTGGAATGTGAACTGTGTTGTCTACCATCATCATCCTTTCATTATGGTCGATACTGGCTAAAAATGGCTAAGAATATCTAAGAACAGCTGGTCAAGAATCAATCACGGCTTGTCTTACAGGATTTCTTTCATAAATCAAAGAGATGCCACATATCACTGACAGAAAAACAAAGCACAGCGGGTAGTCCCTTACGATTTCAAAGTTTCTGACAAGTGACGACGCATGGCCTTGTCCAAAAATGATCTACATCTGGTTGGTTTCCCTATGAATTATGATCATTATTGGGTGGTTAAGGGGTACCACCATCTATGGACAACCCCACATTGAATGAATAATAATTACCAGTACCTGGATTCTGCGGTAGCCAGCCCAACGTCGAAATCCGCCAAACAACCATCATGCCGAAACGATTCCGCACCAAGGCACGTGCAGGGGCAAAGATAGCATGTCGTAAAGCTGCTGGTAGACAAACCTCAGTGGCTGCATCTTGGCGCTTGGACTGGTCGTGAATCTGTCAATGATACACCAAACCTCGAGATCTGCAGGTTCGAAAAAACAAAAATATGCGGCATTGCTACCACCGCAAATCCAACTATTTAAGTTTGGCAAACCATGAACAATACCATTTGTTGTTGCCTTCCAAAATTGGTAGTTTGTGGTCAAATCATGTCAAGTCCATCTGCTACCCCTTCATGATTACACCATCAAACAAACGTCATCAACCATTACCAACCTATTCCCAACCATCATTGGGCCATCAAGGAACCATTAATTATTGCTAATGATCAAACCAATTAACCACTAGTAACCATTATTCTTCACAATTAATCAACAATGATCAACCAGCACTATCACTTATAATATTATCCTAATGTACGGTGTTCCTCCAGTACATATTTCCTGAAGAACGGTACCGCCAGGAACGCAGGATTCTTCAGCTCTCGAGAATTTCAGAAAAGAAGATGCGCAGCTCAGCTTTCCCCTGAGATGAACCACCGCTATTAAAACAATTGTAGGTAAAATCCATTGGCTATACTTGCTTTAATTACTATGGATGTAAGCTAGTTCATCTTTCTGGATAGGTTAAATCCCTTGGTGTACGGTAAATCCCTTGGTTAAATTAGCTGGGTGCTACGGTAAAAACCATGAGAAAACCACAGGGTTGTTGGAACTCCAGGGTTTACTTTGCCATTTCCTTAACCACCATTATGTAAAAGTCGTTGACATCGGTTGACAACCTTCTCTCAATGACTATAGTTGACACTACGTATTTGATACCAGTACAACAAACTGGTATAAGAAGTGCATGGAAATCCATCAAAATTTATAAAAGCTGATAAAACAAGATGAAACTCAGATGGTTTCAATGATCCATCAATGGCTATCAACCAACAAACCATTGAAATCCAGTGAAGCTGATAAACAAACCAATGAGACTTGGTTGTAGCTCAAAACCCTGTACCCCTGGTTCCGCTATACCATTGTTTTCCCTATGAGTTTGTTGGTTATTATCCTCCATGAGTTGGTTGATTGATATTGACTTACAGCCATATATAGCTGGTATATCCACTACTATTATTGGTTAATATCCCCTATTACTAACCGTTATAACCAGCCATTAGTTGGTTGATTGCCAATGAGACTTGATTGCCATCAACATGCCTTCACCGCTGAGCCGCGGGAGGAATTCGTCCGTGAGGAGCCGCATCATGTCGATCAACCTGGCGCCCCAGTGGATGATCTCGGGTCGTGCCTATCAAATGCCCCGCTTACCAGCTGGTTTACCATTGTTTGACCATCCATTATCTGGCTATGGGTCAATATTAACCAACCAACCAATGGAGGATTCACCAACAATAATAAGGGAAAACAATGGTTAATGATGGGGAACCAGGGGTACGGGGTTTTGACCCACTGCCATATATACTGGTTGGTGGTTTCAATATTCGACAACCAAACATTTATTGATGATTACCAGGGAAAACAAAACATGTTCCCTCCAGCCTTAACGTTCGCCCCACCACATAAAGCGCCACTGCAATGGAGCATGTTGTACAAGGTCGAGATGGCTTGGACAAGATGCGAAAACACTGGCTATACGCAGTGATTTATGGTTTAGGGTTTTAGGGTTTTGGTTTTAGGGTTTTAGGGTTTTGGTTTTAGGGTTTTAGGGTTTGAGGTTTAGGGTTTGATAACTCGGAAGTCAAAAAACAATGGCCCTGTGCAGGAATTTGAGCATTGGGAAATGTTCTCAGACCCATGCGGGGCAAACCCTAAGGCTCGGGCGAACATGTTTGAATCCACCAGGCAGATTAAGCATCAGCTTAACGTAGATCATGGGTGAAGAATGGCGCATAGCCACCAGCCATTGATCATCATGCACCTGCTGCTACCCTGAAGCTCATGCCCCATGCCGATACCGCCTGTCCACATCGTCCAACGGAAGACCAGCCGCTTCAATGAGATTTCGGGCATACCTTGGGGACACGGCGGGTCACCACAGCTGCAGCAAACTTCTGACGAATCAAGAAAATATCAAAATAAATCTTAGTACCAATTGATTGACCATGAACTCAAACATGATTTACAATCATTAGTCATGTTTCATCCTTTAAACCATTGTCAATCATTGTTTACCATTGTTAGCTATTGATTCGCCATAGTTGACCATCACTGATCATCATTAATGGTCGATAACAGCGACTATTCCAATGAAAATCATTCGAATTCGAAGGCATTAGCCAATTACAATCATTGACTGCATCATTAACTTAGCATTAACCAACATTGACCATGACAACCCTCCTAAGTGGATGCAACCTCTATCATGTCACGCGCAGCCTGCATTGCGAATCTATAAACTTACACCAGGGAAGAGTCGCTACCGATCAATCATGGTTATCAAGCATGATAAAGAGCAAGCATGGCTGCAGAGCCTTGTCGATAAAAGTTGATAATGGATGATCATACTTGATAATGGACAAGAAAATGATGGTGGTGAAGCCTTTGTTGCAATCATCAACCATCCGTCACCATCGTCGTTGTGACGCATGTGATCACCAGTGTTAAGAATCATTAATCAATTAAGCATCTTTATCACCCAATGGTCCACTATTAACCATCACCCAGGGTTTAATAAAGTGGGACAAGTTATCAACATTTCATTACTGACCGCTCAACCACTCATCATTGTTGACCCATTCTTCAATCAATGGTTGATTGTGAAAAAATCCATGATTTAAACAAACAATATATCTATATCATTTTGATGACTCATTGTTGATCCATCATGCTTGATCATGCTAGATCCATATGATGGTTTCTCAAAACGAGGTACCCCAAAATCATCCAACAGTAATCATCTTGTAGCAATGAACAAACCATTTTGGGGGTTCCCTATTTTGAGAAACAAACATATGGCTATGGGTCAAAACCCTGCACCCCTGGTTCCCCCATCACTAACCATTGTTTTCCCTATAGTTTGTTGGTCATTATCCACCATTATTGGTTGGGTAACTGCTTGACCCATAGCCATATTGCTTCATAACTGATCAAACCCCCAAACCGTCCACCGGAGAATTCCAGCCGCTACACTGCTACTGGTCTCGCGGGTCGGGGTGATATCCGCGCGCGGTCGGAACCCTAAATTATCGGCTATGGGTCGGCTCCTCTGGGGCAGAAGCGCGACCCAACTCTACAGGTTGGGGCGATGCCCCATGCCCCCGCTTCAGGCTTCCGTGGCTTTGGAAGCGCCTTTAGGGTTGATGTTGGTCTCAGATAGCGGCTGTCATCTCTGCGAGATGTTCATGTCACGAGGATTATCAACCATCATTAACCATTGCTATTGCTATAGTTGTTTGAAAACAATCATCAACCACCATTAGCCATTAATATCATTAATCATCAACCACCATTGCTATTTTCACCATCAACCATCATCAACCATTCACGGTTGTTAGTTGAAAATGATTCATTAATCAATGAATTGTATGTCCATCATCATTGATCACACTGCTACCCAGGGCTGGCTACATCTGCATGACCACATCATTTGGCTCATAAATGCTGGGTGGAGCACACATAATCGACCAAAATGGGTGATGCTAGATCCACATTCATAAACCTCCTACATTGTGAGTTTCACTTGACAGGTGGTGCTGCTGATTCAACATGACAAATTGGGAACCATGACCATGGTTCCATCATGGCTGATTCTGTGGAGCTTGAGTCGGTGATTGTGGAGGTCTGTAATTGGTGGCTCCAGGGTCATCAGCTACAACTGGTAATATCACCTTTTACTTGGTGATTTTGTGGCCGGGGTTTGAGGCCCTAAGCCTCCTCTTCAACATGAATTCAGCCGATGTGTCTGAAAGTTGTATCTTAGTTGGGTTTGTGCCAAAATAGGGCAAGCAAGAACCCACAAAAATATGATTATTTCACCAGGAAACCATTGGTTTGGGGGGTGCAATTATTTGGCACATACACAGGTGGTAGATACTGTTGGAGGAGATATACTTGACAGTTGAATCATGTTTAATTAATCACAATCACCAACTCAAGCTCTGCAGAATCAGCCATGATGAAACCATTGTCATGGTGGGTTCCCAACTTGTAGCCACCACTCAACAGCTTCCCACTCCAATGTGCAAACCCTTCAGACACTACCATCTACAAGCTGGGTCACCATGTATGAGTTGGTCTATAACTTCACTGGGGCTAGCTACCAGTTCTAGACCCTTCCCAACTTATAGCCGCTGGGGCGCACCATCATCCACCACCAACCATGACTTCCACCATCCGCCCGGGTATTGCGACGTCTGTGGCGAGTCACTGCGTCACAGAGAGCCGTGGAGTTTGTGGCTGCAGTATTAGAGATTCACTGGCCTGTCCGCGCTGCGAAATCCGAAGGGATCGGGGGCAGCTATTGGAATGGACTACTATGATAAGCTACCACGGTTTCCGCTAGTAATTAGGGTTGTCCATTTAAAAATGGTACCTACTAACCATCCAAGTTCATAACCATTAGGAATCTACCATTTTTGGACAAAACCAACTACTAACAGCATAGTATTGTTGTTGGGTAACGACCAATGCTGGGCATGGCTATTAAGATAATAAAAAAGTACGGTACATGCTGTTCAGGGGACTGTCGATCTAGTACTTTTTTCAGAAATGGTGGAATGTGCTGTATCTACATCCAACACTGCCGGGTATGTTAGCATGGCATCATTCAACCATGTAAAGCAAATATATAAATATAGTACAATTCAATATCATAAATACAACTTTGGCAATAAAGCATGACATCACGATGTTCATCCTTACTGGATATGATCAAACTACCAACAAAACAACAGCTCAGACGATATGTCTGTCCAACGCAGGAATCCCGAATACCAGGGAAACCATCCACAGCTGAAAGCTACAAAAACGTCCACCTGCCTGGGAATTCTTTGGTGGTAAGTCACTCCAATGGATCTTTCCACTTCGAGAAGATAAAAATGTCACATGTCAACCAAACCACTAACTAGTAGTTGTTTACCACTATCGTTGCTTCCCCTTAACCCTTCAACCATTAACTTTGGACCATCGAAATTCCCATGGTCTTCCCAAACCCTTTGACCACAAAAATAATCCCAAAACTCACATAGGCTGGTTCTTTGTCATAAATCCCTCATAATCCCCTAAAACATAATCCCCTACCCCCAACAAACTTGTTGGTTCACCACGACGTTCTCCATCCCCTTTGGAAACGGTCACGTTCCCTCGACATGTCGGTAGGTGCCACCCCCGGCGCTCCGCGTCGCTCGCCTCCTGTTGCACCTTCTTCGCCTCTTGGCGAACCCTTTGCGCTGCCTGGGCGGTCACCCATGTCACCCTTGCCGGGAAGCGCTTCACGAAGCCCTTCACGGCGAAACCGTTGGGACGACCGGCGCGAATGATTGTGGTGGTTCTTATTTTTCAGAGTGGTTGGCAATGATAGTGGTTAGTAAGATGATTGTGGTTAGTGGTGATTGTGGTTAACCTGTGTGGTAATGATAGTTGTTATGGTAGTGGTGTAAGGCACTTTCGTTTAAGGTAATGGTAGTTGTTACAAGTTATTGGTAGTGATGGTCAGCAATAGAATTAGTGTTAGATATTATCAGAGTGGTTGGTGATGATGATGGTGATTAGTAAGGATTCACTTCTGCTTACTTATGGTTAATAATGATGATGATAATGGTGGTCCATCATAATCATAGTGGTTGGTGATTATAACATGTGTGCTTAAGAACAATAATGGCTAATGATGATAATAATAGTAATAACGGGGATAGGATGATAACGATTGATAATAGTTAGTAATGGTGGTGATTGAAGGTTACCACTGATGATTGGTGCTTAGTGAAAGTTAGAAGAGATGGTCCGTAATAAGAAATAATACTACAAATAATGCTTGATGATGCTTCATGATGCTGGTGTTTGATGAAGCTAGTACTGATGTTTGAGGATGGTTAATACTGATGGTGATCAATGGTGGTTGATAACTGTGCTCGGTCATGATGGTGTTGGAAGATTACGACTAAAGGTTTCAATAATGGTGCAGGATGATGATTAATAATGATGGCGCTTGATGATAGTTTGTATGTACTGAGGTTTGAAAAACTGGTTGCCCTTGATGAATCGAGAGTAATGATTAATCATGGCAAATTAATGACGAAGGTTGATGGCGATGAATAGTGGTTGTGGTTAGTGATGATGGTTGACAGAAATGGTTTAGGGTCGATTGATGATGATGATGATGATGATGATGATGATGATGACGATGATGTTTAATTAATATTTGATGGGTGAATACTGATGGTGTGGCCAACATTGCGGGTGCAGGAAGACACATTAGTTGACACTTGGGAATAGTGATGGTGCCTCAAATGTGACAATAATGCCAGTGAACAATAGCGGTCTGCGATGATTGATAATGATCGTTTCTGGTGGTTGATGACCGCGATGATGTCGTGATACTGTAGCAAATGATGTTGTTTTTTTTGAGTTTCTTAAAATGGGGGTACTCCCCAATCATCCTTTAATTATCAATCATTTACAGTAAGAAAACAATCACGTTGGGGGGTCCGTATTATGAGAAACCGGTAGTGAATTTTAACCACTATCAACTATCATTATGAATTAGATTGAATTAGTAACCATTATCAACCGATATCAACCATCATTAGCTATCATTTGGTCACACCACTCCTGGGGGCCGCTCCTGGCCTCGCTCCCCCTTCTACCGGGCTAGGGCCGGATCCCCCTGGCTCCGAATCGCTCCTTTCGAGCCCCACCTGGCGTAAGTAGTTGGTCATCTTCACCGTCATGAGGGCGTTCTTCATCTTGGTCCTGATAGTAACGGCGCCGAAGCAAAACCGTCAGGCTCATAGAATCGTTGATGTTTTTTTAGATATATATATATATAATATGTACACAACCTGGTTCACGAGCAAAAAAAAGAACAGTTAGGGGTTGGGAACAACCACCGACAGCACCCGAACTTTCTCGATGTTTGGTGTCCTCCTTTTGGAGGAGTTACGTGGCAAGTCCTCGGGATCCTGCGAGTACCACGGAGACGGGTCCAACTTTTGAAGCATCGACTCTGGCGGTAAACAGGTGGGGCGCTCTGATCATAGACAAACTATGACTATGTTAGTCAAACATTTTTCATAGACAAACTATAATACTGGTGAATATCAGCAATGACTCACCCATGCTTCACTGGTTGGTGGTTTCAACCCCTATGAAAAATGTTAGTCAACCAAACATTTGTTTGTAACTACTATGGAAAATACAAAAATATCCAAAACCACCAACCAGTAGAATGATCATCTCTATGATCTTCACGAGGTCATCGACACAATTCATCATCTTTTTCTAGCAAATCAATCCCCCTTAAGTGATGCGGATTCAGATTAGTTCCTGACCATGCCACTTCGGACGGATTCACAGTGACTTGACAATGTAGCTTCACACTTACAAAGCCGTTCAATGTAACATGATCAATCACTCCATAGAAATGTCTCAGTATTTGTATATCTACACGTATACCTCTGCATCTATCTATATAGGATTGTTTCTTCAAAAAGCGATACCCCCAGTTATCATCCATTCATGGTACTCAACCGACCATAACTTTGGGGTTCCCAATGACCTTAGAAACAATCAACATTCGCAAATGATTCACCATGAGCTTGTTGAAAATTATCCCCTATGAAAGTATATAACCACAAGTTCCACACCCGTCACCCAACAAAGCAATGGAAAATCACAATGTCTTGTGAAGAAACCCTGGGAAACCATCAATAAATGCTGGATATTCCATTGCCAGATTAGTGCAATCCACAGTGCAATCCACCCAAAAAAACTGATGAAAACTATGCGCCGGTGGCACCGCAACGATTCGCAATCGATTCGCAGGTCACTGTCTGGCCGAGAAAAAACGGCGGAAGATCTTCGCTCCTTGGGGTCGCGTCGTCCTGGAGCATGGCACTGCTGTGCCGTGATGTGCGAGGTTACAAAGGTAGAAGGATGGTTGAATACGTACACGTATATCTGTATCTTTATCTATATCTATATATATATATAAATTACCAATGTATATATATATATATTTTATATTAAAAATATTTACATATATTTCTGTGTATATATATATATGTAAAAATGTGCGTGTGTGTGTGTGGAATATTATGTTACGATATATAAAGAAAAATCTATATATATATATTCGTATGTTCAGATGTATCAATGCATCCGAATGTATCAATCCGTTTTCATATGATGATTCAAATATTTATATATATATATATGTATATGTATACCCTACTCCATACATAAATAACTATGTACATATACATATATATATACATATATACATATGTATATTTATACATCTACGTGTGCATGCACACTGAATCACATGGATTACACAGCTGCTCCACGGGTGCGCATGCACCCACATAATATCCTGGCGTTAAAGTGCTTTGAGTGTGTTTGGCAACATGCATGTACCATTTCGTTTTTCCGAAGTTGGTTCACATCAGCAGCAGATCTTGGTGATGACAATGTGCACATGATCATATTGATGTGATTGAATGCATGTAACATGTAGTGTTTTCTATAAATGGAGGTACCCCAAGTCATCATCTAGTATTTGACATTTAGAGTAATAAACCACCCATAACCTGGTGTGCCCAAATTTTAAGAAGTCCCCATGTAGGTAAAATCATCACAATGATTGAAAATCAAATGGATGGCGCTATTCGTCACAAGACGTGCTTTGGCTTCATCGGTGGGGCACCTTCATAATTGGCATGGACGCGTCATCTTCGTGGGAAATTCCGGGTGTTTTGTGGGATGCACCCATTGATCACAGAGCTCGCTTAACAACGATGATCAATCGCTAACATCATGATCAACAACAGCTTTTCCAAAGCATTAAAAAGGCATCATCAGCCATCATCAACCAGCAGCCAACATTTCTCAGTCATTGAGTCATCAAACATTACCAACCGACTCTTAACCATCCTTAATCACCAATTGACCATTAATGAACCATCAATCAACCATCATCACCCAGCTCATTAGCCATCATCAACCAGCAGCCATCATCAACTAGCCATCATCAACCACTATTAACAGCCACTAGCCATCATCAACTAGCCATCATCAACCACTATCAGCAGCCACTAGCCATCATCAACCAGTTCATTGGCCTATTCACCAGCTTCTCAACCATCAATCAACCATCATTTGCCATCACTCATTTTCATTAACCACTACTAAATCCATATGAACCATCATTTACCATCAAAAAAAAGCAAAACAAACTTCACGAACCATCAACCATCACTTACCATCCAACCAACCTTCGCAAAACAAAAATATCCCATCATCAACCAGCCTGTGGCGCAGCGCGGTCATCGCAGATCTCCTGGCTCTCATCCTCACTCTCCGTGAAGGTCTCACTGTCTGCCTGGCGTTTCAAGGCGAACGGGTGATTCCACGGGCTAAACGGCTTGCTTGATAGTGACCAGTGGAACTAATGGCTACCCAGGATTAATAAACTAATGCGCAAGTCAGCCAGCCGTCCCAGAGTCATTAGGGAAAATAAAAACATGTTCAAAACCACCAAGAAGACTGGTTAGTTGCTAGTGAGTGGTTGGCTGATGTCTGATGATTTGATGATCCTTGACAACAATGTCTGAATAATGGTTCAGAGTGTTTGATTTTGATCGATTGGTATTCACTGACCATCAGTGACTGCTCTTGAATAATGGATCATATGATTTATACCAGATTCACCATCCAACAAACCCATATTAACCACTATTCAGGATATATGAAGCCATCTTTGTTCACTGGCCCTGCTCAACACCGTCGAATAGCCATGATAAACCATCGAATTCACCATGTAATAATTGCGATTACACCACACATTCACCATCATTCACCATCCATTTAATTAACCATTATCATGGTATGCGTTCGCTATCATCCATCTGAACCTTGAATCTATCCATCTATTTAAGCATACATTTAACCAAATTTGACCACTATCAACCATTATTGGATCTAGTTGACCATCCATTTGGGGGTTCTCAAAATAAGGATGATTACCTGTAAGAGCTTAATATTGGATCATTTGGGAGTCCCTCATTTTGAGAACCATTCATTTAACCACTATTATATGACCATCATTGATCATTAGATCTAATCAACCATCCATTTTACCACCCATTTAACCACTATTGACTATTAACATCTATTGGCCATTATCCATTATCCAATTTAATTATATCAATTCACCACCCATTTAACCACTATCAACCACCCATTTAACCACTATCAACCACGATTAGATCCAATTCCTCACCCATTTCACCTCTGCCATCATTTACTGACCATCATTGACCATTAGATCCAATCAACCACCCATTTCACCACTACCATTCTTAGATCTAATCAACCAATCAAACCATCCATTCGCGCAAACTGGTCGCAAAGCTGAAGATTGGAATCTTGCCAAGTGGAATCAATTAAGAAATCCAAGCAACCACCCATTTCACCACCAACTTGTGCCATACTCAGCCGCCAAATTCTCCAGCCTCCAAGTCGTCTAACTCTTGGGGCCGATGCTCTTCGAGACCCGGGTGGGGACCTAGGCTCCGGAGGCGCGAGCACGGCCGTGGCCCCGGGTTGGCGGATGGTTGGCAGGTGGCTGTTGATGGTTGATCACACCGTCATGAAAAATATGTGCAAGTCAACCAACCAACTATTTGGCAATACATTTGGGAATATGAAAAATGCTTGAAACTACCAACCACGTGTTTGTTGGCTTATTGGTTTGGATTGATTGAATTGATGGCTCGATGGTGGCTGGTTGATGCTTGGCAAGTTGGTGACCTACCAACTTGCCAATCAACGACTAGTTCAACTATCAACCGCAATCCATACTTCAATGTGCACCCACACCCCTTGTACAGTAACTGGTTCCATTCACTATGGTTAATGCATAGTCAGGATTAATAACCCCCTAATTAATCAACCCCCTCCTGATCCCCAGACCCTGGGTCACAACTCACGACTCATGCCGGGTCAGATGGTTACATCCCCAGCAGCATCCAAGGCCAAGCGACGGCTGGGATCACTTGGACTTTCTACGTTTTCCTACCCACGGGGTCGGCGACGAGGGCCCACGATGAGGTGCCCCCCCGGCCCTGCCCCCTGCTTGCGGCCTATAGCAGTGGGCTCCATGGTTGTTGGTGAATGCTTGGGTGGTGAATGCTTGGTGGTTGATGGTTGCTTCGAACCCACAATGAATGACAAAAAACGGGGTTACAAAGACAATAACTTTCCACCTCTGTCCACTATAGCTAGGTAAGTGATCAGTAGCAGGTGTAATATTAGACAAACTACGTTGGACAATTGGGTGAACATGAAAGCTGGCTAGCAATTCAGTCTCCATTATGATCAGCCGATCGTCCATAATCAACCACTGATCAACGTGGTTTCTCAGAATCGGGGCACCCCCAGTGATCATCCACTTTGCCAACCATTTATATACAGAAGTAAACTATCAATCATATTGGGGTTCCCCTTTGACTTGAGAAGCTATCATGATATGGATATCCTTTAATTAACCATGATTGACCCATATGAACACAATATTATATATGAACCATTTCCAACCCTGCTAATGGCAATGATGAACAGTACTCAAGCATCATTAATCATCATTAACATCACCATGCAGACTCAAACAACCATCAAAAAAACATACATTGGACCATGAATACCATATGTCATATATCAGCCATACACCAAGCTGAATCATGCTATATCTGCATCATCATCACCCAACTTACTAACCATACTATTCAACAGCTTTTTGATTTTTTGACCATCCAATCAACTACTTTTTGAATCGACCAATGTTAGTGAGCCATGATTTTCAAGTTGTCATTAAGCATGTTACCGACCCTAGATGCTTGCTAGCTTATGAACCATGTTTTAAGCCATATGGCTGTGGGTCAAAATCCTTAGTCCCCCTGGTTCCCCTTTCATTAACCATTGTTTTCCTTGTTATTGTTGGTCATTGTCCCTATTATTGGTTGGTTAATATTGACCCATAGCCATATAGTTGGTATATATCCCCTATAATTGTTAGTTATATCACCTATTATTAACCATTAACCAACTATTATTGGTTGGGTAATATTGACCCATAGCTATATAGTTGGTATATAGCCCCTATAATTGTTGGTTATATCACCTATTATTAACCTCTTATTATCTATTATTGGTTGGTTAATATTGACCCATAGCTATATGTAGCTGGTATATCCCCTACTATCGTTGGGTAATCTCCCCTATTGTTAACCATTATCAACCATTTGGATAACTTTAACCCATATCATCCCATATCCGGCTGTCAATTCTCAAGCACGGCAGTTTTAACGTGGCTATGCTGTGCTCGCAGTGGTCCTCAGCCAGCTCACGGCCTGGCGCGGGATGCGGCAATCAGCGATCAGGTTGGTTGGCAGCGGTAAATGGCGTTGGAGTTCAGGATGGGTTGATGGTTGGTGGGGTTGGTTGGGGTGGTTGGATTGGTTGGGTTGGTTGATGGTTGGTTGATGGTACATCGGCAACTGGTGGTTGAGTTGATGGTTGATGATTGGGAGGGCAACTGGTTGGTGGTTGAGTTGATGGTTGATGATTGGTAGGGCGACTGGTTGGTTGATGAATGTTTGGAGTAGTTCATGATGGCGGATGTAGAATTCGGAGTTGCTGTTGTGGTGGATGGTTGGTCGGCCAACCCGCAAGGTTGATAAGATTGGTCAATGATCAGCCAGCGGTCGATCGATGGTGGATCATTCAGCGCCTGAAACATGGTTGCCTTCTGATATCTGGCAATGGAATGTCACCCATTTATGGCTAGTTTCCCTGGATTTCCCAATATGGCGATGGCGATGTTCCCAATCCAGGTTAGTAGAACTTTCGGCTTGGCCTTTGACATTCTGAGCTATCCTAGAGGACACCTGACAGAATCCCGTGCCAGCTGTTCCCACCCACCCAACAACCAGTGGCTTTCAGAGACATGAATCATGAAAAAATCCCAGCAACAGGCCAGAACAGAATATGCAACCGATACGCCTTCTACTCAACCAGCTGAATGCTTGAAGGACTCCATCATTTCTATCAATGATCACTAGTTAACCCCATAGTTAACCCCATGAACTCCAAACCCCATAGGGGTTTCATCATTAACCCCATACTTAACCCCATCATGAACCCCATACTTAACCCCATCAAATCATTGGTGCTTGAAGGACCCCATCATTTCTATTAACCCCATGAGTTGAGAAATTCACAAACTGGAAGGACCTTAAAATTGCCATCATTAACTCCATTTCAATCATAGTTAACCCCATAATCCGAAAATATCCGAAAAAATCTCATGAAAATCGCAAAATTCCTCAGACCACCCCCTTACGCGGCGCACCTTTCCCCTTTCGGAGACGTTGGGCGTGGGCAGCGAAGGTCAGCAAATGCACCTGTCGCTTGGTGGCTGGTTGGTTGGTGGGTTGGTGGTCATACCGAGGGAGGCTTTAAGGGTGAATGGTTGGTGTTGCTACTAGGGATTTATATGGTTTATACTGGTGGTTGTTGGTTGGTTGTTGGTTGGTTGGTGGTTGGTTGAATGGTTTGGTTTAACAATGATTTTCTGGTTGATGGTTGAACCACCGCTATGAAAACATTAGTCAACCAACCAACCACTCCTAAATCTTGGGGAAAATCCGAAATGTTTAGAACACTAACCAGTAAGTACCCAACTGCTCATGGTTTATAGGTTTATGTAAGCGTGAATTCTGATTTATTACCTGACTCATAGTTGGTGGTTGCTGGTTGATGGCTAGTGGTTCTGAGCATATTCACCAACAACCGTTGATCAATTCCAGCCATACACCACAAATTCATGGCCTCAAAAAGACATGGCCTCAGAAAGAAATGGTGCGAGTACCAAGAGGCATGAATTTTGGTTGATGATTTTGCACTAGGAGAAATGGCTCAAAAGACTGTAAGGACGATGGACTATGAGGAGCCCCAAGAAAGTCCTTGATAGCCTTTTGAATCATGCATCATTCAAATGAAAGAACTCCAATCATCTCCCTACTCTCATCAAAATGATTGAAACCCACATGCAAGCACATACTACAATTGCTTGTATGCAAATGCGTACATATCGCCACTTCATGATACAAACGCGGATCAATTCATCGCATTCCGCATAGAACCGTCACAACAGGGACGAGAACAAGCGAACAAAGCAAACATGTTGTGTTCCGAGAATTTTCTCGTCAATAATCCCAACTAGTCAACAACCCAAACTAGTCATGACCTCAACCAGTCAATAGCCCAACTGTGCCAGTTCGAAATCGACAGCCCGCATGATGCAATGGACAACCCGCCTCACGTTTCAGAGCAGTAAATGCCTGACCGTTGACCGGTGATACACCATGAGGGGGCCGCCATCGTGGAGGTATAACCCCTTGTGTTTGACAACTGCGACTATGGGACAAATATATATAACTGGGAGTAACTGGGAAAACACAATAGCATAGAAATGTTTTGTACATGTGTAAATCATCCATGCACAGAGTGTGTAATTGTGATTAATTATGATTGATGTATGATGTTTGACACAATGCATGCACCTGTGAATGTATGCACGTGTGCATGTGTGGATGAAGGTATGCATGTATGCATGGATGTGCGTATATGGGTACGCATGTATTTGTTTTAATGTCCTTCATGTAATATGTAGATATATGGAGCTTTCTCAAAATAGGGCCCCCTAAAAATAGAGGGTTTATTATGAAACATGAATACAAGTAGTTCCCGCACGAGGCGGAGGCGGAAGTTTCCAAAACTTATAAGTGCATATAGAAAAAAAACATTTGAGCCTATAGAATGGCGGTCAAAACATCACGAGCGCGCAACTTGTCTGGAGAATGATCTTGTGTTGCGGTTTTTGACAAGGCAATGCATGTCCTGGGTCACGAAACAAATCAAACTGTTTCTTGGGTCTGGAAACAGAATGACTTTGTGATGACAACAACAACAACAACAACAACAACAACAACAACAACGACAACGACAACAACAACAACAACAACAACAACAACAACAACAACAACAACAACAACAACAGAAACAACATCAGCAGCAATTTGATATCTATTCCTTTTGAGATCTTTTTCCTTTGGAGATGTATTTCTTTTGAGATGTATTTCTTTTGAGATCTATTCCTTTTGAGATCTATTCCTTTTGAGATCTATTTCTTTTGAGATCTATTTCTTTTGAGATCTATTTCTTTTGAGATGTATTTCTTTTGATATCTATTCCTTTTGAGATCTTTTTCCTTTGGAGATGTATTTCTTTTGAGATGTATTTCTTTTGAGATCTATTCCTTTTGAGATCTATTTCTTTTGAGATCTATTTCTTTTGAGATCTATTTCTTTTGAGATGTATTTCTTTTGAGATCTATTCCTTTTGAGATCTATTTCTTTTGAGATCTATTTCTTTTGAGATCTTTTTCCTTTGAGATGTATTTCTTTTGAGATCTATTTGTTTTGAGATCTATTTCTTTTGAGATGTATTTCTTTTGAGATCTATTCCTTTTGAGATCTATTTCTTTTGAGATGTATTTCTTTTGAGATCTATTCCTTTTGAGATCTTTTTCCTTTGGAGATGTATTTCTTTTGAGATGTATTTCTTTTGAGATCTATTTGTTTTGAGATCTATTTCTTTTGAGATCTTTTTCCTTTGAGATGTATTTCTTTTGAGATCTATTCCTTTTGAGATCTATTTCTTTTGAGATCTATTCCTTTTGAGATCTTTTTCCTTTGGAGATGTATTTCTTTTGAGATGTATTTCTTTTGAGATCTATTCCTTTTGAGATCTATTTCTTTTGAGATGTATTTCTTTTGAGATCTATTTCTTTTGAGATGTATTTCTTTTGAGATCTATTCCTTTTGAGATCTATTTCTTTTGAGATCTATTCCTTTTGAGATCTTTTTCCTTTGGAGATGTATTTCTTTTGAGATGTATTTCTTTTGAGATCTATTCCTTTTGAGATCTATTTCTTTTGAGATCTATTTCTTTTGAGATCTATTTCTTTTGAGATGTATTTCTTTTGAGATCTATTCCTTTTGAGATCTATTTCTTTTGAGATGTATTTCTTTTGAGATCTATTTGTTTTGAGATCTATTTCTTTTGAGATCTTTTTCCTTTGAGATGTATTTTTTTGGAGATCTATTTCCTTTGAGATGTATTTCTTTTGAGATGTATTTCTTTTGAGATCTATTCCTTTTGAGATCTATTTCTTTTGAGATCTTTTTCCTTTGAGATGTATTTCTTTTGAGATGTATTTCTTTTGAGATCTATTTGTTTTGAGATCTATTTCTTTTGAGATCTATTTCTTTTGAGATCTATTCCTTTTGAGATCTATTTCTTTTGAGATGTATTTCTTTTGAGATCTATTCCTTTGAGATGTATTTCTTTTGAGATCTATTTCTTTTGAGATCTTTTTCCTTTGAGATGTATTTTTTTGGAGATCTATTTCCTTTGAGATGTATTTCTTTTGAGATCTATTTCTTTTGAGATCTATTCCTTTTGAGATCTATTTCTTTTGAGATCTTTTTCCTTTGAGATGTATTTCTTTTGAGATCTATTTCTTTTGAGATCTATTTCTTTTGAGATCTTTTTCCTTTGAGATGTATTTCTTTTGAGATCTATTTCTTTTGAGATCTTTTTCCTTTGAGATGTATTTCTTTTGAGATCTATTTCTTTTGAGATCTATTTCTTTTGAGATCTATTTCTTTTGAGATCTATTTCTTTTGAGATCTATTTCTTTTGAGATCTTTTTCCTTTGAGATGTATTTCTTTTGAGATCTATTTCTTTTGAGATCTATTCCTTTTGAGATCTATTTCTTTTGAGATCTATTCCTTTTGAGATCTATTTCTTTTGAGATCTATTTCTTTTGAGATCTATTTCTTTTGAGATCTTTTCAAATCTTCGTAACACGGAAGTTCCGCACTTCGTAACTAAACTTCCTTTGATTAGTGGATGATTTGGGGGTCCCTATTTTGAGAAACACCCATGTGGAAGTGTGCCAAAAGGTAGATGATGCACGTGCTTCACTCATGGGATTTGCATGGGATGGCTTAGGGATCTACCGCACGCCATGCTCTTACTTACAAAATCTTGGGGCTCCCACAGGATGTCCAAAGCACATGTTTGGGGAAAATCATATCTGCTTGTCTGCTTGGTGGTTTCAACCCCTATGAAAAATATTAGTCAACCAACCATTTGTTAATCATGACTATGGAAAAAAAATGTTTGAAACCACCAACCAAACAGGCATAAGCGGACAGTATGGCAGTGCGTACGAGTACGTGAAGGCGAGCAACAACCGGTAGGAAACCTTTAAGGCGAACTTAAATCCACCTTTTTATGCGGAAATTCCGAAGCTTCTTCGAGTGGTGGTGTGGTAAATTGTAGTTCTGATTTATTGGTTTCTCAACAGCTGGGGGTATCCCCAAATCATCCAATAGTAATGATTTATTCGTGATGAACCAACGATTTTTGGGGGGTTGCCTATTTGGAGGAACCACCATTTCAAGACCGGGAGAATCTCTTGATTGAGTGCCTGGTAAGGGACGTCCCGTGGGTTACTTTCTGATGCTTCCAATTCCAGTAGTTCACACATTGTACTGTGATCCTACTGAGGTAACCGCACCTGCACCTGTTGTTGATGGTGATCAAACATGAAAATCCCAGCCAGTGTTGGGCCAGAACAATCAATTGACCATAGCACATGTTTATAATTGTTTTTATGCGTAAATCTCTGATATATAACCAATATAACCCTTATCAACCGCTATCAAGCATCACCACTATATATAAACCATCCTTGACTCAATTGACTCGTACCATGATGCAGTCGGGGATGGTTACTGATGGAGTAAACCACCGTTCGCTCTACGGTTCTTCGTGGTTCCCCATGATTCTTGCTTGGCTCAGAGCGCTCGCGTGGGGGCCTTGCTTCGTGTAAGCTCTTTCTTGGGCGAAGGAGGAGTTTCTTGCCTTGGGGTTTGGCAACCAACCCATCCAAAGCTACAACGGTGCACAGTCATGGCCTTGATGACAGCTTCCGATGGGAATATTTGGGGCCTTGGGGGGTTAACCATGAACGAATCTGTGCCAGCCTGACCGGTTGTCCTGAAAACCCTGCGGGTAGCGGCAGGGTATCAAAATATCAGCAGACTGAGATTTACTTCGAAACTTGCCTATGTTAGAACAGATTGATTTAGGCATAGCCATTTAAACAAAAAATTGATTTGCCAGTGATTGTCACAAGCTGGCCGGGCAAAAAAAGCACCGGGATAGCAATTTTGGGCCCAGCAAGGCCTCCTTGCCGGGTTAAAACTACACGACTGCATCCATAAGCAGGACCCGACAAAGCGGCAAGTTTCCTCACGAAAACCGAGATGCTGGGTGTACACTCCCATGCATGGATCCATGGGTTTTGGGAAAACCTTCATTTAAAGCAGCTGGTTGCCAAAGTTAAGGGAACCATGGGTTTTGGGAATGAACCATGAGAAACCTTCGATTAAATCATTTTCAGAGATTGTGCCCCTGAACAATTCCAGCAGCTGGTTACGGCTCGCGGTTACCACAATTCATTATTTTCATTTCTGGCATCCAGCCATACACTGCCATACACAACTCATTTAAGCTGGTTGGTGGTTGAACCACCCCTATGAAAAATATTTGGGTACCCCCGATTTTGATCAACTAGCCAAATATTGTGGTTTTATTGCTACGGATGTGACATGAATACCAGCAGCATCCAACAACCATTCTTTGGGAGCCATGCTCGAAACACCATGTCAGCTAGGCTCCTGGGTGGTAACAAAATATCAAGAACAATAGAGATGGTAGTACTTCACACAGAAAATGCCCTGACGGCTAGTGACTTTGTACACCCATCATAAAAGATCATGTAACCTCCAAAGGAAGACAAAGCAACAGGGAATGAACTGTCCAAAAAAAGAACTAGTCTCAGGGCAATCTCAAAGTTCATTGTTCAAGTTCCATGCCGGGAGTGGTGAGCTCCAAACGCTCCAGAAATAGATAGTTTGACCATGTTTGACCGTTATCATTTCGGGCAAGGGGCAAACACCAACTGTCTACGCACAATCTGACTTGCCCCTCGAAAAAAAAAGTCACAGTCAGCTTGCTTTACCCAGACTTTCTATGTCCATTACATCCACCATCCTTCCGCCACGTTGCGCTGGTCGTTGTCCCCATGGGCTCCCCATGGCCTCCCGGTTCCCCTGTGGGTTCCCCGCGCTGGGTTCCCCGGCTCCGTGGCAATCTTTTGCACCGCCTGCTGCGCCAAATCCGACAAGTTGGCGAAGTGACGTCCCTCCGGCACCACTTCGGCCAAGCCTGGCAGCGGCGCGTGGCGGCTGCAGGTCAGGCCCGGTGGTGAGGGGTTTGAGATGGAAAGTTCTCAACTAATGAAAGGAAATTATCACATGTATGAATCATGGCCAAGAGGAATCATGGCCAAGAGGAATCGTCGCCAATCGTGACCTGTATTAATATGAATCATGACCAATAGCATGATCATCATCAACCATGGCTATAAACGGAATCAAACTTTAGAAACTCATACCATGATACTGATATTAGCAACTAGTTATCTACCAACACTCAAAAATCTAACCATTAGCAATTGATCCCCGTCTTAGATCGTCTTAGTGCGAATCGGAAACTAATCGCAAACGCATTGCTCACCATAACCACACTCATGTGTGAAATAGTTACCCACAATGAACACTCATTTGACTCTTACCATGGGCCCCCTGTTTCTAAACTGGTTGAGATTTGCCATTTATCGCTGGTTATATCTACCATAACTAGTAATTTCCCTAGTGATAAGCCAACTTGGCTTGAGAAACCGGTAATATCCAGTAGTGATCATCATTAACCATTAGCAACCACTACCAACGATCATGAAGCATTCATGTATTCATAATTTATAACTCATAACCGGTATGATAACCACCAATGACCCTTCCCAACCATCATTAGCCACTTTTTAAGAATGGTACTTACACTGAACAGCATTAACCACTATTAACCCTGATTAACCATCATAACCCTAATAACCCTTACTCTTGACCCTAGAAATCCTATGGTTTGATCCAACATGGGCAACCCAAACATGGATTTGATCCAACATACCCATCTATTATTGGACTCCTTAATGGTTCATAACTCAATACCATTAGAATGATAATCATTGACCAATGGCTAATTAACCATTGGTTAATGTTTAGAATGGTTAAGTAGCCTACAGGCTAACTATGATTAACCACTACTATAACCTCCTTCTTCACCATAAAACCACTATTCTATTAACCCGAGAAGTAACCACTATTAATCACTATTGTTGGTGATTCTCCCCTATCGTCAACCATTATGGCCTAACTAATCATGATTATAAATTTCCATTATTCACCATAACCACTATTCACCATTATTAACCATCATTCTAACCATTATAAATAACTACTAATTCTGTAATTCTCCATTAATATAGTAATAATTATAACCAATTACTGTTATTCACCATTAGATCGTTATAATGATTAATGCTTATAATGATGGTTAATAGCTATTAGTTGGGCTTGTTGTTAACTATTATTAACTATCATTGAATAATAAATAAGCAATAACCGCATTAATAACCATAGTATTGGTACAAGTATAGCCCATAGCCATTAACCATTAACTTCATTGTTAACTACGATTAATAACTGTTATGAGTATTGGTTAATAACCATTAATAACCCAACTACTCCACCGTTTCGCATGGCTGCTCCGGGTGCCTGCCGCTCCTTGCGCACCCGTCCCCGGGCGGCTGCTGTGCGCACTATCGCGGCTGTGGCGACGGGTTCCGCTGAGGTGCAAGGCCTCTCGGTCGTGGGCCTCGGTTCCGCGACGTGAGATCTGCAGTCGTGGGTGAGATCTTTTTTTAGATGTGTTTTTTAGATGGGTTTTTTTAGATTTGTTTAGATGTTTGTAAAAAAAACCTGATTGTTTGTTAATCTTCTTCTTCTTCTAATGTCAACACCGCCTGTGTCGTCGGCACGCGTGAACAGATGGAGAAAAATCACAAATTTCAAACCAAACAATCTCAAGTCTGCCGTCGCAAAAATGAGTGAGACAGAGATCGAGTTGGCAACGAGTTAGAAACGAAAGGCAGCAAGGCCTTAAAAGAAGACTCCAATCCGTTGGAATAGTTTATTAATGATAGCGATTCATAGTCATGATAATGATTGATCTACCTGTGAATCTATGGTTAATCAGGTGGTTAATGGGTCATTTTGATGGTAAATTTGTGGTGGTTCACATGGTTATTTCATGGTGAATCCATGGTTTAATGCTGAATGAAGTGGTTAATAAGGATAGTTAATTGTTCATTATGGTGAATTTAGGGTAAATGAGTCATAATTATATGGTATAGTAGATGGTATTGTAGCTGGTTCATGAATTAATCATAATCTGGCGGAATTAATGGTGAATTTATAGTTAATTATGGCGAATCACAATTTTATTGGTATGTTCAATGTCTATAGTACCTATGCCACTATGCCTATGATGCCTATCATATGTGTAATACCATAATCTGGTGGAGTAAATAGTGATTTTTTGACTAATTAATCATGATTGCAGGTATTATAAATATAGGTGCTTAATTCATCATGACAATGCTTAATCAGCGTTTGCGACTAATGCTTCGTAAGACATATAGTATAGGAATCTTATCTACAATATGTATCTCCTCCAACCATTGCTGGTTGGTGACTGAACCATCTATATTCATCAGCCAACCGTTTGTTAAAGTGGGGAAAGTAAGAACTGTTTGAACCACACAAGCCAGTGTCCTGTCTATGAGATCTATCGGTAGCTTGGGTATATGAACAATGTATGTAAGGGGCATGTCTATGATGGCAAATATGTATCTGCATGCGGGATGCATATGAATTCTGTTTAATCAAAAACGATGCATATATGTGTATATGTCCATAATTGTAAATAAGTGTATACATACGTACGTACATGCGAGTATACATTGCACTCAGCAACAACAAACGCAATCATGAGTGTGATGAACATTCAGGTGCAACAGATTGCGATGCTAAAATGGTGATGATTGGATCCAAAATCAGCCCTTGAGGTTGGAAAACTTGGGAGTACCCCAATGGCTTGAGAAGCCACATGTCTGGTGTAGTGGATCAAGCTATTCGGGTTCCTACAGCCAAACATCGTTGTCATTCAAGCCGTCCCCAAACAGGTACCGAGGGCCTGGCATGGATGCTTTACAAAAGCCTCATGGAGGTTTCTTCAAATGGGGGGCTCCTAAAATCACCCATTGATCATCTTCAATGTGGATAATTTAAACTGGGCAATCCAACCGACCTGAACCTAGGTGCAGTGTCTAGAAGCTACCTACCATTGCTGGTTGGTGGTTGAACTGCAAGTATCAACGAAGTATCCCTAAATCTGGCAGTAAAATCGAACATGCCAGTCAAACCACCAACTAAATTGGTACTTGACATTACTGGATTGGCTACCTGATGTTCGAACAAAAAAAGGGTGCCACCTCTACAGCTTCCAGTGATTTACTTATTTTACTTTGTAATTCCGTCCCCTTTCAGACCCACTGAGCATCTACACGGGCGGTACAAGGGGGCTAAGAGGTGATTATGATTTAGTTTTCTCATCTAGTAAGAAATGATTGGTTCCGATAGGAGTAATAGGCATTTAGTTGCTGTCGGGTTGGTCCTTAAACATGGCATAGTCCCAACATTTTTGGTGGGTTTTCCACGTGTTTTTCCGTTTGAACGTAGCAAAACACACATCCGGGCTGCACCCATGGGGGTTCGGGTTTACCCATCCACAACATCCGCAGCTCCCCAGCATGTTGGCTTGGCCGCCGTACTGCTTGATGAGCACTCCGATGCAGAACACCTCCACGTTGCCTCAGGCCACCCTCCGGTAGTCCCTATCCTGGCTGGCTGGATTTTGGCCATATTTTATGTCGTGAAACCCTAGGAAAACACCAATGAATGGTTGGAAAATCCACCATTTTGTTAGCAAATCCCTAGGAAATCATCCATTTATGGTGGATTTCCATTGCCAGGTTAGTTTACCAGAGGGTATGCTTTTTTACCAGTCATCACGCTGCCTCGGCATAACATTGATGACATTCACATGGATGGATATCTAGGTACATGGACGTGCATCCCCACTGTTCGTGACTGGCCACATTCATCATGGCTATAGAGGTCATAACCCTTGTGGGTTATTTGCCGTGAGTATTGTTCGATCATGAATGTAACAAATTAAATAAAAGCATGGTGATTTGCATGTATTGCAATATCGCAAAATCATCCGCATACAACTGCTCATTACCACAGCCAATTGCACATCCAGTTGTACATGTTGTTGTACCAGTCACCGGGTCATTGCGGAGGTTATGGGTATATCTCCCCCTATCACGGTTTATCATCATCTGGTATTGATCATTCTTCTTAATATTGGTCCGCTCTTCGCAGCTCTTGTGGCTGCTGGGAGTGAATCAGGGAGCAAGTGGATGATCATTCATTCTTCTTGATCTATCACAATTCATGGTGGTGAAGCACCAATGAAGAAGTGACGAATCATCGTGCCCAACATTTTGTTAAAAAGACTGCTGGAAACACCATGAAGCTATCATTGTAGATCCTTGTTGCATCTCTGGCATTTGGTTACACCACGCTTGGTAGCTCTCTAGCTACCCCTTTAAAGGGTTGTTTCTATACCCCTGGCTGGCTCCTTAGCTCTGTCTTGACCTTCAGCCATTCCCAATATGTTTTCTGGCTAGTGCTTTCAACCTCTACATATTAAAAACACATCAGTCATCCAACCAACCATTTGTTAATCCCAGGAAAAATAGAAAAGCTTAAGAACCACCCACCAGTTATCTAAAAACTATATTTGATGAGGAATTAGCTTTGATGCTGTGGGTCAAAACCCTTGTAACATCCAAGAAACGACCAAAAAGTCTTTTTTGCGATGTTCACCTACCAGAATTCTTCATAGTTGTTGTTGACACATGCTCACATTCTGAATCTACCACGGCAAACTGGAAGCACCATGACCAGCAGCACCAACAACAACAATGACGACAACAACAGCAAACAGAAACATTGACAACAACAATAACGACAAGAACCATTGGTTTACCAGTAGTTCACCATTAGTAAATCAAAAGATAACCCTTATGAACCATTCATTGACAACCAAAAAACAAAAAGTACCACCAGCTGCCAGCGGCACAAACACTGAGAACCACAATATCAACACCGCTGTGTTCTTGCCCAAACTGCTGTAATTGCCCACGACGGACCAAGATTGTTGCTTGTTGCCCCTTACTGTTGACCACCATGAACCATTGACCATAAAGTATCGTTGACAACTCTTGTGAACCCTTATCAACCTCCATGAATCCATCATCAAGCATCACTACACATGATTTATCATTGTCGCAAAACATGGATACAGTAATCATAAATCATCATCAACCATCACTAACCATCATCAACCAAAACAATGACAGTTCATCAACCATCATTTACCATCATGAACCAAAACAATGACTGTTCATTAACCACCATTAACCATCATTAACCAAAACAAGTACTGTAATTATCATTTACTGTTCATTAACCACCACAGGAATTATCATTGTCAAAAACATTAAATTGATAATCATTACCATCATTAGCCACCATTAACCATCATTGTTGGTTCCTTCATGACCGTTCCCAGAAGAGCCGTGTCCACTCGCCAAGGGACATGTTTGCGACCAACCCACCGGCTCGACGCAGCTTGCCCAACAAATCCCTCAGCGCCATGAACAAAACGTGAGATCCATCAACTAGTGAGGCAACAAGGAGGGGCCCCCAACCGTTAGCTAACTTGGTTTATAACTAGGGTTTACAACTGCGAGTAGGCTTAAAACTAGGGTTTGTAGCTAACTAGTTGACTACAAGGAGGTTTACAACTAGGGCTACTAGATGTTACTAGGCAAGTGGAAGATAACTAGGGGGCCCCACCTTGTACCAAACACGAGAAGCAGTGGCTAGTATCTTGCGGAAGAACTTACATTGCCGATCAGCCGGTCTCACGATCAACTGGGACCGCCATGTTCGCAATGTTCTTTGCCAAACCCATGATAAATAGTAGTGAACCGCAGCTAATAATGCTGAATACTAAGTAGTGGTCAATAGTATAATATATATATATACATATATATTATATAACCCTTTTATAATGTTTAATTAATACTAGTGGCTACACATGGCTACCCTATCATCGTTGATTTTGCCACACTTCACCGAATCTGGTTGGTGGTTTCAACCCATACAAAAGTGAATCAACCAGTGGTTCATGTTTGGGAAATAACAAACCAGCACCCCGTTGTTCATCAATCATTGGTCACTTCACCTACCCTCCCACATAGCAGCCAACAATTGTTGTTCATCAACTATTAGTTGGTTGGTTAATCATTATTATTCAATTATTAGAAACCATCTAATAGATCAAATATTGGTCATGATCACCAACCTATCTTCATCGAACTTTTGTTGCTTGCTGGTAGGGCCCCTTGGCCACGTGCCATGGCTGAAGCAACACCCAGCCAGCTACTCTTGGAACGAGCCAGTGGTACATCGGGGTATGACGAATCATCGCCGCTAAGTCGGCCCTGCATTTTTCATGGGACCTGCAAGGCGCAGCCATCACCGTGACGTGAGGCTGGAAGACTGATACTTTCAAAATACCGGAGAAAAAAAACATATGGCTATGGGTCAACATTAACCAACCAGAATAGGGGTTAATGACCAACCATTTTATAAGGAAGCCAATGGTGAATGATAGGGGAACCAGGGGTACGGGGTTTTGACCCATAGCCATATGTATTGCATAATTCGAGCAATGATTCTTAAGATGTAATGTAACTATAGATGTGCATATTGCAGAAATTTTCAAAGAATATGCAGGAATTAAAAGCAAAGGACCATATGTTTTGTTCAACGATTGCCTTCACTTTAGCTCTACTAGTAGCCAGACACCCATGTTCGCAGTGACGATACAAATAGATGCATTATAATATCATTCAGAATTGCATAGCCTTGGTTACTTGAATGCTTACCAGGGTTACACATGGTTACAACATGTTACAACCACCTCTCTCGATATACTGATATACCTTTAAGGATATCAGCTCGGCACTGATTCGTTTGCCTCTCATGCTTCGCAGTGCTACGGCAGTCCCAGCATCGTTGCTTTCAGTGGCCCTGTTGGTTTCCCATCACGGCCAGCAGGAGACACCTGGCCAACAAGTGGATGTGCTTTCAGTGGGTTGCAACTGGGATAATATCATAGTAGAGGGCACCCTGTACAGGTAGGTACCTCCGTGGGTGTTTCTCAAGTCATAGGGGTACCCCCAAATCAATCAATAAGAGCGGTTTATAGTATTGCAACTCTAATCTCGGGATGCTTCCTGGCATCCCCTTATAAGTGGGGATGCAAATCCCAGTGCCTAGATATCTATCCACGTAACTGTTGTTCCTACCGTGCGTACAGGTAGCCTGCGCGTTTCACTCTCCCAGCAAGAAACACCTGGAGTTTGGAGTTTCATTCCATCCCAACCAAACTGGCAAGTCTGCAGACACTCCAGTCGTCGCTGTATGGCCATTTTGGCCCTTACTCATGTTGGCAACATCCTAGTTCTTGTTATGTTGTTTGGTTGGTCCGTTGGGATGTTCAGTTCATGACCTGCTTCACACTCCGCCGATTCCTGGACCAGTCCACAAACTACCAGGGTAGTGGTGAATAGATTTCCTCCTTAAGAAAACACAGTTTTCCATATCTGTGTTGGTTTACCCTAGGGCAAATTCATACTTAGTGACTTCGTAGTGGTCAATGATGTCAATTTCCTATAGCTCATGGATGCTTGACTTGCCTGCAAAGGTGACGTTTGCAACGACGGCAACCTGAAGCTGCAGAGCCAGCTGGCAACGTAGGACTGAATGGGGTAACTGGTTCATAAACCGAACAGGTAGTTCAGGGCGAAAACATGTCAAAACAATTCTGGTCAAGAAGTCGGCTGATGTTGGTTTTTGGGATGAACGGTTGGTTGCTCGCACGCAATACTTGTTACATGAGGTTACAATGGTGGATAATTACAACGGTGGATCATCAGACTGGGTTGATTCATGTTGTGAACCGATGGTCGCTGAGCTGGATAATGAATTGGTTGATGAAAAAAACACCAGCATCATCATGGGTTCTTACCTCATGTTAAACCCTGGGGGGTACAATTTTAATGAGAGACCGGTTGGCTTTTGGGTCATACCCCCTGAAATGGATGACTCAGCACAATTTCTATCCACAACGAAAATGGACAAACACAAATGGATGTGGTTCAAAACCCCGTACCCCTGTTTCCCCTATCATTCACCATTGTTTTCCCACTATAACTGTTGGTCATTATCCACCATTATTGATGGTTAATATTGACCCAGAGCCATATACCAACCAGGGTGCCTTTCAAGACTGGTCGCCCAGCTTCCACTGTGGGTCCAGGCGTAGTCCGAAAAAAATGTGCCGAGGCAATGATGCGAACAGTTGTGGATTCTCCTCAGTATCCGTAGCCCCCATGATCAACACTGTTAAGACACCAAGAGCCTGTCATCCTGTGTCCTTAGCTCCCATCAGCTCCTTAGCCGCTGTCAGGGCGAGTCAATTCGACATTCACTGGGTGTTGTTGATATTTCCGGTCTCAGCAAAAGAAAAACACCCATCACAACCACAACCACCACAGAATCTACATACCACTACTTACAATGACAACAATGGAAACAAAGGCGCCACGGAATGAAGGCAGCCACCATACCCCACCACAGGTCAGCTCGCCACATCTGGGCACCACACCCACCCATGCCAGCCATGCCAGGCGCAACTTGTGGATCGGATTTGTGATGCGCCATGACCACCCCAGGAAGGTCCAGTGCGTGCTCTTCCTGAGAGGTCGCTGTAACGCGGGAAGAACAAGCGACTCGTAGGAATTCATGAGAATTCCAATGCAAGTAATGGATGGTAATGGTAATAGTACCGGATGGTAGTAATCTATGGTAATAGAATGTAATAGATTGTAATGGCAGTAGATGGCAATAACCATTAGAGGTAATAGATGGTAGCAGTAATGGAGTAATGAATATAGCTGGTAGTGTAGTGATTCGTAGGAGTAAGAACAGCAATTCAGTTCACAAACTGGAAATTAAAAAACAGTTGATTCATAAAGGCAAGACCTTTCGGATCCACTAGGCAACAAACAAAACACGAAATGCAAAGTGTTTTGGAAAGAGAACACCCGACTTGCAGTTTGAGCCAAATGAATATGGGTGATCTACGAAGAACACCCTGCCCCATCTTGGTCATCTGTTGTGTCTGCGTGCTTTGAAAGATCATTTCAACTGATCCACTGTGAAATCAACAGATTTCTGGATCGCCAACCAACTATGAACGGTCAGTTGGTTCAGGATCTTCCACTACTATAAGCATTGTTAGTTGGGTTAGGGGGGGAGGGGTCGAATCATCGAGGTGGGCTACACCAGTGGCAATTCCATCTGTCAATAAATGGCGAGCTGGGTCAAGCAGTGAACCAACCACTAATGGTGGTTAATAACCAACAAACTATAGAGAAACTAATGGTGAATGATGGGGGAACCAGGGGTACGGGGTTTTGACCCACAGCCAAATGGTGGGGTTAAACATGGGCAAGCTGGCGACTTGTGGGTGAAATCGAGTTGAACACATGGGATCTTTCACATGAACAAACATGATCTACAACCAATGATGCCGATGATATGTATATATAAATATATATATATATGTATGATGGCATCGTTCCGGCATCCAGCCTGTTGTGGTTCCACAAACCATATGTCGTCATGCCAGCCTGCAGCTGCGGTCCCAACGTCAAACCTCAAACCGTTGACCGTTGAGAATTCTCGGCAAAACCATCTTCACAAATTTCACCATATTGGTTGGTGGAATATGGTTATGGTTATATACCCAAGGTTATCGGTGGCTAATTAGCCTTATCTTCACCACTGGTTATCAGTCAGGGTTAGTTCCTTGGAATTGGAATATAACCATGGTAAAGCACCCTTCAAAGTAGGCTAAATTTCTTATCACCGCTGTTCGTTATCATACGCGATCAGCCCCCTTTGACCAACAATGCAACTGGTTGGTGGTTGGTCACCCTTCCGAAAAATATCAGTAACCCCAAATCAGAAAATATAACATACTGGAAACCACCAACCTGCACACAATTTCAACTCATCTGTCAAATTAATGCTTGATGTCACACCACCCATCGTTGCGAAGAAACCCGTGGAAGTCGCAAACCTTCACCAGTCCCACCGAATCAACGGCACCAAGCGACTGCTTGTAAGCTGCCAGACTTCATGCGGGACACCGTGGACTGGACACCGATTCCGGGCGGACACCAAGGAGCGTGTCTGGTGGTTGGTGGGTGGTTGACAAACATCACTGGAACCCTGGTTTTCCTGCGAAAATCTACCTTGGAAACCTCTGCTCTAACCAATGATTCTAGTGTCCAACGTAAATTTCGCCAAAAAAACCATTTCTGGGAGACACACAGAAATAAACAAAACTAAGGTATGACAGACATAGCCACCGACATAGTGGGCCAATAGATAAAAAGTATTTCTCAGTAAGATCGAGGAACATCCCAACTGATAGTTGTGGTTGAAGAAGAATGACCACCAATAAATAATGGGTAAAATTATATGGCGGTTTCTCAAGTCATAGGGGACCACCAAAAACTACTCTAAATGGTTAGGCAAAAGTTAATGATGACTGGGGGTCCCCCAATAACTCGAGAAACCACCATATTGGGGACATGACAAATTTAAGGATACGTACCAACGATGTTGAACGGGTGAACGTCATAGTTCATAAGGGTAACAAACTGATCTATCACATCAATAGCTTCCTAGACAATTGTGTAAGCCGCTGTTTTCTATCTATGTTTGGTCTTTGCTGGGCGTTGTTGGCTATTGGCGGTGTCACCACCACCCTATTTACCATCTTACAAGTTTTGTTGCCAAACGTTGCAGCCGGCTGTTAATTTGGCTGGATGTTCCGAATTGGTGCTCTACTTATCCCATGAGAACGACGTCGTTGCTGCCACTGGGTGGGCTTCCACTGCCCTCCAGCAAACCAACCTGGCAAATCACCAAATAATAGGCAAATCAGCTTCCAACCAAGGCAATGATGATTGTCATGAAGAAACAACTACCCTAACAACCACTTTTCACAACCACCAATACGATTGCTTCCACCACTATAAACCACTCTAAGCCAAGTATAAACCACTATAAACCATCATCATTCACCATTCTAACCGCTAAAAAACGCCATCACTATCCTTGGAAAACGTCCACCTCCGTTGGGCGGCTTGCCGCCCTCCACTGGTCACCGGTCCTTCCATCGGCTCGAGCTCGAAGCCTCCGGAGTCTGGTGACCGCCCTGGCAGCGGCAGATCCAAGTGAGGAAACAAATCCATCTTGCACATTTGCTTGATCTATCTATTTGGATAAATACCATCTACAGTACACAGATCATATGTTCATTGATTCTTTCACTTGTAGAAATTCAAGTGTATACATACAAATACACCCTAGCCCCCCGTCCAATAACTATTTTTGGCAGCCTTGCGGTATCCTTGCTGCACGCCGCACTCCCACGCCACATTCTTTTGCACGACGGCAAGCATTGACCCTGTAGCACTGCTATACCATTTTGCCAATTTTCCGTGCGCTGCAAGGCGACTGTCTGGAAGCATTGACCCTGTAGCACTCCCATGCCATTTGCAAATTTTCTTTGCCCTGCAAAGGGCTTGATTGCAAGAATTCATTCCACTTGCTGCATTGCTACGCTATCTGCATGCATGGGGTTACCGTTGCAAGGTGCTTGACTGTTAGCATTTACACGCGGCACTGCCACGTCCTTTGCAAGCCTTCTTTGCACTGCAAGGCGCTTGACTGCAAGCATTGCATCTACGGCACTGCTCTGCCGATTGCATGCATCGTTAACATTCCAGGCCGCACGACTGCAAGCATTGACCCTGTAGCACTGCTATACCATTTGCAAGATCTTCTTTGCGCTGCAAGGCGCTTGTCTGTAAGCATTGACCCTGACGCACTGCCATGCCATCTGCACTTTTTCTTTGCACTGCATGGAGCTGCTGCACTAGGATTGATTTTTTCAAGCTGTTACAAGAACAAGTCTTCCATGTATCAGGTTCGTATGATCAAGCCAGTATACTTGCAGCCTATTGTTGGCAAAACTTTTTGTCAAGCTGCTACAGAAGCAAACCTTCCATGCATCAAGTTCGTCTAATCGACCCAGTATACTTGCAGCCTATTGCTGGCGCAACTTTTACCCTCGTTGTCCCATATAAAGGCCATGCACTGAGGTGAAGGCCATGCAAGATGGAGGCCATGGAGGCTATAGTGGAGGCCATGGAAGCCATAAAGGCCAAGGAAAAAATTGGGTTTTGCTCACACCATAAAGGCCAAGGAAAATATTGGTTTTTGCTCAAAAGCATAAAAAAAAAGAGGAGGCACGTAGGGGACAAACAGGGGACGGCTAGGGGACGGGGGGGCAACTAGGGGACAAGTAGGGGACAAGCAGGGGACAAGTAGGGGACAAGCAGGGGACAACGGGTGGACAAGTAAGGGACGGGGGACAAGCAGGGGACACCTAGGGGACAGGTAGGGGACAAGCTGGGGACAAATAGAGGACAAGCGCGGGGGAACTGGGGGACAACTTGGGGGAAAGTCCCAAGCAGGGGGCAACTAGGGGACAAGTGGGGGACAAGCACGGGACAACTGGTGGACAAGTAAGGGACAACCCGGGGACAAGCAGGGGACGAATAGGGGACAAGTAGGGGACAACAGGGGGACAAGCAGGGGAGAAGCAGGGGACAAGCAGGGGGCAACTACGGACCTACAAAGGACGATGATCCCTGATTGATACAGCTGTTCGTCGTCCCTTTGGTTATATGGCTGTGGGTCCAAACCTCGTACCCGCTGTTCACACCCCCCAAACGACCCTGCACTGATTCAACTGTTGGAATGCGATCTGCTACCCATTGTTGGTTGATTCATATTGACCCACAACCACATGGCTTTGGGATGAGCAATCGCGCCAAATAATTTCATAATGTCGGACCGGCTGGATCAGTTCTTTGATGTTTGCAAACGAATCGAGCCCGGCAAGCTCCAAAAAGAAAGCAGAATTCTTGCCGTGGTTGTCAGTCCCAGCTGTGTGTTCCATAAGGCCGGTGTGCACCATATAATCAGCAAAACGAACAAGCAATAAAGCTCCCAGCGCCCAAAGCAGTGTAGAAATATCCTTGACGAAGGCACCCACGGAAAAGTCAAGGTGTTTGTCGAAATGGGTCGGGCCCAGCAAAAGAGCTGACAGAAAATTATCGAGCAAGGGCCCGGGGCCAAGAATTTTTTGCTCCGTCGTGTGAGACTGTCTCGGCCTGTATTCTGTCAAGGCCTGGGAAAATTTGACCCTTGTCGAGAAAATGGCCAAAGAGTTCCGCAATTGCGCGTCGGCTCAGGGACGCGGCGCGTGATTGAAAAAAACGTAACATGGGCCAGGAGCGGGGCACAAGAATCAAGGCGGCGCGCGCAAGTAAGCATCTTTTCTCAAACTCCGCCTCGCGAGGACTGCTTTCAACAAAGACGCGGAAAGCATCTGCAAACTAATCGTCGCAACTTTTTGTGGGCAAGTGACACCAGACTTTGTTTATCACCTCTTGAGGTGGCCCGCGTGTGTACGTTGGATGTTCTGCGCACCAGAACTGCGCCATCCATGGTGGATTTGGATGCGCAGGCGTGCGCCGAAAAGCCATGAAGGCAACCAACCATACTACAGGAACGGAGAGTGGGTAAGCAATGGGGCGATGCTGAAAATCGCAGTCAACGCCCAAAGCATATTCTGAGGCTCTGTCCACCGATTGGTGAAAAGAGCAGAGACTTCAGAATTCGTCAAGACAAGGAAAACCAAAAAACAAAAAAACACAACTTTTCAGAGAATCTTTGGTTTGGAGCCAAAAGATGTTTTTTGTGGGTTTTCTTTGAGTTTGTTTGGTTATTGTTTGTCACTGATGCAATTTAAAAAGACTTCAAAAGATTTATCTAGTAAAGAGATGGTAAAGAAGGCAAAAAACCTTGAGTTTTTGGTTTTTTGACATTGAGACGATCAAAGCACGAAAAAAACTCAAGTTCTTTGTGAAAACTCATTTTCTAAAGGACAGCTAGAAATTAAAAATACAAAAAACTTTAGTTTTTTGTTCGTTTCTTGATCATCTTATTAGGTTCAACAAACAAAAAACTCAAGGTCTTGCTTGTTTTTTACAATCTCCTTACTAGATAAATTTGGAAAAAACACAAATGCCTTAAGTTTTTGGGTTTGTTTTGCACCAATGACCATAAATCACCACACAAATTCAAAGATTCTCTGAAAAGTTTTGTCCTTTATTTGTTTGGAAACATATTGATTGTTTGTCTGGATAAATTCTATATATTACGGTTTCTAGTAGGCATAGAAACAACTAAAAATGATGCCCAAAACACGGAGAAACAGAACTTAAACAACGCCAACAAATATTGGAAAAAAATGGAAAAGCGTAGGTTTTTTCGGAGGGTACCATTTATATATATATATATGTATATATATATTATATCTGCGTTTTCTATCTATCTATGAAACATGTATATCTGAGTCAGGTCAGTTCCCAAGCAGACATAGCGGTAGTCACAAGCCTGAGCAAGAGGGCTAATGTGCTGAGTATTTCAACAAGCTCCTTCTACCTAGGCGCGCCCACGTGCCCGGTTGACAGGCCTGTTTTTGTTTGGGTGTCTAGTTCTTGTTTGTTTTGGCCAGAGCACATGGACATACAGCGGTGTCCAGCTGCTGTAGAAGAGGTTTGCGCCTTAGGTGCATTTGCTGCCATTTGCTTTTTGCATGGCGAATTCGTAAAGCTTGCGGGCACGGCCCACTGACAGCTAGCAAAATCAAAAGTCATTAAACATGTATACATTTTAAATATCAAATTAACATATGACAAGCTGTGAACAAAAGTGATGAAAAGTGATGAATTGTGGCCCCAATACTTCCAATGAAAACAACCAAGCGAAGTGTGGGTCTGACCGCAGCAACGTGTGAAATGCCATCACGGTCCACCATGCAAATTTTCATGGTCGGCTGATGCTACACTCAGGCAAACTTAATCTAAACATTGTTTACCCTTAAAATGGGTAAGCCAACCATGCTTATAAAAACCACATTGTCAACCATGATCAACTCCTAGACTCTTAGACGACGCAGAAGTGGCATAAGTGTGAAAACTGGCTTCAAACAAGTGCATACACAGTATACCCACTTTTACATCCCCTTGTGGCACTCGTCTATGTGCATATGCGGCATGCTTGACATTGAATCACGGAACCCCACAGGATTGCGAGGAATCATGAGTTGGATGTATCCATATGCTGGCGGTTTGTTAAAATACGGGTGCCCAAAAATGGTTGGTTTATTTCGAACAGGGATTATGAATGGATGAGTTTAGGGTCCCCTATTTTGAGAAACACCCATATCTGTGAATTGTACATCTTTGTGAGGATGGTCCAGAATAGTATTGTACAAGTACTTGTTAAACCCAACAACGCCAAACAACATATAGGCAAAGTGTCTTTGAAACTGCGACAAATTGCACACATCCAAAGATCAACGGCAGTACCCCATGATGGCACGCTGCGATGCCCACGGTTGTTTGGCCGTGTCAGTGTCATGACATGTGCAGGATAATCATCCATGTACCCTCTGGTAGATGCCAATCTCAAATTGATTATATTTCATGGGGGAAAACCTGAGAAACCAGCTGTAAATGGTGATTTTCCAACGGGGCTTACGACATGCACCCTCATTATCCCGAACAAACAGGTATATGCCAAGTACTGGGCAGCATCCACAATAGCAACTCAGGAATGGTCATCATGGATCAGGGGAAAAAAGGACAAACCAAGCCATCCTTGCAAAGACGTTGGAGCCATGAGTCGCAACATGTCGTCTTGGACAATTTCAATGACATTCCCAACTGCTTGCATGTAGGATTACAAGTATATATAGAATATGAAGATATGTATGTATATATATATATATATGTATGTATACGTATTTCTCAATATCTCCAGACATCTCAACCAACCTACCCACCCAGCCCACCCAGCCCACCCAGTCTGCCCACCGCTCCGAGCCTGTTGGCTCTGTGCCACTGAGGCGGCTGACTCGTCCGCTGAATCCACAGCCTCAACCATGCAGTTCCAGCTGCTCATGCTTGGCTGCTCATGCAGAGCCATGGTGCGCAGCATGGTACGTGCACCAAGCTATGATTGATTAATGTTGATGAACAACGAATCTATACTGATGGGTAGCGAGTTAATGTATGTCGGTCCCCAATATTTTTGGATATAACCACGATTAGTAGAGATTCATGTAGGTGATTGATGGTTATTCAGATTTCAATGGTTACGAACCATCATGAGCAGCTTTGAGTGTGAATTCATTACCTGTATTTCTTGATTGATGGTTAATAATGAATGATGGTTTTTCAGTGTAATAATGTGGATGGCCAAAGTTAATGATTTTTATTCTCCATGTATGTGTATCCTTCGCTGATTTTCTTTTTGGTTCAAAGCCATATGCGTATGTGTGTGTGCATATACATTATCACCATGCATATGTGCATATGTATATACATTCATATTTACTACATCTTTATTACATTTAGAAATATGTGTGTGTGTGTCTATGTGTGTGTTACATGGGCAACTATGGGCATGGCTCAAGCGTGCAGCACTGAAGAAAGGACCACTGCCACAAACATACTCGGCTACTTGCGGGGAGAACACCAGCGCCTTCAGGGTACAAACACTGACCAAATGACCAATGAACACCAACAAACCTTCATCAACCAGCAACCAGCCATACTAAACCAGCCATAAGCCACCAAGCATCATTGCCGCCACATGCAATATATAAGTATCGATTCACCGTTGTTGATCAACATTAATCAATCATAGGTTCGACATACATTAACTCACTACCCATCAGTGACCAGCTTAGTCATGTCAGCAACCATGAAAATAAGATAAAATAAGCACTCTTCGCCATTATGTGCCATGTATTGCAATAGCGATCAGGCAAGCATCAGTCTGCCATCAGTCCCTAAATCATCAGCCATCAATTTAACCATCAGTTAATTACCGCATCTTAACCTCAATTGACCACAATATATTGACCGTTCATACCATGTCATCCTCAATGTATAGTATTATGCTGAAAATATCCGTGGGTATATATATATATATTATCCATTATGGATAAACAATGGGCGTGTTATCAATTTACCACAGCCAGGTCAATTCCCTGTACCCCAGCCGTTCACATCCCACGAATGACCAAACTAGTCTGACTGCTGGGATGTTTATCTGGCAGTGGGTCAAAACCCCGTGCCCCTGGTTCCCCTATCATTGACCTTTGTTTTCCTTGTTGTTGTTGGTCATAACCCCCATTATTGGTTGCTTAATATTGACCCATAGCCATTTTTTGGCTGGCGAATATCGACGTGTTGTGCCCCTCACAGCTCCAAGTAGCTCCAGGTTTGGGCTCTGGCCTCAGCACCGCACGGTGCGGTTCACCCCGGTCCAAGCGGCTTGGCTCATCGATTGATAGATTATACCCTGGGATTCCAACAACCAGGCTGTTTTAATGGTTGAATTCCAACATTTTAATGGTTTGAATGGTTGAATTCCAACAACCCTGGATTAGAGGGATTCCAACAACCATTCTTTACATCGCAAAACAACATCATCAATGGCAACGAATGGCAACCATGGCACAAGAGCCAAAGTGACCATTCTTTATATTTACCAAGGGTGCTAATTTCATCCAAACCATTGTTTCAATGGTTGAATTCTAACATTTGGATAGATTAACACCCTTGGTTTACACTTGTTAGATAATGTTTGAATGGTTTTTCCTCTAACAACCATTGTTTACCAAGGGTGTCAATCTAATCGTGGTAAATCACCAGATTGATGGCATATGTATCATATGATGATCATGATTGATCATGATTCATCATGGTTGATCATGGTTAATCATGGTTGATCATGGTTGGTCACGGAGCAACACATGGATTGACGATGGTGGATACATTGATGGTTGACTGATAGTTCAACTGATGGGATATATCAATCATATATAGTTATACTATCCACGATTTACATAACTTAACTATCCATAGTTATCCATATAATTGATGGTGAAAACACGGAGATCGAATATAACCAACCAACAAATGAGTAGGTGAACCTCCCACCGAAAACTATTGACTGCTCGGGCGATTTGGACAGCACCGGGGTACCCACAGCTTATGATGTTTGAGTTGATACAATGGTCAGTCGTGCTTGGCTTATGGTGGATTTATGGTTCTCTTAGATTACGAATGGTTGATACATGGCTATGGGTCAATATTAATCAACCAACTAGTGGGGGATCATCACCAACAATAAGGACAACAATGATTAATGATGGGGGAACCAGGGGTACAGGGTTTTGACCCACAGCCACATGGTTAATACAAGGGACATAATGTGTGATACATTATTAATCATGCTTTAACAATTCCGGTGTGTTCAATGCAAGGTGAATATCAACTTGCTGATTTCCTTCCAAAAATGGTCAAGGGACTGGTGGATGACTGGTACCCCTCATGGCTTGGAAAAAAAACATGACTTCTTGGTCCGCGCCATAGACCCTCAATGAAGTGGTTCGGTGCACATCCTGAAATGGTTCGTTGATCACTAGCTTCCCAGATTCCCAATCGTTGTCGGAATCAGTACTCCTTTTCATCAACCATCATTGACAACCAATTCTCGCCATCACTACCTGATTGACGCTCAGCATCAGAATGACCATGTATGACCATTCTGATGTAGAAAAATGCCATTTTTGAATTCTTCATTCATAATAAGCAGCTATTATTGACCTTCAGAAGCACTCCAAAAATATCGCCATTAGCACCATCCCATCCTGAACCTCTGCACTCTGCACCTTTGGTATCCTTTGGTCCCATGAAGGGCAGCAACAGCGTTACAGCCACGTGCCCGGCACTGGTGGCACTGGTGGTGCTGGCAAACCATTTCCAAGTGTCATCCTTTTGATGGGGGCAACCACCACTTTAGGAGAACCATCTATCATACATGGCGTTCAAGCTCAGTTATTTCATAGACAACCCATGTAAATATTGAGCAATCACTCATCAATTATCCACAACTGATGACCACCGTCGACCATTGCTACTTCATAGTAGCATGCACTTGAAAAAAATACACATCCAGCTACTTACTGGGGCACCGTCCTGAAGAGTCGCATCTACACCGTGCTGCAACCGTGTGATCGCCAACCATCACTGTCAACCAATGCGACTTGGATGATGCAATTTCGCAACTGTTGAATGCAAACATTGTTACAAAAGGTTACGTCATGATTAGGCCCATATGACTGGTTGGCAGTTTGTAACCATGATATCTGTTCGTGACTACCATTTTTGGGGGTTATACAGTTGTAATACCATCATTTTTTGTGGGTTGGAACCTCAAAAAAGAGTTACAATACACTGATGCCATGTGATATCCCCTTTTATAAGGGTAGTTGATATTCATTTTGGGGGGTCATGCAGTCAGTTAGAATACACTTACATATCTACCATGTTTGTGGCTTGGAATAGCACCATTTCTCACACCATGCTTCCAGCTCCCAAAAAAATCCTCCACCAGGGGACGGCCCTTCGACCATGGCATTGAACTTCTGCACATGGTTCTCCAGACCTTCGGGCGCCGTAACTGCGTGCGAAAGAGTTGCCACACAAGGCTGCCACAGAAGCTGCCATGGTACATAGATGGTGGTGGGTATATTATATATTGCTATAAATGATTAACATTGGATGATTCGGGGGAAACCACCGTACATGAATAAACAAAGATGACGCAACTGAGCGTATTGCCTCAAAATCGAGCTTAGACGACCTGATTCAACACCCATAGCCTTGATGAGGTTGCAACCAAATTCGATATAGGATCCATAGATGGGGGTACCAGAACCCGATCTGCATCATTGTTCGCACCACCGGTTCTGGCGCATAGTGCTACGCCCAAAGCCATATTACCATACCACCTATCACAGTGGTCATCAGTGAGGATGGCGAGGTATTCACCACCTGGCACTTAGCATAAGCCTGGGTATACCATGGTAAGCAGCTGCCAGGAGACGTGTTTGCCAAAAGCCCACGGACTTCTTGAGTGTTTCCAGCTTGTTCTTCCTGGGCGGAAGCCAACTGCTGGCAAAGGCCGAGCCAGGAGCAACCGAACTGTGACTGTTGGAGCTGATTTCTGGGAACTTTGGATCAACTTGAGCACCTTCAACGGTGAGAAACCACGAGGAAGGTGTCCATACGGACACCTTCAAGGGTTGAAACTATAGGGTCCTTGCTTCCTGGCAGTGACTTATCCAAAAGATTCAGTGTTCCAGGTACACTCCCGCAAACTATCCTGGAAGTAGAAAAACCAGTGTTTATAATGATTTGACGTATGAAAATTGTTATTTTCAGCTTCCAGCTTATTTTGCCAAAGGGTACTGAGAATGAACTCTCTTGGCGTGGTGGGGGGATAGCCCACAAACTATAGATGATGCATTCGTCTGAAAGAGATAGCAGGGTTGTCCATTGCCTGAGCACATCAGTTCAACGTGAACCCAAAGAAACAAGGTGCCACAGGTCAAAAATTAATCCCATTGGTTGGTCACTATCCATCATGTTACTTTTTGGTTGCTATATGTTGGTTACTACATGACTATGTGTTACGATCCATCATCTCTTCAAAGTACTGGTCTTTGTTTGCCTCTCCATCTCTCTCTAGACATCATTGAACCGCCCCTTGCAACCGCCCATTGCATCAGAATCGAAAGTCCACACACCAGCGAAACGCCCTCCATTGCCAGCCTTGCTATTGCTCCCCAAAAGAAAGATCGTCTTTCCCAACATCGGCCAACCACTAACCAACCCTGTCTCTTGTTGACAACGTTGTAAATCAAAGATGACATAACCAGCCTACAACTAAGTTGGTTAGAGTTCACCAATCTTTGACCAACCATTGCTGCGAGTCTCTTATTGCTCAACCATTTACCGGTGTTATCAGCAACAATTGCCATGGTAATAAGAATTATTGCTATCTAATACTAACATATTGCTAATTATCATTGCTCAACCATTTGCCATTAATAATGGTTACCATTACATGTTGCTAATCATGAACTAGCCACTGCTAAGCACTGGCTTTCTGGAGTCCACCATCGTACTGTTCCAAGCTTCAAAGCAGCCACCTGTTTGTCCACAGAGTTCTCCTGGCGCGCCATGGCATTCAGTGGGCTTCGCCCGCGAAGCTCACGGGGCCCTGTGCCAAGCCATGACGGGTAACCAGCCTGGGCCCCACCAAGAAATGATCATCTTACGATTGGATATCATTGGTGAACCGGGGGTGCCAGTGTTTTAGCACATATGGCAGTGGGTCAGTTCACCCCGTAGCCCTGGTTCCCCTGTCATCAACCAGGCTGTTTTCCTTGTTATTGGTTGGTCAGTCATTATCCCCCACTAGTGGTTTGTTAATATTGAGCCATAGCCATATAGTATCGTGCTGGAAGTGATTGGTGCCAGTGAGTGAAACACGATTGAGATGACTCCACCAGTGTTGTTCGCGACGCCTCGATCGGACAAGTATTCGGAACTGGCGGCTCGGCTGATACGAATACAGGCCCCTATTTCAGGTCCTATTGAATAGACGTCGCTTTCAACAAAGTTACAACAAGATACAACAAGTATATACATACATGGGGAACTGGAGATATCGTGAGGAAGAGATATCGCTTGGGATCGCTTTGAACTATGTAAAATTCATATGCCAGACTTAAAAAGGGAGCATTAAAATTGACTGGATTTTGGAGAAATGGGGAGATGAGGAAGAGCAATCATCCTGTTCCGATAGAACATCTAAGGTATGATGGAGAGCTAAGGAAAAATCGAATCTTCACACATATTGATGTACATATCTGTAGCTCAATAGCATTATCTATACAAATGCAGTTGTTTTAGTTTTAATGGACAATATACAGAATCAAATCCCAATAGATCCCCAATAGATCCCTACAATACAAGTGCATGACTGGTTGGTGGTTGAACCACCCTGCGAAAAATGTTAGTCAACCAACCATTTCTTAATAATTCGAAGGGAAAATCGAAAATGTTTAAAACCACCAATATCACCAACCAGATGAGATCCCATAGATCCCCACACATTGCGATGCACCACGGTTGCTTCTCCTCCGCACGGGCCGTGGGAGTTTTCTGGTCACCTGGGAACACGCCAGCGTTGATCCTTGGCGCGTGCTCAGAGACAAGGTGGACATGGCTGGTGAGTCGACCCTGGTACGCCTGGTTGTTCCCCCACATGGCCCAGCACTATTCAAGCTGAAGCTGAGCTGAACCAGAACTTCGTGCAGTGAGTCAGCACCCTCTGAGTTTCCTGGACAAAATTCGGACCCCCCCGCAGTGTTCAATGTGAACAAATGGGGGAAAACCTGCGGTTTCCCTAGAAAAATCACAAAAAAAGGTCACTGAGTTGCACCCTTGGTGAACTCAACTGACTCCGAGCCCCCCAACGGCACCCACGGCGGTTGCGTCTGTCTCCCCGGTCCCACCGAGAAACAGGTCTTGCAAGTTATCCTTCGGCACCATCGCCATGAGCAACCTCAGTTGCACGGCAGCCACGGCCTGGGAATAGAAATCCCAAATCTCCAGCACCGAAAAAACCTGATCAATGAATGGATATAGACGGATATGGAGGGATGAATCATGACTACCATCTCATTGAATATCACCAAATCCATCCGGATATAGATGGACAAATCATATGATTTCTCATTGAATATCACCAAATCAATGGATTCCTCACCAAACTCCAGTTGACTTGACAAATCTGCTTGGTTCTGTTACATGAGCCGAACGCAATTTCTTTGGGAAACCTGGAAAGCATACGAAGGGAACACTGATCATTCCCGTGTACCAACGCGTTGTTGGTTCCAGGTTCCTGTGTTTGCGTGGTCATATCAAATTCCTACTTGGCATGGACTGGTTGGTGGTTGAACCAACCCTATGAAAAATATGCTTGTCAGCCAACCATTGTTCTATAATATTCATCACGTTTGGGAAAATACAAAAAGTCATTCAAACCACCAACCGGTGGAGGTCATACTCGCTGCAACGGCAACAGTGCGTTGATGGTCGTTGACACTTTTGTGGGGCCCAACCTCTGGTCGGACCTGCCAAGTCATCACCTGGAGACCACTTGGTGGTGCACATGAAGTTGTGGATGGTCATGTTGGAGTTCGCATGAATAGATTGGGGCCATTCTAGTTGTGAGACTAGCCTGTAAATTGTTTACAACTGCGCACAACTGGTTGGTTGATCATGGCAGTAATTGTAGTTTTGTCAGTATAACTGAGTAGAACCAAGCAACCGGGTACTATTCATCTTACAGTGCTACTGTACCTCTTCAATTTGTGGGCCAGTCATGCTCATCTCTGCAGTTAGGCCACTTTTTCTTCTTCTGAACCTGCGCCGCAGCCGTACATGAGCAGACCCCCACGATTGCTGTTGGGTCAAAAGCCCGGTGACCCCAGGGCCAGAACAGGATACCCCTGGCTCCTGGCCTCGCTCCCTCCCAACCACCGGCCAGCTTGAAGCATTGTTCAACCATTACATGGGCTGTAGAGATTTATTACCTGTGAATGGGGCCTTTCTGTAGTCGCCATAGTCATAGATTCATATTAAAATCATAAGGTGGCATCACAGAATCTGCCCCAAAACAATGCACGGAAACCAACCAGCTTGGAGTAGGACGCACTCTCAGATTCGTTTTTGCAGGGTTTGTCCACCAACATATATAAGCTCAGCCCAAAAAACTCCGGCTCCCCATGTAATCCTCCAAGATTGATTGACTCTTGTGCGCCTCCTGTTTCAATGACTTCACTTGCTTGTCCAGTTCCCTCTTGTGTTTGTCCAATGCCTGAGGGGCCAACGAGGGCCGTGGGGGTCCCAGTGAAGAGTTCACTGGTGAGCATCTAGGGTGGTTGGGACATTGGAAACACATGGAATTTTCGAACCATGGATCATCCTTTTATGTTGATCTAAGCGCCATATTATGAAAGAAATGGAACTTACCACTTTGACAGCGCATCACAATGATGGGGATCATGGAAAGCTCAATGAGCAATTGATACTTTCTTGGTGGCTGTTAGATCCCTTGCTAAAAGTCTAACTTTTAGTGGCTATATGGTAAATCATATCCCAAAAAAGCTAAAAAGCCAAGTTCATAGCTCTAATCCACCCAGACTTTATATACATACACATCGCTACTGAATGGTCATGGCTCACACCAGTAGAAAATAGTTACGTGACCACCAAGGACCAGCTCCTAATATCAATCATTGATATGCAGGATATCTGGTTGGTGCTTGAACCACCCCTATGAAAAATAGTAGTCAACCAACTAGTTGTTTATAACTACTAGGGAAAATCGAAAATGTTTGAAACCACTAGCCAGATCAGGAGTGGAACCAGCGAGAAACCTCTACTACTTTCCGATCCGAATCATCAAGCTGCGGCTCTTTTTTAGGTCATCTAGTCCTAAATCAACAAGCACAAGAGGTGTCGAAAGCCCACAGCAGTCAAATGCGGTCCACCTTGGGGTTTCCAATGAGGGAAAAACTCATGGAACTTTCCGGTCTCTTTCCCTGGCGGCGAGCTGGCTTTGCGCATCGGGGGAGTCCGGTTGTTCGTTGAGTTCTGATGGTTATCAACTGTCAATGGTGGGCCCCGTTCACCAGCTATTAGTCGTTGGGTTATAACTAGGGTAACTACGAGTTATAGTAGAGACAACTATAATACTATAGTTAGATGGCCTTATAACTAGGGGGGCCCACCTTGTATCAATGGTGATGATCATAAGCTACGATGGTTATGGCAATGATCATGATGAAGACAATCATGATTACGTGGAAATGCTGGTGATCATCATTGTGGCTAGAATGATCAGTATACAGATGGCCCGATGGCAGTATGGAAATTGCCATCATGGGAATTCCATGGTTGCAGCCTATCGGTCTTGATTGAAACTCCGATCTACTGGGCTTCCACGAAAACATCGACCAAATCCCAGCACTAGTTCCATGGCAACGGGCCCAAAATGACACGTTGCAGACCCAGCAAAAGATGTCCGGGTCAGCAATTCCCCGTTTCAAGCTGGTGAAGTGGCAGGTGTTCTGTGCTGTGACCTGAGTGTTTCGAACAATGGCTTGTGGCTTTGCCTACAAAGCGACCCCCAATTCGTTCACCAGGTCATAACTGGGGGCATGACTTGCCAAGGAAGTATATTGTTCATGTGTTTTTGTTGGTCATCAACATTTATCAACCATCATGAACATGAAACATCACTTACCATCAATTAATTAACCATTGTAAATCATAAATCACAATTCACTGAGTCATTAACCATCAATCAAAAAAACATGAAAAAAACATGAATCAAAATATCATGAACTGTCCAGCAACCATCAAAAACCAATCATCAAAAACCAATCAACAAAAAAATCAAAAAACCATCAAAACAACATCCTGAAAAAGCAACCATCAAAAAACGATCAAAAAAATCATCAGCAACCACCAAAAACAAATCCTGAAAAAAGCCATCAAAATTGAACATGATGAAACATCACCGTACCTCGTGGGCCCCGTTTTGGGAATCCATCCGTTTTGCACCTCGCTGAGCCCAAGCTTTCCGGAATGGGTCCGCACCAGCTGTGCCAAACGACCTGGCGCCAGGCTGGTTGATGGTTGATGATGCCTAGTGATGGTGAATGATGGTGGAGAATGGTTGGTTGAGTTGGTTGGTTGGTTGGTTGGTTGGTGATGGTTGGTGATGGTTGGTGATGGTTGGTGATGGTTGGTGATGGTTAGTGATGGTTGATTGACAGTTCATGATGTTTTTATTGATGGGTCGTTTGATGGTTTGTTGATGGCTATTTGGATGAATTTCTATGGTTCATACAGAATGAGTAGGGATAATGGATGATAGTGATGGTTTGGGATGGTGAGCGATCGTTGTTTGATGGTTGATTATGTTTATGTTGGTTCATAATCAATGGTTGATTCTTGATAGTGAACGTTCATAATCAATGGTGGGTGTTTGCAGTTCATAATTGGCAACATATTAACGGTGGCTGGTTCATGTTCATAAGCAATGGCTGGTTGACGGGTGATAATGGTTGATCATGGTTGATGTTGGCTCATAGCAAATGATGATGATGATGATAATAATAATAATGATGATGATGATAATAATAATAATGATGATGGATAAATTATCACAATTGTTCACTGATGGATGTTGATGCTGGCGACCGCATTGTGCTGTTCAATGATGAATAAGAATTTGGGTCATTAATGGTTCATCACGGATTGTGATAGCTGCCAAGTGATGATCAATCATGCTAAATGGTGGTTTCTCAAAATAGGGGACCCCCAAATCATCCATTATTAACCATTTATAGTAGTAAACCAACCATTTTTTGGGCTCCCTATTTTGAGAAACCACCAAATAAACCTTCCTCATTGTTGACATCGAGGTATGGCTGATGGTGATCGTGAGCGACTGGCAATGGTTAAGTTCAGTGTCCAGCATTTGGTGAACCCTCCTGGCCTGGCACGGCTTCCCCTTTATACTTTAGGCAGTGGGTCAAAACCCCGTACCCCTGGTTCCCCCATCATTAACCATTGTTTTCCCTATACAACGGTTGGTTGGTATCCCCCATTATTGGTTGGTTAATATTGACCCATAGCCTTAATTATGATATAAAGGCCCGTAAAACAAAGCAGCCAGCACTATCCAAAACAGCTCCTGGGATCGCTCCGTCCGACTCCAACCAGGACTCGGGCTAGCGATACACAGACGAAATGACACGATGTCGCTACCGGCAATCGAACATAGCAATGGAAAATCCAATTATCAAAGGTTTCCTAGGGTTCTATAAAAGATCTGGTGATTTTCACAAATCATGAAAACACATGAAAACTGAACACCTGTCGTTTCAAGATCTGATCTGGTTGACGACTCTCAACAAACAGGAATCAAATCAAGCAGATCAAATCAGATCTCTTTAGGCTCCCCTTTGCTTCCACTTCCATGGTAGTAGGTAACCTGCTGGTTTCTACCGTGGTTGTTTGGTCTTGGTTACAAGGTGGGCCCCTAACCAGCTAAGTTGGGTTATAACTAGGGCAACTACCAGTTATAGTAGATATAACTATAGTTAGATGGCCTTACAAACCAAGTTATAATTATAACTAGGGGGCCCACCTTGTACCTATATACCATAGTTGGAACTGGAAGCATAGATTTCAAATCATCACAGCCATCTGTCAACACGACTCCACAGTGCCCGAAAAAAGCATCACCAAAACATAAATGGCGAGCTGGGTCAATATGAACCATCAATTTCATGGCTTATAATGACCAACCAAATCATAAGGAAAACAATGGTTAATGATAGGGGAACCAGGGGGACTGCGGGTGAACTGACCCACTGCCAAATGTCCAGCAACTGGCTAGACAGTGTTGAACAACGGTAAGCGAAAAACATGTTCGATACATACAGGGAAACCATATATAACCATCGGTTTCAGTGCATAGTTTCATGTGCTACAGCGAGTGACCATTGAAACCATCGATCAACTCATCAAATTGTGAAGCGGCTGGTGACAATGCTCATGGTGTTGATCAAAGTAGTCAGCTATGGAGGTGATCAACCTCATCATGAATAAGACACAGGATCATCTCAGCTTCGTGAATATCCCTAATGTTGGTTTCCGACTAGTGTAACCCCCCCTAAAGTAATGAAAATAGATGAAACCAACAGGTAGATACTAATCAGAAACCAACATTGATCAACACAAAACAAAAAAAATAATGATTCACCCAAAAAAGTTTCATTCACCATCAAGAACAGTTACCCGGATGAAGGTGATGAAGATGTATTGTGGGTCAAAACCCCGTAACCCTGCTTCCCCTATCATTTACCATTGTTTCCCTTATTATTGTTGGTGGTTCTCCCCCATGAAAGTTGGTTGGTGGACTGCTTGACCCATAGCCGTATCAAGTTATTTAACATTCATAAACCAGTCTGAAGCATCGCCAAGTCTGAACCACCGACCAAAATCGAATCCAAGCACCTGAGGGAGATCGCTTGAGATCCTGGCGAGGCGAGCAGTGCATGAGTTGGTCATAGCTTAGAGTCATGCGGCGGGCAAGCCTGCAGCTACCTCAGAACTATAGGATCCAAGTAGACCTTTTCGGTTCAAAAGATATTGCTTGTGATGGGGGCTTTTAAACTTTTACACCTATAGTAGGCCAAACTATGAACTGCCAGATCCTCCTGACAAAAGGGTAGACCAGCAAAAAACAAGTAGCCTTTTGATCTAAAAAGGTTACGAAAGTTGCCTAACTTACAGTCACCCGATAGATCCCTCCACTTTGAACTAGACCAGCAAACTAAGATCAACTGCTATCCTACAGTCATCCTTTTGCGCACAGGCAGTCATACCTACAGTTGCAACCTATACAGATCCTATAGAAATTTAAACAGCCAGTCAATAACTATATAGTATTGAACCATTACCAACCATTCTTAACCGGTAATGATCATTCTTCAGGATCATCCACCATCATTAACTACTACAAACCATTAATTGACCATGATTAACCACTAGTGACCCCTGCTGCAGGCCTACCGTCTGCAAAAAAACATCGCTTGAACCTTTACACTTCGGCCAGTCCTCGTTACTCGGCGACGCCGGATCTCCGGCTGTGGATGCCTCTGCAGCCCGGAGAGAGTGATCTGTCCATTGGGTCTTAACAGAATCAGATATGATGGTGGTGGGTTGGTTGGGGGGTGGTTGATAATATGATGGTTAACTAATGGATATCAGTTAACAATGGTTAACTAGCTGGTTAATGGTTGATAATAGGGGATAACAACTAGCAACTATAGGGGATATACCAGCTATATACGGCTATGGGTCAAGCAGGTCACCAACCAACTTTCATGGGGAATAACCACCAACAATAATGAGGGAAACAATGGTTGACCCACAGCCATATGATGATGGTTCATGATGGACGATTTGGATGGTTTTTGATGGTGGTTTCATCAAACATGTAACATGTCTCGTGTTGGGTTCTCACTCACTTAAAGTGGTAACAATCGATTCTGGTTGGTGGTTTCAACCCCTATGAAAAATATCAGTCAACCAACCAATTGTTAATAATTACTTTGGAAAATAAAGAATGTTTAAAACCACCAACCAGTATTTAACCACATCCCATGACATTGTCAGAGATCACCCACCACTGCCCTCCTCAGGAGTCCCAGTCCACCAGGGTTGCACCTCCGTGCCAAACACGCCCCCCGGTGACACCGGTGACGTGGGTGAAGCAGGGACAGTTGCGATGGAGCCGGCCTGACCAAGGGAAAATTAACAGCTGGAAGCAGTGAGCAATGATGAAATCGACAAATGTGGTCAGTATTCAATAGCATAATTGCTACCAATATGGATAGTCAGATCAAGTCCATAGAAATAGGACTATCAACATTGATGATAATTCTAGGGTTTAATATAATTCAGTGTGACTATCAATGGCAAAATCAAAATTGAAAATTGATAATGACTAATAAAACTATGGTGATCAAAGCGGTGAGCAACTACCAAATTTAATCGAAATTCCATATATAGCCTATACTTATCGTACATAACGGTGAGTCATAATTTAATGGTCCATATTTCAACGGAATCGATAATAATTCAAGCATATTAAAACAATTCCAGTATTCATACTATACGAGCTCATTAAAATTATCATACCATTCAACGTGTGATAACCGTGATTGTCAGTGATTGTGATAATTCAAGCTAGGATCAGCCTTGATACTGAATGATTTATGATTCTGTATGAGTCTGAGCGATTGACACATTAGCAACAAGTTGATCCGTTTACAATGTTGCGAGTGGTCAGGTTGATAAATTGAAGATAGCCTATACCTGGTCAATGTGGTCACTAGCAATGGCAAATAAATATATTTGACACCCCAATACCCCAATGGTACTTTACCATTGGTCACTAGTGAACTACTTACCAAGCTAATCATGGTAAATACTTCCGAGTGACCAATGTTATTGACCATTGTTATCTAGCCTATCATTTTCTGCACAGCAGAGGCTGCCCATCTATAGCAGGCTACGTCCTCCAGCAGGCTATGTCCAGCCACACTGGTTTTGTAGGTGTTCAATACGTCGGTTTGGCCAGCCTCAAAAGCCTGGCAGCTTGTGCCAACTCCCACAGCAAATGGCTGCCCATCTATAGCAAGCAAAAGCTGCAACAACGCGCTCAGGCGCTAGACAAGACTTGGCAGCCACTGCTTCATCAGGTACAGGAAACATAACAACCAAAGCAGCCACAGTCCAGATGACAACCTCGGCATAACCAACCTTAAATGAAGGAGACGCTACAACAACCCCAGCACAATTGACGATAGCAACCAAGCCCTATCCCCCGTCCTCTCATGGAAGGGGGGTCGGCGGCACTGGGGCGCTAGCCCATTCTACTAAAAACTATACATAGATATGATACATGATATCAATAGGCTAAACATAGGTATATTGATACGCAATATCAGATATAAGTATACATTCCATGCATGCTATATTGTATACATTGTCAATTATCACGCAGGTTTATGCGACCAACATCAGAATCAGCCGTTGACTCTTGACTCCCCCAGCACCCAACCATTGTCATCCTCATGTCCACAATCTAATCGGCCATCGCCCACCCAAAATCACCCCAATCTTGACTGGTTGGTGGTTCCAACCGCTCTGAAATACAAGTTAATCAATCAACCATCCCAAATTCTACTGAAAGTGGTGACTTCTCAAAATGGGGGACCCACCAAACAGCAATAAACCAACCAGTTTTGGGGGTACCCCTATTATTAACCATTTTGACCATAGAAAATCCACTGGTTTCCCCAAATAAACTATGCATTTATAGTAATAAACCATCTATTTGTAGCAATAAACCATCCTTTTATAGCAGTAAACCATCCCAAATACTAGTGAAAATAAATCATTTTTAGTATGTGGCAGTGGGTCAGTTCACCCCGTACCCCTGGTTCCCCTATCATTAACCAGCTCGTTTCCCCTATGAAATGGTTGGTGAACTTATCCCCCATCAAAGTGGTTGATAAAAGCCTTGACCCATAGCCATATAGTTGGTATATATCCCCTATAATTGTTAGTTATATCACCTATTATTGGTTGGTTAATATTGATCCAAAAGCCACCAACAACCGCTAAACGCTTTGCTGCACCTGGACTTCGCCAACGATGCCCTTGGACTTTTGAGCTTGTTCGATCTCTTTCCGCAGCGCCGCAATGTCTTCCTGCCCCAGGGCCCCGTCTCCCAAGAAATCACAGGCAGTGGCGCAGTGCCACTGATATTTGCGAAAACAACCGGTGTTTAATACCAAAAGTTCACAATCAAAAACTGATTTAATACCCACAGGTTCACCAAAAACTTGATGCGCTTGAGAAATGCTTCAAAATCTAGCCTCATCTCTGACTCAACAGCCTCGTAAAGAGTAATGACACCCAGATATTGTGTCGGACGTAGCATTCTCTGGAGAGAACAGCGGCTCTGCTATAGTCGCCCTGGGGCAGTCATTGCCATGTTCGCTGCTGTTGTCTCCACTAGGAATTACCCAATAGAATTGCAGTCGTGCTGACTTTCACCCCTAGTTACCCTAGTTTCCACAGTTCAAAACGATTAAAACCAGTCAAACCCGAAACGACCAACACGGGTGTTTCCCAATAGAACCATTTAGTTGACAACCCGCAGCCAAAGATCAGTACGGCAAATCAGTAAAAATGGCCATATCATGCTAGGCGTAGTTTAACCATAGATTGAACCTGGTTAATCAGAATTAGCCACAGATTGATCCCTACTTGCGCGTGTATCCATGCACGGAGGTCTCGGAGAATTTCCGATGCTTGGTTTGCGCGTTGCCAAACCATGAAAAATGGAGTTCTCAGGGTTCTCCGCATTTGGGACCCATGTATTGTATCCCATTTTCTGTGCACATTCCCTACAGTGGCGGGTCTTCTTTCCTATTGCCACGTCATAATCAACCAGTATCGACCACTCTTGAGCATAGATCAACCCTCATTACCAGTGTCAACCCATAGAATCTCACTAATACAAGCCATCAGTACAAAAGGATTGGAAATCATATCATTGATTAACTATTTAAGCTGTATTGAGCATGAATACTGGCATCAGTATTAATCCTGGATCAACCCTTCTTAACTCATAGTGATAATAAAACTGCTAAGCACAAATAAACTCTAGATTAAACACAGATTTGGCATGGGTAACCCATTGATTAACGACTAATCAACCACAAATTAGCTATAGATTAACCATAGATTAACTTAGATTAACCATAGATCAACCATAGGTTAGCCATAGATCCACCATAGATGAACCATAGATCAACCATAGATCAACCATAGATTCACCGCAGATTCACCAGTACTGCTTCAATTGCGCGCCGGAATCAGCCTGCAATCCCTCATGCACCAGTTTTGCTTGCTTCAACCTGCTTGAGGGGCGAGCCAATGCGCGCGGCATTGGTTCAAATGGCTAGTGGAGTAATGATTGGTGTGAACCCATCCATGGCTAGGGGGTAGCTCAAAGTGATTCACATCATTCTCCTAGTAGGGCCAATGATCTACCATGATGCTGTGGGGGAATGCCAGTGGCTCCTCCTTGAACCCCGGTCGGTTGAAGGAATCGTGAGACCAAACACGAGCCAAACATGGTCTCCGGGGACACCACCAAATACCCCAACTTGAATGATAGCCGTTCCTGGGCGATCAGAAACACCTCAGCGACATGTGTCTCTGCTAACACCAAGCCACTATCAATCATGGTTCGTGAAGGGGAACGTAGCTAATCTGGTTGGTGGTTTCAAATCCTATGAAAAATATCAGTCAACCAACCAACCGTTTCTTGCTGCAGGTGCGGACGCTCAAGCGGACGCTTCAACATGGTTCGGCCCCGTATTGGGGGAAGCCAACTTGAGTGGGACTTAAACAACTACAAATTCGAGCACCAAATTCGAACCCATCATCGTCGTAAACGTGACTGTCTCTTGCACAAACGAAGGTAGATCCTATGTCGATCCTCCACCGGTACTTCAGGCTGCGGCTCCACCACAATCAAGGGGTCAACCACACTGACAGCAAAAGGAAAGGAAAGCGTCATGGATGAGCCTCCCAGGGACAAGTAATCCTTTACCTTGTCAATTGTCTGCTTCGGTCGAATCAAAGCTGGTCGACATGGAAGGCCCGTTGTTTTCCCCAAGGTGTTCAGGTGATTAAGGGAAGAGCACTTATGTGATTTGAAGGCTGGCATGAGAGGCCTTCCAAGAATACACTGTATATTGGAAAGCATCTTTTGGAAATTGAACACTTGATCCGCTGCTGACCTTTTGTTCGCAGGCCACAGCAGAGCATCCTGGTGATCATAGGGAATATACACGGCACTGTTTTTGTTTCCATGAAGTCTTATAGGCATGAACATGCCCGTGGCCAGGTGGAAGTCCATGAACATTTCCAACCAACTAATCCCCCAATCTGAAGAATCAGAGTACATGTCCGTGACATCCTCCGGCCATCGCAGTTGTGACATCCATTGAATCGCAGCAAGTGCCAAAGTGGCTCCCTGTTGACACGCCTGTAAATGTTCTAGCTCCCACTGAATTTCATCCACAAAAGGTACAAAGTTGTCTGGCGCATAGCACGAAAGGAAGGCAGCAGCATCATCTCCCATATAGCCACATGGCATCACGGCTGGCATTGAAGGCACGGTTTCATCACTGGCTCCATTGTTTGAAGGCAAATGGGAGATCTGCTCTTGAAGCCACATTCGTGTTTTGTTTTGCTCAATAACAAATTCACAAACTGTAGTGAGATCATTTTGTTCTTGGACGTTTGCCTCATGGATTTGTTGCGAAAGATCCCGCAACGGTTTGACAGAATGCTGTAGGACACGTGTGACTGCCTCATCAGCCATACGGTTTCCTAAAATGTCATAAAAGTCTTGCATGTCGGTGGCACTGTCAATGGATCTATGACTCTTTACTTTACGGATTCTGTGTTGCGGCTGCTTCCAAAGCACGACTATCCGTGAAACTAAGTCGGCATTAGCCGTGGCGGCTGGGCAGCTGGTCATGTTTCCTGACTGCATCCAGGGCACAAGATCATGTACGTATTTTGCGTCAGTCACAAAGTCCACCATTATGCATCACTAATGGCTTGCGCCGCCTGCAAAGCTCGCAGGAAAGCAAACATCTCTCCCCTTGCTGACGATTGAGATCCTTGAACAAAGCCAGAGGTCAGAACCTTGAAATTCGGTAAGGTGGGAGGTTCACAGAAAGCAGCAGAGTGACATCCTACAAACTCGTCAACTCCCCCCATGACATCCTGAACAACTGCGTATGCAGCTAATCTGGCATTGGATCACATGGTTGAGTAGCACCACCGTCCGTAAAGAACGTGATCACTTTCGCATTGGTGCGGAGGTCCAAGGCTAACACAGGAGGTGGAGGGACCATCCTACACATGATCTGCCTGAAGAAAAGTACCTCATCATGTTCTTTTGCAAGAAGTGCATATACCCATTCCGGTCGATGTTCCAGGATTCGCATGGCCTCCGGAATTTATCTCGGATGCATTGCAGGGCCGGGCATTCCATCATGCAATGTCTACGTGTCTCAGCTTCCCCACATAAAGCACATTGAGGGGTTATGTCATCTTCCCATTTCGCAACAATGGCTTGAGTTTGAAATCCCCCAACAAAATTTCGAATCAAGAGCTTCTGTTCGGTAGGACTGAATTTCTGAAAGACAGACCTCGTCAGGTGATAGTGTGGCGTGACCTGTCCAATTGCCTTTCTGCGACATTGTTGGATCATGAAAGAAGGCCACCATTGTCGCAGTACATCTTTGATTCTTTTGGAGGAGTCTAACAACAGTGAGAATTCATGTCCATCGGTGGACCTAATCATTCCCTCTTCATGAATCTGCCATCCAAGTAGTCGTGCATACTTCACAAAGGTTGTGAAGGGTCCAAAGGCAGATCCTTTGATATGCGACTCCACCATTGCCAATCCTTCAAGCACTTCTTGTGAGGAATGCACTGCAAATCTTCTCAGCAACCTACACAAAGTCGTGAAGATGAACAGTAACGGGTCAATCATGTGCCTGGATAAACTAAACATAGTCAACTATGGCGAAGAATAATGACCCTTTCCCACAATGGAATGTACAACGGTGCTCCGCAAAGTCTCAAGGTGCTTTGCACCTACATACAAGGCGTCAGCCGAATAGAAGGCCACCGACCATGCCGATGCAGTTACCAATTTACATTTGGTCTGGATGTCACATGGAATGGTCTTAAGCCGACGTATGCGGTTTGCTGCTTCTTTGAATTTGTCCTTTACGAATCCCAATTTGTGCATTCGATTGTAAAGCATCTGTTCACCAAGATCTTTGATGGAAGTGAGGATTGGGATTTTCACAGTCGCCTGCGGTAGGAAAAGAGCCACATTTTCAAACATCTTTCTCCAGTCCCTATTGGTAGACCATTGCCAAGATTTTTTGTAGTCAACAAGCACACGCAGCAAGCTGGTCAAGGTAAGCATGATTTGGAATGCCTTGAAATGAGGTCTGCAAGCCAAACAATGCCATGCCCAGTTGTCGGCATAAGCGAAAGGACGTATATGTTCATTCTGGATGGAAAATGTGAACAATGCACTTAAGGCCAACATTCCCAGAACCGAAAGGCAATCTCCTTCCGGGAGTCCGGTTGTCGACCAAATTGGTCTTCCAAGTCTTCCGTTGTGCTGCGGATATCTTGTCATAACCGACAAGCTTCCAATCCAGAACAACAATAGCCACTGGGGAATGCCCAACCTCATCATGACATACAGTCCATATACTGTAAAAGAATCTATTGTACAGAATTTGAGGGGCTCGATATGTTTCCGTCCTTAGATGTGTGTATGAATCTTCCCCCTGCTCAATTAAGAATTTGAGGGACCCTCATTTCGGGGATTAAATTCTTAAAAACAATGGTCTGAATATTACTGGCGGTGCAGTTGGTCCCAGAACCAATGGATTTTGCACCTGGCAAGCCCTCGAGCATGAAATAAGGCTTAAACAACACAGGCAGGCCTCAGGGTACCTGGGGGGAGTTGAGCCCCCAACCACCAGAAAATCAAAAAAAACCTTTCAGGCCGCGAAAATTTTTTTTTGATTTTCCACCCTTCAAAAATTAACTAGCCCCAAAAAGCCGTCCCAGGTCCCAGAACCTGTGGATTTTGCACCTGGCAAGCCCTCGAGCATGAAATAAGGCTTAAACAACACAGGCAGGCCTCAGGGTACCTGGGGGGAGTTGAGC
>VSDK01013561.1:195180-213254 GCA_009767595.1 Symbiodinium kawagutii
AAAAAAAAACCTTTCAGGCCGCGAAAATTTTTTTTTTGATTTTCCACCCTTCAAAAATTAACTAGCCCCAAAAAGCCGTCCCAGGTCCCAGAACCAATGGATTTTGCACCTGGCAAGCCCTCGAGCATGAAATAAGGCTTAAACAACACAGGCAGGCCTCAGGGTACCTGGGGGGAGTTGAGCCCCCAACCACCAGAAAATCAAAAAAAAGTTTTTTTAAATTTTCCACCCTTCAAAAATTAACTAGCCCCAAAAAGCCGTCCCAGGTCCCAGAGCCAATGGATTTTCATGATGGTCACCGCCGTTTACATAAACAAGAATCTGTTAAGAATTTAAGGGACCCTCAACACATGATGTTGCAAAATCCAGCGCTATTGAATTTAAGAATCTGAGGGACCCTGGGCAAAAAAAATGGAATTCTTGTATAGCACATGCACTGTACATCAGTGGTCTTCGTGGGAATGTATTAAAAGCCTTCTGCAAATCAATGCTCAGGCCTCCGATGTCCTTACGTTGCAGCAGGTGCTTCTCTATTTGTACCTTTTGTAATAAGGCCAAATCCTTGACCCCACGGTGGGGTAATCCTCCAGAAATGCATGGTGGCAACCAATGCTGCCAGCACGATGACACAGATCGAAATACCACCTTGCCAATTAGCCTATACAACACTCCCAAAATTGTAATAGGCCTTACGTGGCTCATGGAGGCCACATCTTGCACCTTGGGCAGCAGTATTGTCCGGGCTCTCATGAGTGCTTCAGGCAGGTGAGTCCTAAAGATCGGCTGGAACATTTTACACAGGTCAACAATGCATACGAATGGTAACCTCTGTAGTTCCTCGTGAGTCCATCCGCACACTCCCGTGGCTTTGCCCTGTTTTAACCGATGGATTGCTTCAGCCCATCGCTGCGGATTGCTCAACCCCAGATCGATCTCGGGGACATGTGGCAAAGGGCTATCATTGATGAATTGAATGATGTCGTCCCAATTGTCATCCTGGAACTGTTCATCCATCGTGTCTCTGGACCAAAACTGTTGCCAGTAACCTTCAAAGTTTTTAAATATTTCATCAGGAGTGGAAGCCGCATACTCCTGAGTGATCATCCCCCTTGCCGGAATAACTCCATTTACACATCTAAAGTGAACTACATTCTCCGTTTGGTCAAGAATAAAAATCTCAGCTTTGTCAAAGAATGCCTTAGAGCGCACTTTGAATTCGACCGGTTGAGACAACAAAACGGATGCATTGCCTTTGGTGCTTCGTTGTAGGCTCGCCTCTGAGGACATATGACATGGCACTTCGTCTAATGGAGCATTTTGTTTACTCCTCATGATGGAATAACAGCATTTGCTGAAGTTGTCACTTACATCTATTTTGATCTTATGCCTCACGGTTGTGATGTTCTTGATTGCAGCACATGTCACAGTCCGTCTTGGTGATCTGAATAAATAAATCCAGATCCTCAACACCCGGGACTGCATATGGAACATGATTCACCGGCTCAAAAGACAAAAGCCAATGATCCCAGCGGTTACCATAGCCCGCGGCTCTCCGGATGGCATTCCATAGATCGATTGTTGTGGAATTGTTTGAGTCAAAGGAATGAGATTTCATTTGACGCATCAAGGAGAGTAATCTTCTGACCTGCTTCGTCTTCTGTTTGGATCTAATGGAGAATATCTCACACGGGGGATTGTACCCACCATGTTTGTCAAAGGGGATTGAAATCGATTGTTGAAATGTCTTGATTTTGCACAGACATCTTCCCTTATGTTGGTGACTCAAACCCTTGTGAGGTTGTCGCAGTGGATCCAACAAGTGTTCAATGTGGATTGCTTTATCAACTGCCTTTTCTACAGCCTGCGACCACTCAATCAGAGCCTGCTGACAGCTGTCGGCGGAGGGTATGGATTCACAGTATTCAGATTGCAAAATACTTGGTGTGACATAGCATTGTCTGATACACTCACTATTGGGATTCATAAAGGCCCAAGAAGTTGGCACATCAAACACTTGAAATTCCTCAGGTTTGTCGTACATGTTGAATGTCACAAACATGGGAGTGTGGTCATCAATTCGGTGATCCGACTCAACAGTGATGTCATGTATCAACGGCACGAGAATACATTTGGGAAAGTAAGCATGTAAAACCCGCAAACTAATAATGATGTTTAACATTGTTTAACGACTATTGTTGGTTACAGTATCATCCCCTGTTATCAACCATTATAAATTATGAACCACTATCAACCATAGAAAATCAACCAGGATGCCTACCAACCACCACCAACCACCACCAACCACCAACCCACCACGGTCCCCCGGACATCTCAGCTGCTGCCCAGCAACGCCCGCAAGGCTTTCTTTCTGTCTGAAGCTTCCGCCTCGCGGGTTGAAAATCGTCCGAGAGGATGAGGTTATTGATGGTAAATGGCTCTGGGTCAATATTAACCAACCAATAATGATGGATAATAACCAACAAACTATAGGGAAACTAATGGCTAATGATAGGGAACCAGGGGTACGGGGTTTTGACCCACTGCCAAATAAGCTGGTTACTCATGGGTAAGCTGCAAAACATGGGGTTAATAGTGGTGAATAAGCATGAATATATGATTAACAATTGGGGATGATGAACTACTATATGGCTAAATAATGGTTAAATAACTTTGTGGTGGTTTCTTATGCCATTGGGAACCCCCGAAGTTGTGGATGGTTTGTTGCTCTAAATGATTCGGGTCATCTTGATGCATGAATGATCTTTCCCAACGGTTGACAATGTAAAATGATGGATAATGATGGATAATGATGGATAATGATGGATAATGATGGATAATGATGGATAATGCAATGCTGGAAGATATCAATACACAACCATTTGATGGTAAATCACCAGATTTGAAATTGGGATTTATTCACATGATATCATGTGAAACTATCATCATGATTGATGATTCTTCCCACATTGTGAAATAAGTCACTGGCATTTTTGGGAGGTCCTCGAATCCTGTTGTTCCATGTCCATTCTTATATCAGGGGTTGTCCAAAAATGCTGTAGCCCGAAAACTCATGGTTTCCTACTAACAGTGGTTGTGAACGCGGATGGTTTGTAGGACCACCCAAGTCAACAATCAACCGCTATTGTTGCTTATCATCCCTATTGACCATCGATAACCCTTCTTATTCACCACATCAACCGTGTCTATCCCCATATCAGCCGTTGTCAACCTGAAGTGTACCCTGTCCACTTCCCACGGAGGAAGTGCTCTTCGTTGGACGCTTCCCAGAGAGAAAATGTCGGCTTCGCTGCTGGATGCTGATTGAGACTGGTCAACGGTGGTTGATGGCGTAGCTCACAACTGCTTCATAGTGGCTAATGGCTGCTTAACCCCGGACTTTGGCAAGTGGCTGGTTCATAGCTGGTTTATAGCTGGCTGGTTCATAGCTGGTTCATAGCTGCTTCACAGCTGGCTCACAGTTGCGCATCGCTGCAGCTCACAGTGGATCCATCAGAATCCACACTTCGAGGCACGCCATCCTCTCCTCCGAATCGCGGCTCGCCTGCGACAGAGACGGCACCACGATCGCCTCTGGGCCTTGGAGCAACCGAGGCCATCACCGGGGGGGTGATCCTGGCAGAACCAGCGCCTGAAAGCCCCAGGATTCCGAAGAAATGTTGGGTTGATTACACATCTAAAAATGTTGGGTTCTTCAGGTTTTTCACACATCTAAACAAATGGTTGAAAACTTGTTGGGTTCATCATGTTGATCACAAAGGCAGGCAGTGAAGCTAAGACTAACCCAGGATTGATAAATTCCATGGGTTTATTGCATAATTGGGAGATACCATTTTGATGGGAAAGTTGGCTTTGGGGATATCCCTATTCAGCAACCAGGGGTTTACGATTCACACATGCAGGTGCGCTGGCCCCTGTTTGGAACTGGTGCTGTCAGGAACTCTTGACCGACTGGATCATCATTTGTATCACGGTATGATCACCAAATATATCACCAGTTCAGCTTAAAAACCAACCCATCATAGGAAAACCCACCAGTTCAGCTTAAAAACCCACCAACCCATCATGTTCAGAAAACTGAACCCGAACTGATCAGGGAAAACCCAGCTATCATATTAGTTTTTAGAGAATAGTTCTCTACAAAAGATGTATTTGATCACCAGCTCAAGGAATAACCCACCTATTCAACTATAAAAACTTGAAGATTTCAACCAACCGTTGGACTTCCATGTATGGTGGTTTCTCAAGTCATAGGGGATCCCCGCGAATCATCCAAGTCATTGATCATTATTAATATTCATGGGAATAATCTCCCGAATATTAGTACTAAACGGTCATATTAATAAGATGACTTCGAAATATTTAATGATTGTCAAAAATCATTAAACCAACCATTCTTGGGGCTCCCTATTCTGAAAAACTTCCCTGTACCTCGGATCCCAGATCCAGCCCGGGCGTTCAGCATCCCCACGGGGTCGCTCTTGCCGAGGCGGACCCGGAACAGCGGCAGAGGTAGAGCCTGAAAGTCAGGCAAACAAAAGCAACAGTGGGGATGATCTATGGTGGTTTATCTTATATATTATTTTATCCGCCCATCTCACTTCTATCAATCAACTTCTTATGACACACTCAATGTATGAGCGCCCAGCGCTGCAGAGGCTTCCACAGGTTGATCGATGGACATTTCTGCAATGAATCAACTCAATAACTCAGCTGGCAAATGGATGCTTCTCAAGTTATAGAGACCCAAAAAATATAGTTTATTCCTACAGAAATGGTTGATAAACTAATTGAAAACTGGGGGTCCCTAAACTGACTTGAAAAACCACCACAAATGATGGTCAAACCGGCGGTTAATGATGGTTTATGGTGATTAATGATGGTCCAACTGGTGGTTAGTGACTCAGCTGGCAAATGATGGTTAATGACTCAGCTGGTGGTTAATGACTCAGTTCATGACTTGGGTGGGTCCCTATTTTGAAAAACCACCAAATGATGGTCCAACCGGTCGCCAACCGATGCTTCAGTGACGGTCGAATGTCGCGCCTTCTGTGCCTGCCGCTGTCGCTTGAGCAGCAGATTGAACACCTGCGATTCGCTTGCCGCGGCGTCTCGGTAAAGCGCCGGGTTCACAAGGCAACGTCAATCGTTGGATGCCCAAATATTCCAGGTAGGGTATATTGACCTACAAAACTGGGTCATTTTAGAGGTATGGCAGTGGGTCAAAACCCTGTACCCCTAGTTGCCGCGCTTCGGAGAGTTCTGCGGTGCCCCCGCATGTTGCAGAGCACGACGGAGACCCTGTACCCCTAGTTCCCCTATCATTAACCATTGTTTTCCCTATAAGTTGTTGGTTAATATCCCCTATTATTGGTTGGCTAATATTGACCCATAGCCGTATTTCCTTGGACATCATTGGTTGCCGGTTGACGGTCGTTGATCGTCCGCAGCACCCCGCGAGGCCTTCACGATTTTTCGAGGGGAAGTTGCCAGCTATGCTGGGGCCCCAGCTTCGGGGTTGAAGGACTGAATGCCTAGCATCATCAACCATGTTGTTGGTGAATGCCTATGATCCTTCAATGGTAGATGATGTATGGTGATTGGTTGATGATGACATGGTTGATTTCACAAAGGTTGATTGGTTGATGATGACATGGTTTATGATGCTAGGTATCAGTTTCACAATGGTTGATTGGTATCATCATCTTGTGGGTGAGTTCACAATTATTGTCAACTAGAATCAACCGTACATGCTCTCCCGGGGTTGACGCTGGAATCGCCAAGAGTAATCATTATTCATCATCAACGGCACTCAACCATCTTTAAGCATCAACCAGAATTGACCATCATTCACCAAATATGAATCATCATTTACCGCCACTAGCGAGTTTTGAACCGTCATCAACAACTAACAATTGCTATCTTTCGACTATAACTAGCTAGGTAACCGCTAGTCATCTACAACTTTGGGTAGTTATTCGACAAATCCTGTTCAACTATAACTTTTACTAATAAACTATTTCTTAATCATTGCTAGTTCATCATGAATAAGCATGACTCATCATCTTTTCCATCACGCATGAACCATCATCATCCATTGACTGAAAAACATATCATGAACCATTAGCTGACCATCATTACAGTAACTTCCATAACCATTATTTGGTGGTTTCTCAAAATAGAGGTACCAGAGTTATCCTTCTTATGAACCATTTATAGTCATCAACCATAATAAACCGACCATAACTGTGGGACCCCCTGTGGCTTGAGAAACCACCATATAGTAGTATAACATTTTTCAACTATTATTGTTGGTGATGATCCCCTATGATTAACCACTGTTTGAACCACACCAAAACAATAGAAATCCGATGGTTTCCCAGCATCAAACCATATTAACCATCACTAACCTTCATTGCAAATTATTAACCACTATTAACCACATTACTAAGCACTACTGTTCACCACTACTCCACTTATAAAACCATCTTCTTAACCACTATTCAGACTAATCTGGAAGTGATGCCGTGATCCAACTAACTCACCACAAAGAAAAACCATCGAAAATCAACCATCAACCATCAACCATCATCAACCATCAACCATCAATCATCAAATCCATCCACCATCATCCACCACCACCACGTCACCCCCACCAAGCCTCCACGGCTCCACCGGACCCCGAGGTCCGCCCCCGAAGCCGCGCCTGGACCCGATGGACCCGCGGCCACTGGTGCGACGGTCGCGGGAACGGCCAGGCTCTTGCGCGGGAGCTGCAAGGTGGAGGCGGGCGCCAGGTCCTGGAGACCCATGGGGACCTGGTGGGGGCTGGGGCGAGGCGTGGTGAGTGGTGGATGATTTATATGGGGTTAATATGGGATATCATCCAACCAACTGAAACCATAGCCATAGTAATAATGGTTAATATATATATATATATATGAGTGGTTAATGGTTGATAGTAGGGTAAGTAACAATACTGGGGGATATACCAGCGACAAATGGCTATGGGTCAATATTAACCAACCAACTAATGGAGGATTTACCAACAATGATAAGGTAAAACAAAGGTTAATGATGGGGGAACCAGGGGCACAGGATTTTGACCCACAGCCATATGGGGATAATCACAAACAAAAATAGGGAGAACCATGAATAATGATGGCATTCATAAGGAATGATGCTTAGTGATGGTCAATGATGGGTAATGATGATATACCTTTGTTAGGGAAATATAGTTAGTGATGGTTGGTAAGGTGGGTTATGTTGATTTATGGTGATTTAGGGTGATTTATGGTGGCCAATGATGGTTGATGCTGGTTAATGATGGTTAATGATGGTTGATGATGGTTGGTAGTTGATATATGGTTGATCTATGTTTGATATATGGCGAGTTGGGTCAATGTTAAGCATGAATTTTATGGGTTTTATGGGGGATAGTCACCGACCCGACAAGAATAGGGAAAAGAATGGGTAAAGACGGTATTCATTGATAAGGAACGATTCTTAGTGATTGCTAATGAAGGTTAGTGATGATATACCTTTGTTAGGGATATATAGTGCGTGATGGTTGATGTATTGTACGAGTTTAAGTCCGTGGTTGATGATGGTTGATGATGGCTTATGATGCTGAATGATGGTCAATGATGGTTAATAACAGCTGATACTGGCTCTTACAGGTTGATATGTGCTTGATGCTGATGGTTGATGCTGATGTGTGATGATGATGATGATGATGATGATGATGATGATGATGATGATGATTAATGATGATAGTTGATGACGATGGTTGATGATGGTGGTTGATGATGATGGTTGATGATTATGGTTGCTGGTTAGTTGATGATGTTTAACTGATGGTTAACGATGATTGATTCATGATATATGGTAGATGGATATACTGTTCAGGACATCTGGTTACTGATGGTGAATGATGGTAGATAGATGAATTTATCCATGAACGGTGGTAAACCATGCAATAATAGCTAAAATTAATGAGGAAACCACCAGTTTTTGAGGGTATAACCACGTATGGACATCCTTGGATGGTAAATGGATGGCTTGTTTAATCAATGGTTGATGGTTGATTATAGTTGAATGATGCTTAACTGATGGTTAATTAATGATTAATTGGTGATTGATGTTTGACTAATGGTAAATTGATGGTCTATGTATTGCTAATGATTCAGAATTGTTTCAACTGATGCTAAATTGATGGTTAAACAGCAACTCTACACGAGTTTGTTGGGTTAAATATCATTATTGATGGTTGAATACCGTCCTGCAAACCAACATGGCCCTTACCAAAACGTCATCCCAAGTGCCGAACCTGATCCAACCCTAATCATCGAAATCAGGAGTGCATGATTAATGATCTAATCATCGAAATGATGGTCAATTCATCAATTGCAGTAATGATGGTTATGTGGCCATAAACCCTCGGTTGTGAATCAAAAGTCTTCACCGAGTGTTGGTCACGGATTGGGTTCCGTATATACTCTCTGACGTCATCGCTAATCAGCTACCTTGTCGCTGGAGAATGCCCGACCTGGCTTATCCGGTCGGCTATAGCTTAGATTCTTGCGCTGGCTTGTACTACAAGGGACAATGATCCCTGCTTGATAAAGCTGTTCGTCGTCCCTTTGGCATGGCTGTGGGTCCAAAGCGGTACCAGCTGTTCACATTCCCCAAATGACCCTGCACTAGTCGAACTCTTGGAATGCGAACTACTACTCGTTTGTTGGTTGATGCATACTAGTGACCCACAGCCATATTAATATGGCTTTGGGTCAGTTCACCCTTAGTCCCCCTGGTTCCCCCATCATAAGCCATTTTTTTCTTACAGCTTTGTTGGTTAGAACCCCCTATGAAATTGGTTGATTAACTGCTTGACCCAGCTCGCCGACCCACAACCATATCCCACAGTAGCTGGCAGCTGGAATATATGGTTGACCTATGTGGCTGACCCAAGCCGTTACTTCCAGTAGCTGGAAGGCGTTCACCTGTATATCCCCTAGTATTGTTGCTTCTTATCCCCTAACCAGTAACCAGCTATGTAACCAGCCAGGTTGGTTAACTGCTTAACCTTGACCCATAACCATATACCAACCTGGTAGCTCCAGGGAGTTCCTCTGCATCTGAGTCGAATTCGCTGCCCACTGACGCGTTCTCGTCCTGGAAGAGGGAGATCTCTGGCGGAAAAAGGTCGTCCGCTGGGGGTAGCCATGGGGTATACCCAGTGGTTTCTGAGTGGTAAATTAGCTGCTTAAGAATGGCTATAATGGTTTAATAGATCAGACACACCACTTTATGATCATTATTAAGCAGCTAATTTACCACTATCTATTTTACCACTTTATGATCATTATTGGCTAATATACCAGATCATAAAGTGGTGTGTGTGAAAACACACTGTGTCCTGCAGACCTGAATTCTCAAAACAGGGAACCCTCGAAAAATGCTTGGTTTATTACTATAGGCCGCCTCTAGTGGATGATAACTGGGGGTAGCCCTAACTATTGAGAACATCCACGGGGTTCATGATGATGGTTGCTGATGATGGCGGATACGTGGTATAATATGGTATATCAACGGTTGATCATGGTGAACTGATGGTGAGATGGATGGTTGGTTGATGGTTTACCCATCAACCAACCCGTTGTGACCAGCAACTTCCACCGCAAGGGCTGCTCCTCCACCGCCGATGCTATCTGGCCATGGGGACCGGTCCTTGGCGGATTTTCGCCCGTGAAGCCCATAGAGTTGCCCATGGTTCCAGTGGGGTAATCATGAGGGTGAACCATGGAATGCCATGGCTAATGTGGCTTAACCAATGGAGTGAAAACATCCTATTTGCTAAGAATGGTCCGGTTGATGATGGTTAATAAGTATCTTTTGATGATGCTGAATGATGTCAATCGTGGTTGAGGATGATGGTGGATAGTGGTTCAGAATGGCCGATGTTTGTTGATAACGTGGCTATTAACCATGGTTGGTAATAGTTGCAAATGATGGTGAAGTGTGCTGGATCATGGTTAAAAATGATGCATGGACGGTTCATATCGGCCAACAATGATCCACAAATCAATAATGACAAATGACAGGGGTCATATCAATGTTGCCATGAACACAGCAGTGACAATCAGGATCAATCATCATAATCACCATCAACCATTCTTTGCCCGTCAATTTCTTGACCATGTTGATTGACCCACTGTCATGGCCAATAATGTTTAGACATGGCTTAATGTCAAAACATGGTTCACGGTGCTCAGGGTTGGCAAACGATGGTCAAACCATGGCTAGTTATACGTGCTGACAACGGCTGATTGCCATGAAAGTACACCAATTGCATGGGAAATCTACCAAACACCCAAGAATTTACCAATGTTTCTGTCTGGGTTCCTGGCAAGTTTCCCGCCATTAGACCAAATCCGATGGTTAAATCGCATGATCACCTTGGCTTTCGATCAAAAGTTTGGATTTCAAACGAACTTCTGGCTGCCATTGGCGACCATGAGCCGACTGATATGTGGTGTGAAACTAAAACAGATTCTTGATTGCAATCACTAGATGGTGGTTTCTGAAAATAGGAAGACCCCCAGATATCATCCACTATTAGTGCTCTCTAGATGTTTATTGTATATAACAAATCAACCATTTTTTGGGGTTCCCGAATTCGAGAAACACCCAGATGGTAGCTTGAAGCTAAACATCCATCTAGACTCTAGACCTCTGCAATCCTCTGCATCACCACCTCAACACCAAGACGCCATGAAGTCTCTGTGGTCCCAGGGCTGGCTGTTGCGCTGGACACCTAGGCGAGCAGGTAAGCCCACAAGAATCAGCTGTGGTAGCTGGTTGTTTGTTTGTTTGGTTGGTTGGTTGGTTGGTTGGTGGGTGGGTGGGTTGGTTGGCTGTGAGTTCGTTTTATTGTTCTTGTTCTTGGTTGATAATGCAGCTCTTGAGCTTAACAGATACCAATATCAGGATGCATGAAACTTGCCAATGATGGGTCAACCAGCAGCTCACAGCCGACCATTCAGACCTGGGATGGGCACCTTCCCACGCCTTGGTTCAGGGAACAATACAACGAACACCTGACATGGAAGTACATCATGAAGGTGGAAAATCCTGCAGTTGCATAATGTTGGTTTGCCTACCAAAAAAAACGGGGTTGTGCAGATCATTACTTGGTACCGCGGGGGGCAGCATCATGACAATTCAAGATCACTGTGGGCGGATCCAACCATAACGGTCATCGAGCCATCGCCAACTTTTCAGCTCTCGATCTCCCTTATGTTTATCATCCTGTGCGAAATCCAGCTAGAACCCCACCCTGATGGTAGACCACCACATCTTCTTGTATGGCTGTGGGTCAGTTCACCCCATACCCCTGGTTCCCCTATCATTAACCAGGCTGTTTTCCCTATAGCTTTGTTGGTGGAAATCCCCCATGAAAGTTGGTTGCTAAATATTGACCCATAGCCGTATGTCGTCTGATTTATCTCCCATCAGCTGACACTTCCAGGTGAGAGTGCCAGATACCACGCTGCCAAAGGACTCTGCCACGACTCTGCGCTTCGGATTCTGCTTGCTTTACAGCCACCTGTCAACCAAGGCGGTGCACTGGAGCCACTACACTTGAAAATTTGAAGGCCAGCAAAACATCAATGCAATTACGAAGATGTGGGACATTCTATGATCTTGATATGATGCGTTCTGATGCGATTCCGTGCGATATTATTTGCAATAAACGACACCAGACTCCAAACGATATGATCCAGAACATCATCATAAACCGTAACTCATGTGACATGATCTGAGGTAAAATACCTGCGATATGTTGCCTGGTTGTTAGTACAACCAGTGATGCCCAAAGGTTTAACAAGAAAAATGTCTCCGTAGCAAAGTATACAGGTGGGTACTGTGCACTTCTCAGAATGCGCCAGTTTGAGGGGATATGACGCCAGCCCTGAAAATGATGGTGTTCGGGACCCGCAAGAACCCGCCCCCATCATGGTGATCGATTGAAACTGTTTACCTGGCAATCCACAACAGGCTGTTCCAATTTTGGGGTACCAGCACGCAAATTTTTGGGGCCCAACCCATTTTCACAACATCCACAACTGCCAAAGGGTCAGTTGATCCTATACCGACTTCGGGTGATGTTTTCTCAACGAATCAGCCGTGGGTTGGACCACCATGTGAGCCATCAGTGGGGTTGTACTCATGGGACATCTACGCACCCAGTTTGATTAGCTTGCTTCTGTTGGGTGTCCCAGCATTCAAATTGAATTAGTTTACATTGTTTTACCATTATCAACTCATCTATCCCACCATCGTCGCTATAACTCAAATAACTATATCTAATCATCCAATGCCATCCATCTCCAACATAACCATCCATTCTGTCACCCAAATCTGTTGTATTAACCATACTCTGATGAATACAATCAACTAATCCATCCAGTAATCCATCTATCACATGACCATCTATTCTATAACCAAAATCTACTCGTTGCTTATCATCGCTTAATCATCATCCAATATCATCCATCTAAGTAATCCATCTCCCAGCTCTCATCAAACAATCATCCAGTAATCTATCATACATCAACTACTACATCACCACAGTCTATGAATAGCTTATCATCCAATACCATCCATCCATCCATAGTTGCTTAATCCATTAGTTGCTTATCATTGCTCAATAATTCAATAATCATCATCCAATACCATCCATCTCCACCCATCAGAATCATCATCCAGTCTATCTACCTCCCTTAGTTGCTTAATCTATTAGTTGCCTATCACCCAATGCCATCCATCTCAACTAATAAACTAACATCAACTACTAAAATCAACTCATCAGAATCATCATCCAACACCATCCATCCATCTATAGTTGCTTCATCTACTAGTTGCCTAATCAACAGCCATGCCATGCCATCTCCACTGCCACCATCTCCTCGCGACCGCCACTGCTCCGACCCTCATGCGCTGTATGCGTCGCTCCAGCTGCGCCAGGGCCGCGCGGTTGGTCTGCACCTCCTCGGTGAGGCGCCTCGGACGACAGCACGACTTGGCACGCGCCCCCTGGGAGGGCGCGGGGTGAGCCTATGAATTTACCTTAGTAACCTTAAATACCTTAGGGTTACTATAACCAATGAATTTAGCTTAGTAACCTTAAATCACTAGGGTTACTAGAACCAGTTCATTTATATTTTATTCTCAGCAGCCAGCGACTCTCCCTAGCTACAGTGGTGGTGTGGTACACGGCCACTGCTATCCCAGTTAATTTATAAAAAACCTTTAGTGTGGTTGTAACCAGTGTGGTTAATTAACCGTGAGTTATGAGTGAGTTATATGTACTTATATAATAAATAGTATAACCTTGAACTGGTTATAACCAGTGAATCTGGATCTGGATATAACCAGTATACTTATTAAGGTTATAACCAGTATAAGTTAATCTAATACTAACCATTGTAAGTGATGAGAATCATGAATTGATCATTCTTGTATGCGTTGAGTTGATCATTATTGTATGAGTTGATATGGTTATATGATTGACTCATGTAAGAATGATGGTTCTCTTTGACTGATGGTCAATTAAGGCTGGTTCTGGTTGTTGATGTATTTATGGTTAATTGATGGTTGATATGGCTATGGGTCAAAATTAATCAACCAATACTGGGGATCAGTTCACCAACAATAATAGTGGTAAAACAATGGCTAATGATGGGGGAACCAGGGGTACAGGGTTTTGACCCACAGCCAATTATGGTTAAGCAGGCTAGTTATAAGAATGATGGTTGTCATTAACTGATCATAGAATTTAAGAGTGGTCAACTCATCATCATAGTTAATGAGAATTAATGTTGCTTCATCATGGTTAATAGTGAGTAATAATGATGAATAGTGGCTACTAGTATTGGCTAATATGGGAGTTTCTCAAAATATGGGACCCCCAAAGCTATGGTTGGTTTATTACTATAAATGACTATCACTATAAATGATTGGAGGGTACCCCTATGACTTGAGAAACCTCCATATAGCTGGTTAGTGGTTCATAGTAGGGTGACCTCCAAGCTATACATGACTATTAATGGATGATTAAACCATATAGGTTAGTGGTGGTCCACGTTGCGCAAGTCACAGTCATATTGGTTTATTAATACTGACTGTGACTTGCGCAACGTAGATGTGCCATCCCCATCCTGTGAGTTACGCTCGTGGTTACCATGGTTGGTGATTCGGGGTGATGTGGCGAGCTGGGTCAAGCAGTTCACCAACCACTAATGGTGGTTAATAACCAGCAAACTATAGGGAAACTAATGGTTAATGATAGGGGAACCAGGGGTACGGGGTGAACTGACCCACAGCCATGTGTGAATTGTGATGTTTGTCTTGGCTTGTGTCCATGAATCGTTTATCAGCATTGCTGGTGTACATTACATACGCTTGCTCAACGGAGCACGCACCGGCAAAGACAACAACCATGGTGATTGAGACTTAGTTCAGGACTTTAAGATCTGCAAAAAACATGGTGAATTATCATTCGGATTGGCATTGATGATCAAAGATCATGATTATAATTTAAAATCATAGTCAATCAAATATAATGAGTATCAAATAGTTCAGCATGGTTCCCACGTGGCGCGCACATTTGCCACCGAGATGCTGCAACTCCTCCTGCTCTTTCAACTCCTTGGCCGATGCGGCCGATGGGCTCGTGACGGGGACGGGTCCCGGCTCGTCCTGCCAGCGTGGTGAGCTCGCAACGGCGGCGCGAGGGACGATGAACGGGGATGAATGGCTGTAAGTGACGCGGTGAAGTTGATGATTTATGGTGGTTAGTAATGCTTAATGATGGTTGGTAATGGTTCATATCATGGTTTATGACATGGTTTATTCAAAGGTTAAGAATGGTTGTTATTGGTTCATGGCAGTTCATGATTGTTAACCTGGTGGTCATCAATGGTTGGCAATGGTTGAGATAGTTTGGAATGATTCATAGTAGCTGGTGATGATTTACGGTTCATGAGAAGCGGTTGTCAATAGTGGTTCTATAGTGATGATCAATGATTGTTTATGATGACTCAGGATGATGCTTCCGAGTGAATACGAACCACTAACAAAGGTATTTGCTTGTGGCTGAGCAACTATTGCTGTTGATTATTGCGATCGGTAGGTGTTTAATTCACAAGTGTTGTTATAGACCATTCATTGGTCACAGTAACAGTGTGAATACTCACCCTTGTACAGGAACAAGTACAATGTGACAGAATGTGAAATACGGGTGGCAGCTATGTAGACAATCAATCAGTTGACCATTAATGTACACGAAATACTAGCAATAGCTTGACACTGAGGTTTCGTGTGACGTTGTTGTCCCTCAGTATGGCTATGGGTCAAAACCCCGTACCCCTGCTTCCCCTGTCATTAACCATTGGTTCCCTTATCATTGGTTGGTCATCATAAGCCATTATTGATGATTTATATTGACCCATAGCCGTATCAATCACTATTCACCATGCAGTACGGACGATTGACGGATGCCAACCACAATTCGCCATGACCAGGCTATCGGCTCACGGAGGTTCATGGAATGCTACGGCATTAGCAAGCATTTGGCTGATCAGTTACCCATTTAACCACTGGTTAACCATCCTTAACCATAGAAATCCCATTTAACCACTAACCATTAACCATTAACCATAGCATTTGACCAGCTATTAACCATAGAAATCCCATGGTTTCCCTATTCTTCACCAGCAAATCTCACCTAACCAGCTAACCATCACCCTGGCTCTCCACCACTTGGCGCGGCTTCGCTGCGCATGGGCCACGAGTCCGCCCATCAACGAGATCCCCGCGCGACTCCCCCGCGGCCTCCTCGGCCATGTCTTCCAGGTGCCGCACGCTGCGTTTCAGGAAGGCTCCACGGCGCTCCTCGGTGCTGGCGAACGCCAGGCGGTCGAGGCGGTGAGGAGTTCAAGGTGACGTGGGTACCGTTGATGGTGATGGTTAGCTGGTGGTTCATAAGCTGGTCAATAAGCTGATGATGGTGAAGAAGCTGGCTAATGATATGGAAACCATCAGATTTCTATGGTGAATGATGGTTAAATAGTGATTAATAAGCTGGTCAATGGTGGTTAATGATGATTCTTGATGGTCTAACTGATGGTTGCTAATGATGCTTGGTCATGGCTCATGATGATTGGTGATTGCAATTCTGATGGTGAGTGACCGACCATATGAGCTGGCTAGTGCTGGTCAATGAGCTGGTTCATAGTGGTTGCTTATGATGCTTGATCGTGAATCGTGGCTAATGATATTTCATTGATGGTTCAAGATGGGTTGAATTGATGCTTCATAGTGCTCAATGATAGTTGCAGGTTGATGAATGCCACCATAAACCCATCATTTACCCACCATAAACCCACCATAACCCCACCCATCCGAAACCTCCCAGGGTGACTCCCCGTCAGGTCCCAAGCTTCAAAGCCCCGGCCCTGCTGCGTCATCTTCAGATTGATCACCGCAATCTCCACATCTTCGAACTCGCCCTCAGCGAGGGAGGTTAGGGGAACGGCCAGGGCGAGGTGGAGCAGCACTACCGGCAGTGGAAAGATGCAACGGTGATGCAACGGTGATGCAACGGTGATGCAACGGTGATGCTCAATGAACTCAATGAACTCATTAACTTGTTGATTAACATTTACTACTGGCATCTACTGAAGTCATTAACTTGTTGATTAATAATTAACTACTGGTTGATTATTAAACATGACGGGTGAAACAACAGTTTCGACACTGCTAGTTGAATGATGAACTTTCAGCATGCTTGCTAAGTTGTTAGCCGACAAATTTTGGTTAGTAAGCCAGTTGATACCACGCCACTGATGGTGGAAAACCGCTGGCAGGGACCAAGCAACAGTCGTAGATCCGGGGATCTGCGGTGAGAGGCCATGAAGAGCTTGTGATCGACCATCAAAGATGGGCCGGTTACACGGATCTACCGCTGTATGGTGGTTTCTCAAAATAGGGGACCCCCCAAATCATCCAATATCAACTATTTATAGCAACAAACCAACCATTTTTGGAGTACCCCTATTTTGAGACACCCCCATATTATAATGAGAATGGATCTACCATGTCTGGTTGGTGGTTGAACGACCCCTATGAAAAATAGTTGTCAACCAATCATTTGCTAACGATTACTATGGAAAACGAAACATGCTTAAAACCATCAACCAGATAACATTATGATATATTATAATGTTGTATGCCTCTCCATAAAACGCTCGAAGCATTCATCTACTGTGGATTTGTCCGTAAAATCTTTACCGTACCCACCCCTGGGCACTGCTGACTGTGGGCAAAGAAGACCACTGTTGCCTAGCAAAGACACCGCTCGTGAGTAACTTCATCTAGTCATGACCCCCTCTTCAAAGCCTTGGCTGGATGGAACACGAAGATTTTCTACATTCAATTCTTGTGGAATGGAAGTGTTAGCAACCTTTATGTACGAGGTTGTACTACCAACAGTGAATAATGCCAAGAATTGACCAAGACACTTGCTCTTAGAGCAGTGACTGTTGTTGCTTTTTGTGTCAGTGTGCGTTTTTTCGTCGTCTTGCTCTACCTGTTATGATGTTGCTGCGTCGGTGTTTCTCCATTTTTCGTGTTGCTGCTGGTGATTGATGGCAACCACTAGTGACCATGAACAACTAGGCCACAAACCAATCAATCAAGCCCAGCCAACCAACCTACCTACCGAACCAACCTCAACTTTCCAACCCAACCTAAGCTCAACTAACCAACCTAAGCTCAACTAACAAACCCAACCCCAACCCAACCAACCCAACCAACCAACCCACCTAAGCCACCTAGCCCAACCCCAAGCTTCACCCCACGTCGCCACCCTCCGGCATCCAGGGATCCGTCAAGGAAGGCACGGTCGAATCCATGTCCAGCTTCCCAGCCAGGACCTGGCAGCACCCAGCAGGCAACCAGCCCGGTGAACGATGAGGGCGGCCCGGTATGGC
>VSDK01013561.1:213264-259701 GCA_009767595.1 Symbiodinium kawagutii
CTAGCCACACCGGTGTGGCTAGGTACGGCCAGGTATGGCTAGGTGTGGCTAGGTATGGCTAGGTGAATCTGAGTATGACTAGGTACGTGTATCATAGGTGAATCATGGGAGAAATCTCATACAACTATGGTTTGCAGTGGTTGATGGGGGTGCTAACTTCACTGCTTGATGGTAGGTGATGCCAGCAGATATCGTACGCAACCAAGGTGTATAGTGCCTGATGATGGTGGAGATGGTGGGGTCAATGATGGTAGTGGCTCATCATGGTTGTGGCTTGATCTGCTGTGAATGATGATGGGTTTTTGATAATATCAGCAAATACTAGGTATCAACAGTTGATGGGTGTATTAGCAGTTTGTAGTGGTCGATGATGGGGTTGTGAATTTGAGTGGTTAATGATGGTTGTTAGAGCTCTTCGGTCATGAGTAGTGTTTACGTGGTTGTTCATGATGGTTAGTGATGGTTAATGAGAATCACCCACAAGGATAAAAACATGCAAATCTGAATACTTTTGCACCCATGCAAACGCATACAAATAGACGCGAACACACATACATGCACATGCATACCAAACAGTTCCGATACATGATCACATACACACGTATATACATACATGCTGACATACTTACAGATGATGTTCTCCAATCTTTGGTTGGAATCTATGACCAAAAGTCCAAGTTTTTCACATTGTTGGGCCTTTTCTGATGAAGTTGATGTCTGTATGACCTCAAAGCGGACTTGAACAAATCAAAAAGGATTGTCAGGGTGAAAGAGTTTTGGATGAGGTTGCAAGTCAAGTTTCAATGGATTCTTTATTTTCCAATGTCAGATTTTATGTATGAAATCTCAGATCATCTAACAACAAAATGCTGAGCAAAACAGCTCTTCACACCGGACAACGATACTTCGGTCGACATTTTGCAGGCACCCTTGGCATGGAACACTGCAGGGTTCACCGGTGATCAATGCTTCAACGCTTCAACCTTCAAAAGCTGGGGGTTCTGATGGGTCCAGCCGCGACAAGCTACACACTTCACAAACCAGCCGCTCTTTTCGACCCAAATCTCTGCAGGTTTGATACTAAAATTAAGATACATTCAGCATCGGGAGCTGAGTTGCTTCAGAACTAGACTCGAAAATCTCCAGCTATGCAAATGGTCGACTACTGTGATTTATGGTGGTTGGTCATTGATAACCAACGAGCAACAAAACGGGCATCTATTCACAAACAGCCACTGGTGGAGTAGCCACTCGGAAAGCTCACATGCAAGCTCTGAGTAAAATGGAAACTTGCTAGGCAGAAGGAAGGCACTGCTTGGTGCACCCTACAAAACTGCTTGGTGGTTAGAAATGGGTGCCAAAATAGGGTAGTGTAACCAATCACCCACCTGAAAATGATCATTTTATTAGGTTACTAGGAAATCATTGGTTTTGGGGGTACCATTATTGTGGCACATACCCAAGTAGCAGTCCATGGCGGTCCCGAAACCATTAGAGAATCAACCCGGCTCGATGTTCCGGACCACCAAGCAGCAGAAAACGAGCTCAGCGGCTCCTAAGCACCAAAATGGAAAAAGGGCCTTGCTTCATGACACCCTTCATCTACTCATCACGCAGGAACTGATGCAGTTCGTGTTTTGGCTTACGCAAGAGCTGGCACTGGATCCCGAACTAGTGAGACATCGTTCAAAGTCAGGCCAGCACCTGTCACTGCAGGGACCACCAATGGAGCTCGCAATGCCGCTCTTTGCCACTGCGTTGTGGACATCCTGCTTGGTGATGTTCTTCTTCGCAAGGTCCATAAGCATGCTCTTGACATCACTCACGTTCTGTGGAACGCCGGAGGTGTTTCCATTTGCAAGAAAGCCAGTTGTGTTGCTGCTCCCTGCAATGATGTTGGAAGCAAGCACGGCACACACGCACACAAAGAAAGTGCTTTTCGCTGCCATGGCGTCTCAATTGGCACAGTTTTTGAAGCTTGAACTGCAAGAGGTTTCGGACAACATCTTATAACTAGGACATTTCACACTGACTGCCAATCATCATAAATCACCATCAATCACTCTCAATTTCACAAAGGTTGCCCTTCTCACAATCCTCTGTAAGTTCCATGAATCACTACTAATCACAATGCCAATCAATCCTAAAATCATGGAAATAAATCACCGAAATTCGTTCCACTTTCAACTCATCCTCTCCACCATCAGTTCCAGCCTTCCCTTGGCCTTCCCATGGTTCTTTACAAATCCAGTTCCTTGCTGCCATCCAAATTTACAAGTTCCATGGTTCCAAATCCCCGCATCCACAAGTCGTGGGAGGTGACACTTCTCCAGTTCCATGGCCCAAATCCCCGGCATCCATCCACAAAGTCGTCGCCCTTCCCACGGTTGCACAGTTCCCGCCATGGGATCGCGCACCTTGGAGGTCTTGCTGATCGCTTCCTTCATCTCCTCCAAGACGTGGACCACGTCGTGGGGCAAGTCCTCGTCCTCGATGTGGTTGTCCTCGAGGCTGGGCACCCACCGTGCGAGGGGGCCTGTGGGGGGGGGGATGGCGGATCTATGTATGTGAGATCCGCATATCTGTAGAATATGTGCAAGTACATGGTTGATCATGGTTGGAAACGTGTAATCTACTGAATAGGTATCTTTATGTAGTTCGCACGAGATTTGCGATACGGATATGGATGAAATTTGTAGAATTGGGATATTGAAAGGATGTAAACACAGGAAATTATCGCTCAAGATGTGAGAACAATGATTACAACTGGTTACTAAAGCCAACTGGTTGCTACTGCCTACTGGTAGGGCAAAAAGCTATACTGATGGCCACATATCAATAATGGCTGCTCTCTAATAATGGCTGCTGTGTGCTCCATAACAATTTATGACGTTGGATCCTTTTTAAGAAACCACCCTAGTGCTTTGGATAAATCACCAGCAGCAAATAAAGTGGAGGTGGTACCAATGGATCTCCGGAGTACTGACCACTATCAACTATTCTTGTTGGCCATTTTACCCAGTATTTACATGTATTTGCCATTAATAACCAGTATTAACCGTAGTGCATACGCCCCATACATTCCTGAACTAGTGGATGCTGGTACAGTTACTGATGAACCATATGGTGGTGTCTTAGTAGCTGGGGATACCCCCGAATCAATCCAAATCTCTACATCAAGCATTGATAGTAACAAACCATCCATTTCAAACGAACCATATTTAGTGTAACATTACTATAGTAATCATGCAATATTGATAGTAATATAGTTTATCATTTACTACTATAAATCATCCATTGATAGTTCATAACTATAAACCATCCATTTCGAGTAAAAAACATCTATGCATAGTACTAAACACCTAAACCATCCATTTACAGCAACAAATTCCATCACCAAACCTACCTCTGAACCATCCATGGGCGCTCGCGCATAGGTCCGGGTCCTTCTGTTCATGTCGCAGGTCCGACAAGAGCCTACAAGCTGAGACCAGACCATGATCCAGAAAACCGCTGCCGCAAAATATGCGGGGAACTTGTGCATAAACTATGTTTATGAGTTAACTAATGAGTGGTTTAACTAATGGTTACTTGAGTTTAACTAATGAGTGGTTTAACTAGTGTTTAATGCATGGTGAACTAATATGGCTGGCTGGAAAATCCACCATAAATCAATCATTTCCCAGGGTTTCCTAACAAAATGGTGGAACTATGTGGGGGTTTCTTAAAATAGGGTACCCCAAAAATGGCTGGTTTATTACTGTAAATGACTATAAATGGATGATTGGGGGGTACCCCTATTTTGAGAAACCACCATGTTTAATGCATGGTGAACTATTGAGTTTAACTAATGAGTGGTTTAACTTCGTTGTTTAAGTTAATGAGTGGTTAAACTCATGGTTAAACTGGTGGTTAAACTCGTGGTTAATCATGGTTGATGATAATAACCCACAATGATGAGGGGTTGATATGGCATAACAACCAACAACCAATAACAGAGTGGTTTATAGTGGTGAATAGTTGGTGGTAGTTTGGATGGCCAATAATGGTCCGTGTTATAGGGAAACCATTCGGTAAAACAACTACCAGTTGGTCAACACATGGTTGACAAATTCGTAGTCGATAATTCAGGATGCACCAATGGTGTTTATCATTGCTTAACTGTTCAGCAATGGTTAATCAATGTTTGAAAATTGTGAAGGTGAATGACTGTTTTCAGAACAACTCAAAAATGGCTTAAAGTCATGCTTCGCGAGCTTCATAGTGGAAACTACCACGGAACAAGCGGAACCCATAGGAGACTAACTTTCCAACCTCATCTGCAAAGGCATGATATTTACGCGAGTGTAGCTTGAATCAGGCCTGCATAGCAACGGCAGGCAGAACGTTCCCTTGACCGTTACTCACCATGATGGGGCCGGGTACGGAGATTCCTGTAGACTTGTCACAAAGTGTGTATACATAGTGATTAATCAATACGTATGTTTTCATAGACATACTTGTACATATATGAAGTATAAGATATGCATATCATATACAAAAGGACTATATAACATAGAATGACCATATACGTATACCCATATCTAAGATCTGTATTGGATGTACATCTACAGACCTAAAAAAATGTGTGCTGTATCTTTATCATTCTATATCAACATGTCGCTGGAGCATTCCCACTGCTAAGAAAAATTGGGGAAGCTCCACAGTTTGATGATCTTTCGCAAGCTGTTCAGCTCCAACTGGCTGGACTCCAACGGAGATGAGGGTGCAGCTCCCCTTCCTGTTCTGGCAAGGGGCATATTGCCCTGGAGGCACATGCTCTTGACTTCTTTCACCAGTTCTGGCCGCAAGCAGCTGGCAACGTTTTGGGTGAACATAGGCTGCGGGATGGTGGCAGGGCCACCGGTGTTCGCAATAAATGCTCGGTTTGCAAATGGCTTGTCATTGCTATCTGCGCTGAACACACATTCTACATGTTACATGTTTCATAAGGTGTTTGACAATCATGATAATCAATCTATTATAATCATATGTGCTCAAATTTTGTGAAGCGCTTATGCTCTTACTAGTAATGCTTAAGCCTGCCTTGATACACGGTTTATTGGTTAAGTGCGTCCTTAGATCTCACTAAGTCATTGTTCTTTCTTTTCCTGTGCTATTGATGGGCCAACCGCTGTTGATTCTATGGGTCTCATTTAACAACTATGGACCATAGATATAAATGCATGGCATCTATGTGGCATTTAAATACAGTATATGCCATGGAATCATACGGCCGTTAACTACATGGCGACCAAAGTTATCAAAATACGATCACTAATCATTCCCGAGCAGAATAGCCAATATTAACAATCATTCAGCATCACTAGTGAACCAAAAAAAGACCCTTCGTTAACCATCGCTAACTGACAACTATGAATTGACCGCTATCATCCATCAATTAAGCATTCATGATCCATTTCAAACCAGTATGACCACTTTCGACCATGATCAACCATTAGAATAATCAACTGCCAGTATGATCAATCATTAACCACTACAAACAAGATTATTAACAACAATCCCCATCACTACCAATCATTGGAATAATTGCCACAAAGCATTGTTATTTCTGTGAAACATCATTATTCCGGCCAATCGTTGCATTGTCAAACTAACAATTGTCAATAACCAGTAGCCCTTGAACATTGATGCTGAAAAAACATCATATCAATGATCACTAACCACCATTTAACATCATGAACCATAATTAATAATCATCAAGCATTATATAACCACCATTAACCATAGACAAACGCCATCTGCAGCAGTGGGGTGGCGGCAGAAGTCACAGGCGGAAGGGGAATGAACCATCATGAACCCTCATTAACTATCATTCACCATCATTAACCAGCATTAACCATCATTGAGCCCATCATCAACCATCATTCATCAGCGTTCACCATCATCAAGCCCATCATCCCACCCAACCCACAACCCATTTAACCCTGTCGGTCCTGCGGCAACGCCCAAGCTTGCCTGAAGAAAAGCGCTAGTCCCTCCCCTGGGGAACCAGTGTGGATAGTCGACGGATTTAAGAAAGCCAAATGCTCCATGTATTTTTGCTCGTTGATCATGATAAATGATGATTAACGATGGCGGCTGTCTATTGTTAATGATGGTTAATGATAACTGACAAAGCTTAATGATGGTTAATAATGCTTAGAATAGTTAATGATGGTTAATCAACGTTCCTATGGCTATGGGTCAAGGTTTTAATCAACCAACCAAATGGATGGAACCAGGGGTACAGGGTTTTGATCCATAGCCACGTGAGCGTAATTTTATCCGCAAATCAGGGCAAATATGCTATATGATGGAGTATCGGGGATCTATGAATACTTCTAGTTGTAAGTTTGTGTAAATGTAACACCTATGCAAGTATGCAATTGTATGTATACTAGTTAATAAATGTGGCTATGGGTCAAAACCCCGTACCCCTGGTTCCCCATCATTAACCATTGTTTTCCCTATTACTACTGGGGATTATCCTCCATTATTGGTTGGTATGTATACTAGTACATGATGTTGCGATTTTGTGATGGTGCTGTTGATGTTGGTTATTAACCAACTCGTGGGTAACTAATGCTGAATTGATGGCCATCAATGGTTGATGGTCAATGGTGGATATCCTGTGTTGCTAGTGCATACATATACATGTCTATACTCATCATATATGTATATAGTATATGTAATTATGTATATAGTGTTTGTATACATATATGCATATGGTGCCTATTCAACTATGTGTATTACAGATGCATACTTCAGAGTACAATTACATCAATCATTGATCATACAAGTTCACTCGTAGGATGTTGAGATGTGAGATGTTATCATTCTAAAAAAGTATAAATCAACGTTGAGGATTCATTGAAGACGTATTTGACATTCATGATGTTTTTTGTCATGAATGGTGGGATCTGTCATTTCGCGAACAATATTTTGAACAACGTATCCATCGCTGGTCATTGTTGATATGGGGTTGATCAATGAAGACGATTACAACATCGACAAGCGCATGGACACTAAGGTATATGGACAGTGACATAGAGTAATAAACCAGCATTCATGATGATTTGGCCTTCTCGAACATCAATATCAAACCTCAATGTCATAGTTTATCAGCAATGCCATCCATTCCCTTTCATCAAGCCATCATTCACCCAGACCGTTCTCAAACATCAAACCATCATTCTCCATCTTCAAGCCTCATCAACCATCCTCATTGACCATCATCAACAATCATCAACTATCTATCATTCACCATCACTAATTAAATCTAATTAACCATCATTAAGCGCATCATCAACTACCTCAAGCCATCCTTCAGCCACCCCTAAGCACCTCCTACCAGCCACCCCCATGGCCCTCCCCGGCCCCGCGGCCTCCTCCTCCGACAGATCCACGGAGCCTCCCGCGGCCGCCCCGCGCTCCGCCAAGCGCCGAGCTTGCGTGGCCGCCTGGCGCAGCTCCTCCAACTCCAACTCCAAGGCCTGGGACACGCCACGGCGGACCCACGAATGGCTATACCAAATGGGTATGGCTATGCCATTTGACATCCAAACTAATATGATTAGAACATAGTAATGGATCAACTAATGGATATCCATTATGGCTTAGCTGTCCATTAGTTGATCTTGTGCGTTGTCCAAGCAAGTTGGTATATGGCGAAATGTCCATTAGTTGACAACTTTCCGTGGCTATGGCTAAATCCAAACTTGCGCCTGGACAACGAATGGCTATCTTAATGGATCAACTAACCATTGAGAAATAGTCACCTATCCAACTTTGGTAGGCCAACTAAGGATTGAACTGATCAACTAGCATTTTAACTGATCACCTATTACCATTAGTGGGTGCCAGTTGATTAGAACCTAGCAATGGCAGTTCAATTGATGCACTGATGGCTGCACCATTGATAAATAGGTCATCAACGATTGATATAGACATTAATGATATTTATGACCTAACTAATGGCTAATATATATATATATATATGTGTGTGTGTGGAAGGGACCTTTCTGTAAAGAACGACGAGGCTCCTCAATGAAGGCAGTATATACAAAAGGTTACACCAAATCAGCTGAACCAACGCTATCAGCCACTAACTCGACACGCAAAATCTCTCCTGCCCATGCTTTCACCCGCTGCCTAACAATCTTGCAATTCTGCTGCAATTGCGACGCCACAAGACGTGTTAGAAACATTATAGCGCTGTGCACTACAGGGCGGGAGGTGGAGGGGCTTCGGGCTGCCTGCAATTTTTTTCGAAAGGCTGTACTAAATAAACCTGCCCGGCAATGCTGCTACTGCGAACACACCAGGTTAGAAGCCCTATGAGCAACGGCTTGTGCCAAGAGACAAAAAAGATTGTCTCCGCAAACAACAGCCTCTGGGTTGAAAGCTCTACATAGCCTTCGCGTTGTGTGGCAAGGGTGGGCGGGAAGGCTTCCTGATACGTCACAGCCTGGTGGCAACAACATACAGACTTGGCCGCGCTGCTATATGATAGCTTGCTCTGCGCTCGGTGAGGCCTGCCTTACAACCATAAGAGCAACGAGCTACAGCACGGTTGTAGAGATTTCGAAGCGCACGGTTTTAAAATCTCGACGCGCCGGAAACATTCAGGCTTCATGCTGACCAGCGCGGCATGCTGTAAAGTGTATCCAAAAAGCTGACTTGGCTAGGGCGTCGCTATATGGTATCATGCTTGCGCTCGATGAGCCCTGATTTACGACCATGACAGGAACAAGCGACAGCAAGATACAAAAAAACAACAGCAAAAACCTGCTGCCCCGTGGACATATCTCGAACCGCTTGTGTAATTTGTTTTCTTTGCTTGATCGGTGCCATGTGGTTCAAGCCGATTGATGAGCAATGTCACGCCACACATTTGCACACGTGACATATCGACAATATTCGGGCATGCTCTGCAAGCGGATCACTCAACAGGCCTGCTGTCTTCTTGGAAACAGCGGAGCAAATTGGAAGTGAAAGACCTTGGCAACATGCATTGGCAACAAACATGCCATGCAAAGTCAGGTGTTCATTTGGCTTATTTGGCTTTGCTGCACTGCAAAACAATTCTGGTTCACAATGCAACACAATAGTTCCTGCCGCTGCGCACAAGAATTTTTCGCACGGTCGGTAAAGATAGCCATCAGGCAGCCTTTACGCCGCGGCGGCGCAAGCTATGCTTACGCGTAATTGTGAGCGGCGTGCGTTTTCTTTTCCGCACGACCTGCTTTTTCAAACATGAATTCCTCACCCGATTCACTTCTCGCACTCTCTGGGTGTGCAGTGGCAAACGGGCTTTTGCCTTAAGCAAAGCAGGAAGCATATGAACTTGTGATCCCAAAACAAATTAATTTTGAACCTGTGAGAAATAATGCAGCCAAGCTTCTACCGGGCCACGCTGCCCAGGTCTCGTCGGTCCACAAATCTGCGCCCAGGCCACGAGCAAGCAAAACATTTTCAGGTGTTTGCCGCGCTGGCGGATAGCACGTGGCAATGTGATGCACCAGCTGCTTGCCAAGAGTATAGATCTGAAGCTTGAGGGCCAAAGTGCTGCGGTGAATTTCATGGGTGGACCGGGCCCATGAATTCATCTCGCTGTGCGAAGCCTCGTTCGAAGTGCAACGCTCACTGCAGAGGCGCAAGGGAATGGCGAACCCTTTGATTGTTGAACAGCCACTCCAGCTGCTGGGGCGAACAAGCGCTCCACAGAACAGTGCGCACGGGCTTGGCAGTACCGGTGACTTTCCGATCCACTAAATGGCAGCAACAGCCTCGATGAAGCTTGCGCGTGTGAGGACTGGAGATGCACGGTCCAAGCTGTTGACGACCCGCTCCGCAAATGGTAGCAAGTGGGTCCAGGTCATGATCTCGTCTCTTAATTTGGCTTCTTGGCGGCTGAGGGGACTCGGTCCATGGCCACCGAACGGGGGTCCCCATGACATCCCTGATCGCTTCGGGTCATGTTGAACGACCTTGTTGAGGAGCCGCCTCAGAAGCTTAGATCCTGGAGTACGCTTGCGCCATTGCGCGTACTGACTCATACACGATGGCCAAGTGCACAGGATCCAAAGCCAAGCCCTGCAGGTGCGGAAAAACTTGCTGCAGCGCTTCCAAAAGCTTGGCGGTGGGCGAGTCACTCATAACATAGCGGACTTGGCGGTGGCTTGATGCTGGGAGAGACTCACGCAAGCATCTTCCCCTTTAACCAACCGCATTGCCAGGACTGCGCCAGTTTGCCCCTGCACTGTCAAAATCCTCCTGCGGCCTTCATCATCACCAAAACATGCTTGGTTGCGAACTGCCGCGCTGGCCCTGTAAGAGGCCTGCCCGTTGATGCACATGGCCACTTTCAATGTCGCATCAATTCTGACGCAGCTTCGAGCGTCAATGCAACACTTGCACGTATGCCTTGGACAGCGGTGTATGTGAAGATGTCCTCAACGATTGGCCACCAGTGCTGCGTATGAGTCGGAAACAAATTGCTCATTTCATTCCCAGACTCAATGCATCGCAAGTGGAGGCGGCCCCAAATGCTTTTGACCTTAGTAGCCGAGAATTTTCAGACGCGCAAGAAAACAAGCCAAGAAACAGCACACTCCACTGGCACCGTCAATCCAAGGGTGGATTGATAACAGAAACAACAGAAATTATTTTGCCCAAGAAGCATTGGCATGATGCATCGCCGACTCACGACAAAGGATCTCCGCAAAGGATTTGTCGTAGAAAATGTTGCGGACTCTCCGCGCCAGCAAAGTCACGCCGAGGGCACTCTCGTTGCAGTACATGGGCCCAGATGCGGTCAAAAGTAAGCGGATGAATCGGTCAACCTCATTCCGCTTGTGTGACAAAGGTGGGCACACTTGAGTCCGCATGTACTCGGCAATCATGTTCTTTTCTAAGGGCTCCAGAGAATAGAGAAACTAAAGAAAATAAAGACTTTATTTTCCTTATTTTCTTTCTATTTAAAGCCAGCAAAGAATAAAGAAAATAAATGTGAATCAAACTTTAGATTCAACTGAAAATTTAAAAGAAAATCTAAATTAGAATATAAATTCGATTGCCGTCACATAGTACAAAAAGGTCCCTCAAACATGTACATATATATATATATATATTCATATTCATATCAATATGGTATACCAACACAGGTGGATCAACTAATGGCTAATGGGCCATCAACCATTGAGCCTAACCATTGAACTGTTAGCTGATCAACTAGACAGGTAACCAACCACTGAGAAATAGATCTAGCTAATGTTTAATGATATTTATAATCTAACTGGCTGGCCGGGCCACCTTTTTGTTGAGACATCTAGGGTTAGTTCAATGTCATGTTATTCGAACTGATAAACTACCATTCACATATCATTGTGCTTACTTTTAATGGTGGCAGTTGATCATTGAAGGAGCAAAACGATAGTGAATGGAATGGTAGTGCATCGTCAAACATTTCGCCACTTGTTAATAATGATACTTGATGGGGGTAGTTGATAAGTGGCAAAATGTTATTTCATGATGGACTAAATGATGATAGTTGATGTTGGCGGATAGTCAATGAGGAGAGTTGATGCTCGCGGCTAGTTACTTTTGAAAGTTTATGTTGGCGGCCAGTTAATGATATTAATAATGGCTGCTAATGATGACTATGATGATCGTTGATTGGCGGCTAGTTGATGATGATGATGATGATGATGATGATGATGATGATTATACTTGAGAATGGTAGTTGATGATAGTTAACGACCAACTAGTTCATTGATCAACCATGCCGTTGATGAACCAGTCGTGAGTGGTACATACTTGATAATGGTTTGGAATGCTTGTATAGTGGTGGTGAACCTGTTGGCGACCAGCTAATATGACCCCTTGGCAGAGCCACTTACTGATAGTGATGATAGTGAACCAATTAGTGATGATAGTTCATAATGATGGCCAAGAATGATACTAAATCATGGCTAAGAAGCAGCTGCAATTACTGTGTAAAATTTCCTCAATCATAGTGGTTATATTATAATGATGATTTATTACGATTATAAAATCACGATCAACACTTTGTAATGATGTAAAATTCATATAGTCGATCAATTAGTCAACGATATCTATGATAATATTGTTAAATCGTTGACTATTCTTTCCCAGTCTCGCTGGCTTCCTAGCTTCACAACGTGATGTCCCGAAATCGACAAGAAACAAAATCCTCTAGCTATGATTAAAATGTAGTTTTCTAGCTGTAGTCAATTTGTAGTTTGTAATGTGTAGTTCATAATGATCAACACTAATCAACCACCATGCATTCACAATCATGATTGATCTTTAACTCACCGGTTGCCCGTCATCATAAACGATTGATCAGCTGCATTCACCACATCAAAACATTTTCAGCCAACTCATCACTACCGACATCTACCGACTAGTCTTAGCAATTGTCAACCATGATCAACCCATCACCATGCGCAACCCTGAGCATGAACTTTTTATCAACTACCATTTCAGGTTGCACCACTCCTTGAGCCAGTCACCCATCATCCACCATGAGCCACCATTCTTAATCAGTATTGATTGGTATAGATTGTATAACCCATACAAATATCCCACTGGACCACCATTTGTCACCCACCACACCCATCATTGCTGATGATTCTCCCCATTCACCCGTACTAGCCATAGCTATCCATCGAAAATCCCATAGGTTTCCCTATAAAAACCCACCACCATGACCCACCACCATGACCCACATGCCATGGCTTCACCTCCTTGTCCTGTCGCAGCTGTTGACGTTTGCGCGCGGCGGCCACCAGCTGTTGGTTCGACACGTTCTTGGAGTCCTTGGTGTTTTCTGCGATGTTCACCGGTCGTGTCACGGTGGAAGTGATGTGGATATACCACAGATATACTCTGCAATCTAAATATATACTAGTATGTATATATATATGTATATTTACTATACTTGGTATATTGATATAGGTATCACTTGCATATAAGTAAGTGATTTATTGTACATACTAGTATGAAAGTGATATGTATATATCTATATAAATATAGATTAGATATATATATATATATATGGTGGTTTCTCAAAATAGGGATAGCCCTAAATCATCCAAGAGTAACCATTTATAGTAATAAACCCACCATTTTTACGGCCCCCCACTTTGAGAAACTACCATACTAGCATGTAAGTGATATGACAGCGATATGTAAATATATATATATATACTATGCAGGTGTCTTTAATATGTAAGTCATATATCAATCGAAGATATTTACACATATGCATACTCAAGTATACGTTTAGAAAATATATCATGATATTGATGCAATCGATGTTATTTGTCCTAAGTAATCTTGATTAACATCAATCCCATCAACATGATTAACACTAATGAAATCATTATGTTTTGTTGGATGTTGATATAAAAAAACAACGAATTCTCTCACATGTTTACGCAAGCAAGTGCTTCACCTGGCTGCACCTCATGAGAGCACAGCAGCTGGTGTAGGATGGTAGCCATTAATCGTTAGTCATGGTGGGTCATGGTTTTGATAAGGAAACCATGGGATTCTCTATGGATAGGTATGGTTAGTACTGGTTAATGAGGGATGATCACCAGCAATAATGGCTAAACAATGTTAGACTCTATACGGTGGTTTTTAAAGTCAAATGCAAACCAAATAGGCGCGGGCAAACGGTAGAGTTTGTCCGTCATTCTATTCACTTACGATCAAACCGGTGGTTGAACCAATGGTTATAGCCATTAATAATGGTTGAGAATAGAGGATAATAACTACCAACAATAGTGGTTGAACAACTACAGTAATATACTGTTTGGTGGTTGAACCACCCCTATGAAAAATATGCTTGTCAACCAACCAATTGTTAATAATTGCGAAGGAAAATAAAAAATGTTTGAAACCACCAACCAGTATATATATATGCATAGGTATATAATAATATGTATCAATATACCCACAATAAATATGCGGTTCTACATAGATGACCTACGTATGGGAGTTTCTCAAAATTGGGAACGCCGAAACTACGGATGATATGGCAGTGGGTCAAAACCCCGTACCCCTGGTTCCCCTATCATTCCCCATTGTTTTCCTTATTATTACTGGTGAGTATCCCCCATTAGTTGGTTGGTTAATATTGACCCATAGCCATATATCATTTCAAATGATCAATAAACTGGATGATAATCGGAGGGTTGCCCCAAACTGCCTTGAGAAACGCCCATGTCTTGACCCCAAGGGGGAGCAGAGTCATCTTCGAGCACCACTGGTGCTACCCTTGGTGGTGGTCGATCCCCCGGCAGCCTGGCAGCTGTACGCAGCCCACATAGCTGGCTGGAAAATCCACCAGTGAAATCGCTGATTTCCCAGCGGGTTTCCTTAGAAAAATGTAGCGATTTTCCGGCCAGCTATTTTAGATCACCAGAGTGTATTCCTGATTGAATTGTTGATCATTGCAGAATGTTGCAGAAATGGATTGATATCCCCATGGGCCCATTTTGTTCACTCAAAGATCCTTGATTGTTGGAGATAGCCTGAAATTTCATGGCCAGATTCAGGGTATTTGATGGATCAACACTCTCCCCATATCTCACTGACCGTTGTTAGTTGGTTCTCCCAGCCATTTCGTAATTAACAACCCAAAGGTACGGTGGAGTTGTGCACTGCTACAAGTACTTAGTTATCTCGCAATGATGTTAGCATATGTTCAAAACCCAACTAGGTGCAACTTGTGACAACTGCTTATATAGCTATATAATCATAGCCAGTGACATCAATCGATCAATGATTAATTATCAGTGACCATAATCAGCAAGTGCTAGACAATTTTAGACATTACCCTCCAGACGGGTGTTTCTCAAAATAGTGGTACACCTATGTATATAGATACATATATAAATCATCGAATATCAACGATTTATAGTACTAAATCAACCATAACTTGGGGGTTCCCAAAGGCCTCAGACACTACCATATGGTAGTTGTTTAACACTGTTTAACCGTTTTTGTTGGTGATTGTCCCGTATCATTGACCATTACTAACGATGATTAACCATTATTATTCCATGCTCTCGAATTTGGAGACCTTATAATCCTTATTGTTGGTAATGATCGCGTATTATCAACCATTAGGTTTCCTTACAAAACAATTCAGAAATCATCTATAAATACCCCCTAAAGATCCATAGCACAGTTGCTCAACCATTATTTAATCATATAGTAGTCAATTGTCCCCTATGATCAAGTACTTGTTAACCATAGGGACCCCAAAAGGTAACCATTAAGAATTGCAAGGTCCTAACAACGCCAGGTACCCACGGACCACGGGGCGGCGGCCAGGGAACGGCAAGGACTTGGGACACGTTGTCATAGGAGGAGGGGCTCCGCCCCGGGACCATGGAGGACCTCATGCTGAGCACAACCAGCGTCACCAACGATAAGCACCACTACCACCTTCGACTACCTACTACATTCCCCTTACTCTACGGACTACCTACTACCTACTAGGACCTACTACCTGTTGCTACCTACTTTCCCACTACTACCTACTACTTCCCATCTACAAGGTGGGCCCCCCTAGTTATAATTTGGTTTATAAAGCCATCTAACTATTGCGGCAAAACGCCATGGTTTGCCCAGATGCACCAGACCTGCCCAGAAGTTAGTCTTGTCAACTGTGCAAAACCCTGCCCAGGCCCGTTGTTTTGAAACTCTGAGAGTCAAGAAGCCCTAAGCCCTAAACCCTAAAACGCTGAACCCTAAACTGTGGTAGCACAAAAGGGCTCTCAACCTTTTATTAAAAGCTCGTACTCTTTAAGTACTTTCCTTTTGCGCTTCTCGTCTTGAGCCAAACGTTTGTTTGGTTGGTAAGTCGGAGTTCTTTCGACTAACTGCTCGCAGTGACACCAAAGTGCTTTGCCAAAAACTCAAGTCTCAAGTTCCTAGTTCGCTTCTCAAAGTCGTCACACTTCTCAAGACCTAGAAATAAACCTAAGTGGCTTACACTAAGCAACTCTACAAAGTTAGAGTTCTATACTTCCAAACGGCGCACTTTCAAAGGTACACTTCTCGATTGGTGCAACGCTCACTGCTAACACTGTACAACCTTGGTTGTCCAAACAAACGAGTGAGAGCTACAAAAGCTCCATTCCTTAGTCCCGATTCCTTGGCCAACACACGAACTCTTTCCAGAGAAGACTTTGGCAAAAGTCTTGATCCCTTTCGTTCAAAGGTTACAAGGCTAAACTAATTCGTTAGACCTAAAAGCTTACCAACACTGTTCTGACAGCAAGCTAACGATCCAAAGTGTTACAAGTACAATGTCCCGGCTTCAAACACTGCTCACAACACAAACATGCATCCAAAACGGTTTCCTAAGGAAACTGTCGGCTGTCAACGTGTCACATCCGAGGAGTTCGCATGAACGACTTGGATACAATCATGTTTGAACATGGTTCCAAACTGTATGCCATTCAAGGGAATGCTTACACCAAGGACTGAGGCAAAAAGGGAGAAGGCACGAAACTGAGTGTACGAAGTTTCAGTGACTCTACTCCAAAAACATGTTCTACACAAACGCTACCTATGCATGTCTGGCATGGATATCATCTGCGTTTGGACTGCATTTAAACACTTCTTCTCACGCAATTGAATTCTACTTCAACTTGTCTACACTGCAATGACTCAAACTGAGTTCCTGGCTCCACCTTTCATGGTCTCATCGCTGTATGCAGTGTCAACTCTCACGTTGGCAATTTCCAAGCTCAAACTTGGAAATGTTATTTCAAACTCGCATTCTATGCATCCTTTGGTCCTTGATTCACCTCTATCTGTTCTAGGCTCACTGAGTCCTCTCCAAAACTGTCCTCAAACCTAAAATTAGTGATCCTGAGGCTTAGAACCAAAAATTGTGCCAACATGACTCGGCATCTGAAAGGTTTACTCTTTTTCACACCCCCTCATGCCGTGTATATGTTGTTGCACAGCTCTGATAGCCGTTTCTCAGGCTCCCTCTCTGGAACTGCTTTCTACAAAGATAGCTCTCTTTCGAGCTCCATACTTCAAAAACTTTGGACATCCATGTCTCCTTGGACATTCAAGCATCTTCGGACTCCTCTGCGTCATCTTCACGGACCCATTGAAATGGGTTGTACGACACCGGAGCTGCGTCTCCATCTTCTTCTCGGTGTGGAATGGCATCCAGATCGTCCATGTCAACGTGCATCACCATCTCACGGTCCTCCGTGATTTCCACGTACCTGCAGATGGTCACAGCACGATGCAACTGGGTCTCCTTCCCAAGGTGCTGATGCACCTTTAGGATCGTGTCACTCTGACGGTAACACGAGGCGCAGAAGGCCAGATACGATGCTCCGTCGAAGTCCTCTTCTGACGCATACATGGAACAACGTCTTGTGACGTGTAAAACGTCGTCCATGTCCACATGGGCCCAAAGACCCCATAGGCTCCCAAGTTGGTCGCTGAAGCATGGGCAAAGCTTCACCTGGGTCATCTCGCGACCCGCGGCCTTTTCACAGTCTATGTGACTGTGAACTCCTCTGCCCACACCATGACCATCATAGTCCACGAAAAGTCCCATTTCCTCCAGTTCTGGCTCGGATCGGGCTGGTAGACATCCAGCCGGGTCATAGTCCCGGTTCTCAAGGAGAGCTCGGGCGACTTCGTTCACCACCCTGCTTGGTCCATCCATGGTGGCAACCCTATGGGTACTCTGGGAAGACGTGGAAACCGTGGAAAAACTCGGGCCATAAACAAAACGAACACTTTCGGCTTCAGCCACAAGAGACATGTTCCTTTCTCTGCGAATTCGATTCCATGATTTCTTGATCACCTTCCAGAAAAACTCAACACATTCCAAGCTATAAAAACCACTCTCATAGTATGAAACTTGTTTGGTTTCCAAACACGGGCAACTCACAATCAACTCAGCTGCAGCATCAAAAAAGCAAGTCTGGTTCGAAGACAACTCCCAATGTTTCTTGATTCCATCTAAACAACATCGATTGACGATAATGTTTCGACGTGTGATCCCAAGCTTGGCTGCAACTTTCGCATATACCGTTTCGTTCCAAAGTGAGTTATGCAGCGGCCATTCTTGAATGAGCAAAAGAGAATCTCTAGAAAAATCTTCCAACATACTTTTCACACTCCTCCACATCTTCTGATGCAACTGAAACAGCTTCTGCCATTTTTCCCGGAAATCTGAGCGTCGCGCCATGTTCACATGCCGCAAGCCACATCCAGCTGCGCACGGAGTGGCAATCCAAAACACTACAGTTCCTGTAGCCTGCTTCACAAGTTCCCTGACAAACAAAATCGTGCCAGGATGAGTCATGTCCGTGTCCTTATCTATTCCCAAGTATACTACTGACTTATTTCGAAGATATTCCATAAAGCCAGAGCTACTCCTGCAACACAACTCAACAAACAGTGGAACTCCTGCAGCTACAAGTGCAACTTTCTCACCAAACTGGTCCAGATGGGGATATTTCTTGAAAATCTTATTCCACTTTCTAGGAATCCCCCGGGTCGAAAACGTGGCGATTTCTGGCGTTTCGCAAAAAGTCACTTTCTTCTTCTTCTTCTCATTCGAATCTGGTTTCTTTGGAGACTCTTCTGAAAATTTGGCTGAACCCAACATCTGAAATTCATTCCCGAAACACTCCAAAACTTTCAATGTTGAAAAATGTGGATCTCCAACCATTCCTGAATCCAAGAGCTTCCTAGACAGTCTAGATATCCCTTCTCGAACTCTTCTCCGGTTTTGAGTGGACATCTTTCCAAGACTGTTCACAAGCACATCAACCAAGGACTCAAACTGTTGAGAAGCCTGCGCCTTCTGTAGGCCTGCTTCATCGCAAAGAATCTGCTCATGGATCTTATCTCCAGGTTTCGTCAAGGCATCTGCTCCATTCGAAGCACCAGGTATGAAAGTGATCAACAATCTATTGATAGATGTATAATACTGCAAGACAGCTACACGAAGCTCAAGATGTCTCACACGTCTGAGTAATCCGCTCATTTTTGCGATACACAAAGCTGACTGACTGTCTGTTCTCAGTTCAATCACAAAAATCCCGGTATCCCTGGTATAGAAACCTTGATTATCTTTTGGGGGAACACCATGAATCACTGTTTCCATCATCATGCTCACGCTCAGTGACTCTCTGAGACCTTCAACCAGCGAGAAAAGTTCGCTCTCAGCGCTCGACAGGCAAGGTACGGGAATCCTCCTGGCCCATGCCTTCAATAGGCATCCTTTCCAGTGGCAATAGCCACCCATCGTAGATCGAACTGACCACGAAGCATCAACAGTTCCTATGATCAATTTCGCATCATCAACCCCAAAATCAACCTTCGGGGATGGAAAAGCCTGGTAGGTTCCCTTCTGTGACTTCACATACCGCAAAACAGCATGCAAAGCGTTCAAGGCTCTCTCAGTTGGTTTCGCTTGGTAAGATGAAAGCCATGATACACAATACATCAGAGATGGCATGCTTATAGATAGCCATGCAACTTTTCCCAAAACTGTCCGAAACACTTCAGCTTTACTCTTATCTATATCATGTCTGAAGGTTCTTCGAGAAAGCGACTGAGGTCCGGAACACGTGGGTTTGCAGCCAATGAAAGCCCACTGGCCGTCTCAATCTCATCGTAGTATGCATCACTCACACCCATAAACAAGCTACCATTCTGTTCTTCTCGAAAAATGGTTCTCCCCAAAAACGAAATCTTTCCTGGTTGGGTTCCATTCATTCTTCCAGTCTCTTTGAGTTAGTACTTAGACTGCAAAAAATCGACCAGCTCCTGACACGCCAACTGACTTTCAACACAGATGGTATCATCAACATATAAAAGAACAATCTGAAGACAACCCTGGGAATCAATCCTTCGAAAAGTTGATGGGTCCATCGTTTCACCAAAACCCATTTCATACAACGACCCCCTCATCTCCAGATACCACAAAAGTGGGGCTCTTCGCAAACCATTCATGGCTTTATAGAGATCTAGCCCTACTTTACCACCATGCTGGGCATGTTGGGTCGAGTTCGGCAGGCAAACCAGGATTCTCTCTTCCGGTCGAAGTCTGGCAAACATGAAGGCCGTGGAAACATCCAATGTCATCATGCACATGTTTTCACCACACTTTTCTCGAATGATGACTTCGGAAACCGCGAACACACAACGGAGCGACTCGATTGAGCTGGTGGGTGAATAATGTCCTTCCTTGAGCGCTGACTGTCCAAGGTGTCGAAAGTCTTTACAAACCAATCTAGCTCTAGTTACTCCAGTGTCTTTAAGTGTAAAAACCCATCTACATGGAATGACTCTAAGCTGCAAATCTTTGGCTCGTCTCAACATCTCTGTCTCTGACACAGCTTCTCCTATCTCAAGTTCAGTCATCTGTGTCAACTCTTTCTCAATAGCATCTTTCACTTCCGACACTTTGAGCTCAGCACCGGTATTCTCGCATCGAGGATGCCCCGGACACTGCTGCCAGATCTCTAATCCACAAACTGCAGTCTTAAACCACTCTCCGTTTCGAAATGCTTGTTCAAAAGCAAAAAACTTGTCCATGTTCTGTTCCGTTTGTTCGTTCAACATCGCATCAACTGCCATGGGTTCTGAATCTGGTGGTGGATCACCCATATCTATGTCATCAGCCAAAGGAGTACCTGGAGAATAGCCACTATCCATATCGATATCATCGTCATCCAAGCTCAAACCAGGAGGAATATTCAAAGGATCAGAAGGTTCAGAAGGTTGCGGCTGCGCAGGATCAAGAACTGGTCTATAGGTAGGTGCAGGAGGACTCTTCTTGAAATACCTCTTACCACCTGTCGCATGATTTGGATCTGGAACAGCCACTGGCTGCTCTTGTGATTGGGCTCGTTTCTTTCGTTTCTCAACCAGCTCCTGTTTGAAATGGTCCCGGTAACGATCACAACATTTCCTATTATGAACTTTACCATGAGCAATCCCCTTAGCCTTTATCTGATCACAAGCTTTACATCCATCAGTAAAACCATGTTCCAAAATCCATTTCTTGGGGGGACCAGAAACCGGCATCAGAATCGTCTCATCATCCTCATCCTGCAAATCGATGGGACGGGGAACATCATAAGAACCTTCACCTCCCGGCTCACCCAACGGAACCAACGGGACATCCTCACCTTCCAGCATAGGCCCAACTCCATCCCAAGTCATGGGCATCAACACTCTCCCAACCTGGAACTTTCGAACCTTGCGCTGTTCTTCTTCCACCAATCCAACCAACGACGGACCTGCCAGCACGCCCAAAAAGCCCCCTCCAAGACAACTCACAGGACCAAGATAGACGGCATGGCACATGTTCTCCAACTCATGTGACTCCTGAACAGGTTTCGCAAGCATGGTACACGCAAACGGAAAAGTCGACAGCTTCTTCCTTCCTGACCTCCCAACCATCCGATCAACGGCAGTCGTATGAAGTCCTTGTGGTACATGATGCAAATCCTACATCCGTGCACAATATGGTACCAAAAACTTACATATGTCACTCTCCAAGGGAACACGTTTGTTCAACTGCGTTTCAATGTGCAACATGTTGGCTGAAAATGAGCGTTTGAGGATTCCATGAAATCGTTCACACTTCCCATTGGCTTGACTCCTTCCTGGGGGAATCGGCTTGAAGTTGACTGAAAGCAAAGTTGCATTCTCAAGATTCATCGTGGCAGCAACAACTCTCTCCAGCCTCCGTTCGTTATCAAGAGTCGCCTCGGCGTTCTTACCTGTCAATCCCAGTTCCTCGAACCAGGAATTCAAGACTCGCGCGTCCTTCTGAGTCTCACCAGTCATGCAAAAAGCTCCAAACATGGATGTAGCAAGAACTACTACCAAGATAATTTTGAGTGGACCGAGAAACGTGATATCAAGTGCTATCTCATATGGACCTTTGTGATGCTTCACTCTACGTGCTGGCACTCTACCACTCGCTCTAGCGCATGCTTGACAACTCGACACGTATGGATCATGTCCCCTACATAAGTGCTCATACAGCTCACGATCTTTCAATTCCAAATCATCAAGATCTGGGTTCTCAGCATCTCCCTCTTCGTCGTCTCCATCCAACGGCTCTCCAAGTGGCGGCAACGGGTGATCTTCCGGCTCATCATCTGTTTCTTGCATGAACCAATCACTCACATGACCATCATCACTACTCACAACCGACTCACTAGGGCTATCCCATTCAACCAAACCATCAAATAGGTCTTCCCCATCGGTTTCAGCCATGTCATACCACTCTGCACACTCAAAGAACAAGGAATCTGACTCAGCAAAATCAACACTGGACTGAGTTGACAACTTCCGAGGAAAATCTGTTCGCGTTTCACTGAAATGGGCTGACATGTCTGGCAAATCTGAACCGTGTTGAATTCCATGAAATGCCAACGTGTGTCTGTCAAATCCAAGATTCACACAAGTGTCAAACACATCACAGCTTGCTCTGGTCTTCGCACTCTCCAAGGCCCTGACCAAAAAGGTCAAACCTGTTCCTTCAAGCTGCTGCACAGAAACACCAACTGACTTGTTTGAACTCGCTCCTGCCATTGCAGGTGCAACTGGTGTGACAACGGACTGGTGAACATGTTGAGTGCGTGCAACTGTCTTGTCTGAGCTCAAGACATAAGAACTTCCATCCTTCAATATACTTCGGGAAACAATCTGATCAACTTCCATGGCATCAGGATCCTTTGATTTGGGTTTCTTACCACGACCAGGTGAAGATGAAGGCTTCTTATCATTTTCAACAAGCTCACATGTCAACCACCAACCTCGATCATGCATCTCCATGGGAAGTTTCAGATTCTTCACTCGCAACATGGACTTGTGGTTCTGACCAATGTGAAGCTCCCAACCATTCTTCACCAAAACGTACGGGGAAACAACGTTGAAATCAATGGAGGCAACAATCACATGACTGAGGACAATACGTTGAAGTCGGCGTTTCGCTGAATTCCATCCATCCGATTCGGACGGAAAACTAGGGATCATCACTGCTAAATCAACGACCTTGCTAACCTCAATGCTTTCACCATTGGCTGCCTTCAAATCGACAAGACCTGAATACTCTTTGACGACTTCGAAAAACTTCAAGTTGTGTTGAGCAATGATATGACTAGTCGCTCCTGAGTCAATCAACCACTCCAAAGCACCATGGATGCCACAACTGCTACGAAGCAAAGTAGACGGCTGACCAACAAGTGAACCTACCACAACGGTGTCTGAGCCAGCAGAAAATGGCGAGGTTGAACTACCCGACATGCACTCAGAACTGCTCTTCAAAGATGTAGTGAGTACTCCGTAGATCTCTGTTTCAGACTCAGGTTGGTTCGAGTTCGAATCAGCATACTTCACAGAGTCGCCCTTCTTCTTGAGTTCTGGACAATCTTTCTTCAAATGTCCCTCTTTGCTACAATGAAAGCATGGTCCAATCTTCTTCTTTCCACCATCCTTGCCTTTTCCTTTCTTCGAATCTTGTGAGTTGCTCCTCTTTGCTGCATTCCCCTTACCTGTACCAGGTCCTTGCCTTCCTTTTCCAGGATTCTGACCACCTTTTCCTTTGCCCTTGTCATCTTTTCCTTTCTGTTTCCCTTTGTCTTTCCCTTTGTCTTTCCCTTTGTCTTTTCCTTTTCCTTTGTCACCCAACGCTGCCAGCTTTCCACTGACATCGCCGAAGATTCGAATGTTCAAATCGTAATCATTCAAAGCCTGTCGCAGATCAGCATATCGTTCCATAGATCCTCTGTGAAACAAAGTGATGTGAACTCTGACATGTTCTGGCAAACTTCTCAGCAAAATCATGGTCCTATCAGCTTCCGAAATGCTCAAAGATGCTCGCATCGAGAAAGCTTCATGTCGTGGCACTGAAGATGGTATGTTCCAGTCACTGAGCAACATGTCAAACTGATGCAGCTCCACATCGACAGATCGAATGATGTCTGTCAAAGATTGTTCTTTTGACTGAAACTTCAAAGTCTGATCACGAAACGACATCACTTCAGCCCTGCTCTGCAAACTCAGCTCGTGATGCAGTCGACGAAACGCTTCATATCCATGAGCATGACCTTCCACAGTCGTGTTCACATAGTGATTCAAAATGCCTTCCACCTTCGGGAATGCACTGAAGCACTGCCGCAAGAAGCTCAACAACCTCAAGCCCCTGATCTGCTGATCAGAGTTCAGTTCAGACTTCAGCAGTGGAGTAGACATCTGCAATGCCTCCTTCACTTCAGCTGGATAAACCTCACTCATCAAGGCCAGCCAGCTCAAGAAAGACTCAAGCCAGGCTCTGTAGCCTAACAATTCACTGTGTCTGTTCTTCCACGACTTGAAATCAGGGGTCGGCATAGTCACTCCATAAGGCAACTTGCCTTCGCTTCCCATGACTGCTTTCTGTGATCGCTGTGGAGGTGTCGGCGGTTGACCACCAGGTGAAGTACCAAACTGAGGCACTTGTCCATGACCTGTACCACCTTGTGGCACAACTTGGGGAACGACCTGACCTTGTGGAAGACCAGGTGGAGTCAAAGCCGGTGCATTTCCCAACATCGGCTGTCCCTGTTGAGTCAACTGCTGCTGCTGCATCTCCAAACGATCCATTCGCCGGGTGATATCACTCATGACGTTCTCGTTTCTTCTGGAGGATTGCTCAACCATCCCAACCAGTCTCAACAAGATATCTCTGTCACTTGGAGTTCCAATTGAGTACGTTCCAGGTTGATCTCGACGATACGCTGTCTCGCTTCCCACACTCCTCATCTCAGCAAACTCACTGGCAACTCTCTGCTCTGCCAGAGCTGCTTCTTCGGCTTCACGGGCCATCTCCACCTCGTCCAGTCTGGTCTCCAGATTGGCAAGGCCTCCGCTTCCACTTCCGAACACAGAGTCTGCGCTCGTGTCAGCTCCTCCACTGAACAAAGGCCCTGGGAAAGGACTTGTCATCCAAGCAACGGTGCTCAACTGAGCTCCGCTACCATGTGGTAGCACAAAAGGGCTCTCAACCTTTTATTAAAAGCTCGTACTCTTTAAGTACTTTCCTTTTGCGCTTCTCGTCTTGAGCCAAACGTTTGTTTGGTTGGTAAGTCGGAGTTCTTTCGACTAACTGCTCGCAGTGACACCAAAGTGCTTTGCCAAAAACTCAAGTCTCAAGTTCCTAGTTCGCTTCTCAAAGTCGTCACACTTCTCAAGACCTAGAAATAAACCTAAGTGGCTTACACTAAGCAACTCTACAAAGTTAGAGTTCTATACTTCCAAACGGTGCACTTTCAAAGGTACACTTCTCGATTGGTGCAACGCTCACGGCTAACACTGTACAACCTTGGTTGTCCAAACAAACGAGTGAGAGCTACAAAAGCTCCATGCCTTAGTCCCGATTCCTTGGCCAACACACGAACTCTTTCCAGAGAAGACTTTGGCAAAAGTCTTGATCCCTTTCGTTCAAAGGTTACAAGGCAAATTCGTTAGACCTAAAAGCTTACCAACACTGTTCTGACAGCAAGCTAACGATCCAAAGTGTTACAAGTACAATGTCCCGGCTTCAAACACTGCTCACAACACAAACATGCATCCAAAAAGGTTTCCTAAGGAAACTGTCGGCTGTCAACGTGTCACATCCGAGGAGTTCGCATGAACGACTTGGATACAATCGTGTTTGAACATGGTTCCAAACTGTATGCCATTCAAGGGAATGCTTACACCAAGGACTGAGGCAAAAAGGGAGAAGGCACGAAACTGAGTGTACGAAGTTTCAGTGACTCTACTCCAAAAACATGTTCTACACAAACGCTACCTATGCATGTCTGGCATGGATATCATCTGCGTTTGGACTGCATTTAAACACTTCTTCTCACGCAATTGAATTCTACTTCAACTTGTCTACACTGCAATGACTCAAACTGAGTTCCTGGCTCCACCTTTCATGGTCTCATCGCTGTATGCAGTGTCAACTCTCACGTTGGCAATTTCCAAGCTCAAACTTGGAAATGTTATTTCAAACTCGCATTCTATGCATCCTTTGGTCCTTGATTCACCTCTATCTGTTCTAGGCTCACTGAGTCCTCTCCAAAACTGTCCTCAAACCTAAAATTAGTGATCCTGAGGCTTAGAACCAAAAATTGTGCCAACATGACTCGGCATCTGAAAGGTTTACTCTTTTTCACATAAACCTTAAACCCTAAACCCTAAAACCCTAAACCTTAAAACCTAAACCCAAAAACCCTAAATCACTGCGTATAGCCAGTGTTTCTCACTGATTCTTCGAGCAATGTTCAATTGATAGGAACAGCCGTGGTTTACCCTCCGGGCAAACCACGGCGTCTGCGCGTAGCTCTAGTTATATCTACTATATCTGGTAGTTACCCTAGTTATACCCCAACGACTATAGCTGGTTAGGGGCCCACCTTGTAATTACTACTGACTACCCTCTGCCTGAAGCCTACTACCATCTCCACCACTCCGTCGTTCGCCGAGCGACGAGGATGGTGGCGCTACGGGCAGAATGCTGGCGTCCAGCAATTCCACCGCCTCGGCAGCAAGGCGCCATGTGAGGGTTGGGAATGGTTTATAGCGGTAAGGCGCTGGTTAATTAATGGTTGATGAATGGTTGATAATCGCTGATAAATGGTTGGTACACCGTCATTGTTAATGGTTGAAAAATGGCTGGTGTACTTCATGGTGTTTTTTGATGGTTGATGGGTGGCAAATTAATGGTTGAGTAATGGCTGATTGATAGGTAACAAGTCCCAACCATAGTGGGAATGGTTAGCTTATGAACAGTTGATAAATGCTTACAGTGGTTCGTGGCATTGGCAGCTGAGAAATGGTTGAGAATGGTTGATTAATAGGTAACAATGGTCTATCACAGAAAAGGTAATGCTGAATGCATAAATCATGATGCCTATTTGCTGATTTCAAACGACTAGTACTAGCTGATAATGATGGTTGATCATGGTTGATGATAGATAATTGACAGCTAACAATAGTCAATGATGAAGTCAGAGTGTTCTTGTGGCTCACTTATGTTTGATATCTAAATAATAATCATTGATTACTGTAAGGTCAACAGTGATCGATATGATTGATAGTGATTAAGATTTGATTGACAACGGTCAGTGACGGTAAACCACCATGGCAAATACTTGTTGGAAATTGACAAGAAGAATGCTTAAAGGCCAATAACATGAACAATATGAATCGCCAACAACCAGGACTCTAAAAGGTGAGGATGGTTCAAGACTGATTGTATGTGAGCAACATGGCGCTCAACGACTGATTGCTACCAACAACAGGTAGCAATAAACTCTATTCTAACCGACCCATGCAACAACAATCCTGGCTGACCATGTCAAGTTTGTCGGTAAAAATATGCAGCAGAACATTGAAGCGCACAGGTCCACTGGCTTGACATGCTATGACGTGGTCCATCCGTGGATCTCCTCCACCGTCCTAGGGGAACCCATGGGGAACCCGCGGTGCCGAGGCTCGATCTCCCTGTTGCGGACCATGTCGTGCACCAAAGCTCTGCTCTCCGGGAAGACGACTTCTTCCAGCTTCTCCTGCAGGTCCTGTTGCTTCCTGAGCGCACGATGACGAGGCGGGATGGAGAAACGTTTGGGAGGTGAACACACACCAACTGGTTGGTGGTTGAACCCCTCTAGCCATTAAATAATGGCTGAGAATAGAGGATAACAACTACCAACAATAGTGGTTGAACAACTAATATACTGTTTGGTGGTGCTCACCACCCCTATGAAAAATATGCTTGTCAATCAACCAGTTGTTACTAGATAATAGGTGATAATAGGGAAAATAAAAATGTTTGAAAGCACCAGCCAGCCAAAGATGGTGTCACCAAAGATGACTGCAGATTCTGTTCTGGGAATGTTGACTTGGACATTGCCAACGCCAGTGACACTTACCTTGGAACCATCCCTGCTTGATGAAAAAAAAGAAGGTTGAGTGCAGGGGTGGTTAGTGTCGAAGCTGAGGATGAATCCTTTCGTGTATTTCAAGGCTGGACCCTGGGCAGAAACACAGTATGAAGCAAATCATGATGGCCATTTCCACATCATTAGCCCTCATGAACCATTTCAAAACCAGGAACTGAACCATTCCTTCTTGAATCACCATCAACCACAACATGACAGTAATAAAAGTAAACATACCACGATACTCATTCTCAACTGTTGAAGGCCAGTCCAAGCCACTGTCGGACTGGCGCTACCACCTTGCATGAAAGCACTGACCAACTGAACACTCTGCATCTGCAGGCTCTTCTGGTTGGTGACTATGTGTTCCAATAATGGTTTCGCCCCCGCAAGGCATCGGTAGAAACCCTACAAACTATCGTCATCACCAAGTTTGTTGCTTATCATGCCTATCACTACATAGCCTTTACTTAGCATCAATGTACCTTTGATCAACTGTTGCGAACCGTTTATTAGCCATTTCATGCCATTTCCAAACGTTTTAAGCCAGTATAACCCATGACTAACCATGCAAGTGGTACCCAAAACAATTCATTAATCAGTGCGAGACAATACTCACCGTGGTACCCAGAACCATATCTTAATAAAATCTTAATCAATTAACCAATTAACCAATTAACCAACCCAACCCCAAACTAATCCAAATCAACCCGCCCACTCTACCAACAATCACCACTACCATTGGGTTAGGCCACTCCTGGGGGCCGCTCCTGGCCTCCCGCTGTAAAGGGCCACAGTTGGATACCCGTGGATCTCCCCCCGTGGATCTGCACGCAACGGCAGCGTTGCCAAGCCGCTGTTCTGCCCGCTTCAAGTCGTCCAGCAACTGACCTTTGAAAAGCCACGGGCTGCGCTCAGCGTGGATGGTGCGCTAACCAATTGGGGCAAACAATGCACTGATGGTAATGGACATTGTTCATTAATTACTGGTAATATAGGTAGTTCATTGATTAATTGATTAACTAATTACTTCCAATTAATTAATACAAACAGTTAATGGTTAGATTGGTTGTTCAACCAATTCATTGGTTGTTCAACTAATTGTTGTTCAATGACCAAACTGAGTGGACTAAAGGTGGGACAAGCAATCAATGACCCAATTGGAAATTGTTCATTCATTACAATGGGTTGAATTACATGTTTTTGAATTACGACATGAATCACAATTGGTTTACACTTGGGCGTTGTGCAATGGTATCAACCATTGGCTATACAACAATGTACCTAATGATTGATACAATCACCATATTCAATTCGCGGTTTGTTATCAATGACCCTATGATAAAAGGTTTATCATTGTATGGTGGCTGCTAAATAGTTGTATAGCTTTTAAAATGATTGGGTTAGCATGAAATGATTGATTGACCTTGTTCAACCGTGGGAAACCAAAAGTGATGATAGTTGCAAAGTGGTTCTTAACCAATTTGTATATAACAATGGTGGTTGAGTCAAAATTTGAATAACGCAATGACCAGGTTTTGTTGTATGTTTCAAAAGCAATTCGGCTAGAAAAAAAAAGGACTTGTAGCGGGTCAACCCAGTTTTACATACCTAAAGTTCATGAATGATAGCAATTCTTGATCATCTCTTGATACCCAGGGTTTTTGATACTGCTGGGGTATCCTGCCGAGTTAGCCACATCTGCCAGAATGATCCTGAAACTCATCTCCTACAAGCTTGTGCGTACGACGTGTATGTTTCCAAACATGGTGCTGCCCAAACACTGGTGTTTTGCCCGGCAAGAGTCATCATTGTTGGGTGATTGAAATGCGCTCCAGCTTTGGATACACCGTTTTGAATGTACAATACCCAGCCTGAACTCATCGGTTCATTAGGATTACACCCAGCAAGGGCCGTGATTTGCTGGTAGCCGCCTAGTAAAAAGGCGCTTTGGTCGCCCTGTAATCGCTTGCGATTGCTGAAGGAGGCTTAAACCAAGTTATAGCTCATCAGGGACCCACATGGTAGACTCTCAATAGCTGGGGGTGCCCCCAAATCATCCGATCCTAATCATTGCAAAAATCAACCATCCACAACTTTGGGTTTCCCAATGACTGGAGAAACCCGCATCGTTGTATATAAGGGTGTTTCTCAACATAGGGGGCCCCAAAAATAGCTGGTTTATTACTATAAATGACTATTAAGCTGGATGATAACTGGGGGTACCCCTATGGCTTGAGAAACCACCATGTTTAATGCATGGTGAACTATTGAGTTTACCATTGTTTTCCCTATTTTTGTTAGTTATTATCCCCCATTGTTGGTTGGTTAATATTGACCCATAGCCCTGTAAAACCAAACATCCTGCCAAGATTCCATCCTAAAAAGGGGGGGAAATTCAATCAACACTTTCCGGGGCTGAGCTTTCTGACGCAAGTTGCGCTGACCCGATGTCATAAATTCCACCATCCTGGACGGCGCGAACGGATCCGGCCAGGGGGGTGGCCATGCCAATGTGGCACCTCAACTGATGGCAAAAAACGCGATACTTTCTCATCAATAGATGCATGGAACTGGTGGCTTTCCCTATTTATAATAGTCATTACTGGCTGGTTAGTAGGTACCACCATGGCGACAAGGACAACCCCATCTTGTTCCTAGAACACCATTATTCATTATGAACCACTACAGTATTTATGGTTGGTGTGCCATAAACAACCATTGTTTTCGGTATGAAATTGTAGGTTAATCTTGATGGTTTACCCATAGCCATGAGTGTCGCTCAATGTAAGGGAGCCTCAAAATCATCCACTATAACCAGTGTAGTAATAAACCATCCACTTTTGAAGGTCCCCCATTTTACGGAATTACTATGCGCATTCAGCATGGGTAACCACTATCATTCACCACTATTCACCGTTATCAACCATTCTTCACCTAAACCTTAGTACCACTATTGTTCACCATGTTTATAGTCTGGTGGCTGACCTTATTAACCATTTTTTACCATGGCCCCGCTACCAGACTATAAATTTATTTGTTAACCATTTATTAAGCATTTTTAACCATGATTCACCACTGCCATTGACCCCCTCGCCCCATTGCTTCGGGCATGGCTTCTCCTGGCCATCTGTGGGCCCCCGTTCTTCTCCACGGATCTTCGGGCGCTGGTGCGTTCCTCTTCCAATTCCGAAAGGACCTCCAGCGCTGCGGCTGCAGTGGCGGGTGGTGGTGCTGGTGGTGGTGCTGGTGGTGTTAAGGAATGGTCGATAAGGGTTATGATTTACTACTGATGAACTATGGTAAATTAATGGTTATTTTAAGTGACAGTTGTTGTTGCTGTTGGCGTTAAAGCCTCTCTCCTGATCCATGATGCTTGAAATTGGCGCAGCTCAAGGTACACAACATTGATCACTGATCGTGCGTACTACGATGCAAGGGGGGGCAGCAGTTATAAGTTGGGGTATGTCACCCCTGTAACTGGTAGGAATCACCTGTGTTACGTACTTGTAAACCAACCCCAGTTGTGGGGAGCGAACTACCGCAGTACCTGGTTGGGGGCCCTCCTTGTACTTGGTTTTTTTCGTCGCTGGTCTGTTCGCAATGAGAAATACAACGAGTGATGATATGGTGCATGGTGGAGATTAGAAAACACCAGTTAATACTAGTTTACTTTGATGATGGGTATCGACCATGAGTAACTATGCAAAACATTATGACCAAAAGTACCTACTAGTATACTTATATAACTACTTTACTCTCTTGGGCGCTATAATAGCTACTAGTGTTTATGATGGCTAATGATGGTTTCGTATGGGATCATATCATATGGATTCTAATATCATGTTGCCATTCCAGGTTGCCAGCAGCTGCGGTGAACACAAGACCCACTGCTCCCCTGTGCGTAACAGCCACAAAATCCAACAACCATTGACTGACCATCAGCGACCACTAGTTGAACATCGGCAAGGCATCCCTAATCGTCTGCCGCGGCCAAGTATCGTGAACGACCATTGATTATATATGACTCGTTGGTGGTTTCAACTCCTATCGAAAATAGTTTTCACCCAACCAATCATCTTTAATACTTTTGGGAAAAAAAATCTGAATCAAACCACCAACCATTATTTGTTTGACCCTTGTTGGCGGCTATTATCCCCTATTCTTAACCAAGACTAGCCACTATTTACCATGGAAAGTCTCAGGGTTTCCTATGGTTTCCCATTGGCAGTGGGTCAAAACCCCGTACCCCTGGTTCCCCTATAATTAGCCATTGTTTTCCCTATTGTTGCTTGTTAACCACCATCATTGGTTGGTTAACTGCTTGACCCATAGCCGCCATAGCCATATAGTTGGTATATATCCCCTATACTTGTTAGTTATGATCCCCTATTCTTAACCATTAACCAGCTATTATTGGTTGGTTGACTGCTTGACCCACAGCCAATTGATCAACCCAGGGTCACCTGACAAACCACTCCCAGCCATCGCCTCATCCATCTCCTTGACGCCTCGGACCCAAGCAACGGAGTTCGATGACTGGAGAAGATTTGACGGTAAATAAGCTGGTGAATCTGTGGTGGTTAAGGCATGCAATACATCATGAATTGTATCTTGAAGCTGGAAAATTACTCAAAAAAACAAATGGTGGTGATTTATGGTGATCTATGGCGATTTATGGTGGTTAATACGCTGGCTATTTTTTGTGATTTATGGTCGTTAACATGCTGGTTGGTAGATGGTGATTTCTAGTGATTTTCTATGGGGGTTAAGAAGCTGGGGCGTATATGGTGGTTTCTCAAAATAAGGAATCCCTAAAGTGAAGGTTGGTTTATTAGTTCAACAGCTGTTTTATCCATCAATTGAATAAGTAATCAATAAACTATTGACGGCGTGCTATTAGTATGAGTATCTTGTTAGTATTGTGCTAGTAACGTATTAGTAAGGTCTAGTATTAGTAATATGTTGTTAGTGTGTTATTAGTACGGTATCAGTATGTCATGTGTAAGGTTGGCGGTTTCAACCCCTCCAGCGCCACTGTGCTTCCCGCTGCCTGAAATGCGCAGACAGCGTCCAGTCGACGAGCTAGAAACGGAGGCTGGCGCAAGCAGGAAGAGATCCAAAAGCTTGCCTTGCCGCTGTCACCCGCCCATTTTGGGCAGGTCGCAACTGGGCACCCACTTGTGCATGCTGATGAGGGCACATGTGGATCAAAAGACACCTCGTCCAACATTTAAAAATGCTACTATGAGGCAACCTGGATTGTGGCGCAAAATGTGTGCCCAGTTGTTTGGCCAGCTCTTTCAGAGCGCTCTGAAACCAGCCTGACAGTTTGAGAAAATCAAAACCTTTGTGCAAGAAGACACCCTGGGCATCTTCAAAAAGCCGGCTCACACTGTTGTACCAGACCCCAACGTGGCCAGTACTCGCTTGGTAGTGCAAGAGCAGCTCATACGCGCTGATCCATCGTGGTTGTGCTCCTTCTGCAGAAGTCAGAGTCTGCAGCCAGTCGAAGATACGTTTAGCATTGTCCCCCAATGCCCCACCGCAGTTCTCTGGCAACATTGACGGCAAACCGCTGAAAGAAGGGAGCTCGGTAACATCTCGAGCACGATCGACCTCCTCCCAATCCAAATCATTGCAAACATCTCTGGCAGGTTTGGACTCAACGGATTGGGTCCCAACTGCACACAAAGTGTCGTGAACCTGGTCGCGACACCGACTGTATTGGTGGTAGTCCAGCTTGGCTTGGTGGTGAATCTTTCGAAGTGCAACAGGCAAATGCTGTCGTGCAATGACTGCCCACTTGTCCGCTTCATCGTTGCCCCTGATAGCCCACTTCTCAACGACATCGCTGTAGGCAGTTTCATCCTGGTGACTCCTGACTTTAACAACGCGTTCAAAGAGCTTGGCTTCAGAGGCAGCCCTCCACAACTCCAACAAAATAGTCCACAGGTCATGGTCAGCTTGGTTCACATTGATTGTCGTGTCTACCCGAAAGCGCAGAATGCCATCATAGCCCACTTGGCTATCCGTCCAAACATAGAAGCAGCGGCCCGTCCTGATCCCAAACCTGAAGGCTGAGATGATGGCCGTCAGTTCCGCTCGGAGGGTGGTCTGCACAAAACCTGGAACTCCACCAATGGAGCACGGCACAAAAGTATCCCGATGCAAGTCTGCGCAAACCAAGGCCCAAGTACTAATGCGAATTGGCTGGACTGCTGGATCCTGGGTACTACCGTCTGTGAAAAGGTGTAAAATCTCGTCACACGGCACAGCTTCACAAACAAACTGGTCGGTCATATCTGGTTGGGTGCAAAGGGCTTGTCGCAAGGCACTGAAGGATGGCGGCTCCACACACCACCCTTTCAGGAGGAAGCACGGCGTCTCCCTCACTTCATCTGGCAAGTCAGCTGGTTGGCAAGTGCGGCATGTGGCAAAACCAGGGCATTCCCAATTGCGATGCATGGCTGAGTCTGGCTCACCACACCATTGACACAAACTGTTGGTTATTTTACCGGTATGAACCAATTTATCCCTGGTGTAAAAGGTTCCATTCATGGCAGCTCGCAAAAGTCCCCTATGATCCACCGGTTTATTCGCCCACTGCTGAAAGGTGGTAGGCACATCAACAAAAGAGATGCCCGCAAATGTGTCTCTGTCGACCACCTGGTTGGCAATATGTTGGTACCACGCATGTTCAAGGCGAGTGAGCAAGGCTTTCATGGGAATGTGCAGCAAGTGCCACACACACACACTGCTCATGATCTTGGATGAACCCTTGGGTCTCCCATCTCCACCCTATGGCGTGAATCCTCTGCAAGAAGGCACTAGCAGGTCCTTGGTGGTACTTCACCGGGTTTTGGTTGGCGATGATGTCCAGGACAAGGAAAGGCTGAGATTTCTGGCCATGTTTGCGAAATGCAAGGACACTATCACGCAAGACCCAAAAACCAGGGTCAGTTTGAGGATTTGGTCGCAACCCCAATTGCACCATTGGATTGGCTCCTTTCTTGTTCCACTTCAGGGCTGCCATTGCCGCACTCCTAAGTTTGGCAAGGTGGCCTGGGCCTAAATAGGTGCCAACAGCACCGTGCAAGCACCTCGGCCACGCAACCGTGACCACAACACGAAGCTTTTGTTCTTCAGGTGCTACGGAGCGAGCTAACCACCCCCAGAGCTCTTGGTTCTCCCTGATACGGTGCTTGATGGTGTAAATGGTGGTCCTCCTACTATAATTCAAGTGTCCACCAAGATCCTTCTCTGCGAGGCTCACAGGAAGGCCATGATCACGCAACTGCTTGCGCCCAGTCGGGGTCACTGACCACACATATGTCTTGCTGACATCCAATGCTAGGTCTGCACACGCTGTGAAAGTGCGAAAGGCATTGTGAACTTCAGGGATGTCTTGAACATTTTCCGAGGTTGCCTCCCAGTTATCTACAAAGCTGTATATGATTGCCCGTGGAACCGCAGCTTGGACCCATGCATGCATTCCCAGGTTGAGAAGGAGCATAGCGACTACAGATAACGGGTCCCCCTCGGGGTAACCAGTTTCCCCCGTCACCATCCTGGTACTTTCTCCGCCTATGACAAAGAACCGTTGCAACCTGGCGAGAGCCGCATGCCAAGTTGCAACAAACCATCGTGGCAGACCATAGTGCAATGCCAAGGCTTGAATCAAAGGACGAGGGAGGTTGTTGAAGGCCTTTTGGATATCTGTTGTGATCCCAGCAAGTTCGGAACCTGTGTAGTGGGCCTCCTCAACAGCCAACGCTATGGACCACCAAATGTCTTGGGTAGACTTGGTTGGCCGGTTACCCGCAAGATGTTCAGGGCAAAATTGATGTAACCACTGAAGGCACTCCCTGGCTCTGCATGATGCCCATGTTCTGTATGGGTATGTGAGGACTGTGATTGGTCGGTAGTCCTGCGGTGCCCGAGAAGTGGATCTCTTTTCTTTGGCCGTGATGGATCCAACCAGAAGTTGCTGCGGCCAAGGACAACTCCCACTTTCAACTTCCCCAATGAGGTCCACCAGTCCCTGCTTCAAGGTACCGGGCATGCGAATGACATCCAATCTGCTACATCCATCGGGCCCTGTGGCCGTGGGCGGTCCACCTCTCACGACTGATCGGCTGCATGGGCATCTGAGGTTTGGAGCAGTGGTCCAGGATGCTGCCAATTGCTTGGTCCCAATGATCCACCGGCAACATGTCATGTTTATTCCACATCTTGGTCCAGAGGTGGAGGAAGTCTTCACCAATGCGCTGTTTGTCTCCCTCCCACCTTTCCTGGCGCAAGGTCGTTTGGACATCAACATGTTCTTTCTGATGCAATTGAATCCTCCCTGGCTCGTGGCTCGCAATGGACAAGAGTCCCCCTTCGGCAAAAACTGGCTGATCCAAGGCAAGGGCATGGGGGTGATACTCCAAAGTTAGGTGATCATCTGAAATGTTAGTGACCTCAACTACTGTGGAATGTACCTGCGTCTGGACAAGCATGGATTTCTGACGTGCCACGTCCTGATAAACCATGTTGGGGTTGTCCTTGCGTTTCTGTTTGGCGGATTGCCATCGCACCTGGTTCAACTCATGTTCCAATTGCTCAAATTGTCTTATCATGGTGGCAAGGATGCTTTGAACAACCTCGGCATTGGGAACTCGACGAGGGAGACATGGTGGGCTATTGGGCAAAACCACCGTGCGTTGCAGCCAAGCCTTAGCAAAACCTCCAGGAAAGCCTGGTGCCTGTTTGATGGACTTCCAAAGGGCTTCTTTCTGTCCGAGTGTGGCTTTGGCATGGCTGCGGTGCATGTTGGCTAGCGATTGCAGCCTGCGTACTTGTCGACACCATTGGACATGTTGGAATTGCTCGCCCATGAAAGTGACTTGGGTTTCACTCTTTCGAGACCGTCGAAGGGGAATCACTGGATGCTGTTTTTGAACAGGAGCGGTGGTGGTTGCTCTTCCTCGCTGTTGTGGAAGGAGGCCTGGCTTTCCCTGACCTCGCAAGGCATCATCAACACTCTGCTCTGTGAGATGCATGATCCGTCGGTACCTCTCGTCCACAGTACCTTGCAACGGTGGGGGCACCTGAGCATCTTCCATGGAATCCGGGGACACTTCTTCCCACGGCAACGGCTTCGGCCATATACTGATGGACTGCACTCCTTCAAACCCGTCAAAATGTCCCATGACCAAGGCATGATCTGGAAAGAGCGTGGACTCAACCTCCACACTACGCAAGAATGGCAAAAGCTCGCTGCTTACCCAGATGTGGTCTATGGTGGTCCTATGGCGAGATGTTGGCTCTATGGCCCTTCCCCAGGCCTCTTTGGCACAGGTCTGCAAATCGACGAATCCAGCACGTTTCCATGCTCGAATCTGTTCAAATGGCAGTTTGGCATTGTTGAAGTCTCCAACGATTGCTCTTGGCCCTCGAGCATCATGCACTATACGTTGGGTCAGCTGAGAGAGGAGCCTGTCGGTGCTTTGAATGGTGTTGGTGCTCTGAGGGTCACAAGCAAAACCATAACAAACACCGATCTTGATCCAAACCGGGTTGGCATACACTGCTACCGCCTGCACACGTGAAGACTTCCAAGCATCTGGTTCCCACTCACTGGTGAGGGGTCGCATTGGGAGGTGTGAAAGCATGGCTACACCTGATGCTGGACCCAGGAGAGTTCGACAGTGGTTGCACAGGGTGGCCATGAACGATCCTCCCCTGAGGGACATGATGCGTCATTTCCTGATGGACCTTCCTTTGGCCTGCTACCGTGAGGTGGGTTTCCGTTGCTCCATATGCTCCAACGGGGAGCTCCGCCAGAAAACCTCCTTTGTTCAAGAGGCCACACGCATTGAACGTTCCCAGGGTGATGGGTGGTCCTGGGTGGCTTGCTTCACCAATCCTCAAAACTGTGAAGGGCATGCAAAACTGCAAGAGGGAGGAGAAAATGCCTCGGATGCTGAAACTAGCTCTTCGTGCACTCCGCTCAGGTGTGGAGGTGCGATGCTTCTTGGGTGGCTGCGTCAACCCTGCTGCTGTCTGCAGGGTCCGCAGTGTTTGTCATTCTGAACCTGTTTTGTGTCTCTTGCTAAGCAACACCTCGATGTGTGTCAACTGCTCTTTCATTCGTTGGTCCATGTGATTCCTCATGCTTTCGGCTTGCGATTCAACCCTTGCTTGGACTGCTTCCACTTTGGCCGAGATGGTCTGAGCCTGGGCGACCTGTGCAGCATGGTGGGTTTGCACCGTAACTTCCAACTTGTTCAACCTGCTTTCCAACTCAGTGATTCGTTCTGTCTCAGGCATCAGCTCATCATCACCGCTGGGGTAATATGAGGCAAGTTTCTTATCCACAGTGGCGAGCACTCGATCCTCAATCTGCTGGGCCAATGCTCCTGCTCCTACACTAGCAACCCTGCTCTGACTTTCAGGGGTGGTCTTCGGCTGCTTTGTGACCCCCTCATAGTGTGCCCATGGATCCTGTGTTTCCCAAGGGTCTGCTGAACGTTCCTTGGATGTCTTGGTGGGCACTGTCAAAGCTGCAATTGTGCGCTGGGATCCCTGGATATGGTAAGCTCTGGTGCTGCTGGACTTGGATTTGCGAGGTATCTCACTGACCAAAACGGGGACAATTGCCATACATCAAATGCTGGTGCAGCAGCGGCATGAACCTCCCACATGAGTCCGGAGCCTCCAATGGCCCTCGTTCGAGGTTGCACTGGCCTGGCCTCCCATTGCCAACCCTGAAAAACTTTGTGGATGGTGGCCTTGGTTGCTCCATACGGCCACGGACCTACCTGAAAAACTCGGACAGCAGTGGAGTCCAAAAACGGAGTATGCGGCTTATGCAATTGGTGAACTCTGGCAGCTTCCTCTTTGGTTGTGCGAACTCCATACCTCTGTCCGGATCGTACAAGGGATGTCCAAGCAGGTGTGCTCTGTTTGGCTACCCGAGATGAGGATTTGTCTTGTTTGGTCAACCAAATGACTCTGTAATCCAGGGCAGGTTCTTTGCCAGAGACATCTCGGGGTTCGATGTACATGGAGGCTTCACCACTGCAGCTTAACAATTCCTTGAGGTCCACTCCTTCCAACCGAAAAGTCACAACAAAGAGGTCAGCATCCTGTGGCTTTGTCTTCTCAAGTCGCAAGGTGAGGTATTGTCGATCCCAACAGTCAATGACCCGCTGAGTGCCGTCACTGCGAGGTTGCAGCTGCTCGAATGCATTGATGACATGCTTGACAGGGGCCTTGAGAAAGGTGTCCCAGGCCTGGTCATGTTCATCCCGGTACATGAGCACACGGACTACACATGTGTCGACTTCCTCAACAACTCCCACATTCTCCGGCTCATGACGAACCACCGGAATTTGCCCCAACTGGAGCAGCCTGGCTGTGATGATCACTGGCTCCGCTGTCCTTTCACATGTTGCTGGAAACCTTACCTCTTGTCCAAGCTGTTCACACTCTGGGCATGAATCAATGACCACGATGGCTAAGCCTCTTTTGGAAAAGGGTCGTGGCAGGTTGGCGTATGGGGCAGCTTGGGAAAAATCAGTCACTACGATGCCCTTGGTGTCCGGTCCTAGTGCTGTGACTGCAATCTGTTGAAGCAAGTCTCCACCTTGTTCCCGAAAAATGCCCTGGGGGATACGCAGGTCCGATGCATGGAGCTGGACTTGGCCTTTGTCTTGCGGTGCCGCTGCTTTCTTCTTCCTACGAGATCCAAATTCCTGGGGATTGGCCACTCGCTGTTGGATGCGATCAGAAAGCTCACCTGGCATGACCAACTGTACACGTGGCCTTGCATGGTTTGCCATGGCTTTGAGGTCACGCCAAGGCTGGTTGGATCTCATGGCTTGGGTGACCTGTTGACGTCCCAAGGTTTCAAGGACGCTTTGTGCACGTTGTGAACTCGACTCTGCTGGCACCCCATGCTGTTGCAAAATCTCCTGCAAAAAGGTGGTGAGGTCTTGTTGTCCTGTCCCCCCAAAACGACATTTGGCTGGTACCACCTGATGGCTATGTTTATCACTTCGATGCAAATGCACACCAAATGCGGTTCTCCATGCAATGGCTTGCTTGTCAGCTACCGGCGGTGTGTCTGAGGGGTCAGCTTGGCCTCTCAGAATTTTGATTTGATGCTGGATCCACCCAATACTCTGGAAGCCACAGTCACATCGATGGGACCAAGGCAACGGCGACTGCTTGACTTGCAATTGGTGAGTGTATGCTTGGAATGCTATGTCAACCCAATCAGCCGCTTCCGGTGTTGTGATCAGCGAGAGGCCCATGGCATGCTGTTTCAACAAGACTGGGAACCAATGGTCATGGACCAAGAAACCACTGGCAACCGTCATGTTCTGGGAAAGGTGCGTGATACACTCAGTTGCCCAACTCATCAAAATCTCAACCAGTTCATCATCAAAGGTGAAGAAAGGAACCACACAAGGAGGCACATATCCTGCCTGGCCCTCATGGGTGATCATCTGCAAATAATGATCAAATTCAGCAGCTTCAACCCATGGTCCTTGACGATGCAGCAATTCCATCCTGCTAATGGGTTGTGTGTGCTGAAGGAACGGTGGGTTTCCCGGTTGCAGGTGACTGACCCCACGATTACTATATGACTCATCATGGACATTGAGGAAGATCTGCTGCTCAGCTTCCAATGGCAGTTGTGGCGGAAGGAACCTCCCTATTGCATTGGTGGCTCGGACAAATTGGTCTTTGTCCCAGTACGGCAACTCTGCTTGGACAAGGTTGCCCACCGTGGTGCCTGGAGGGACTCGCATTGTGGTTGGTTCAACATCCCCCAACTTGATGACATGAACTCGGAGGGATGCAGGCGAAGGTGCTGGAGTTGGGTCTGCATTAGCTACCGGACCACTGTTGCTGACCATCTCATGATCAAGAGTTCCCTCATTGTCTTGCGGTTGGTCCTCGACAAATGCAGCAAGGTCCTGTGTGTTCAAAACTCTCATGTTGTCATGGTGATCAGCTCTTTGCTTCTTGGAGTGCTGCCCATTGGCAAAAGCCCTCACTCCCCCTTGGCTACTGTAGACATCTTCAGTGGTGAGGGTGCCTACGCTCTCATGCTGCTGATTGGTTGGTCCTGGGCTGCCACGAGGGTGTGGCTGGCTGGATGACATCCGATCACTAGGATGCAAAACCTCCCCGTCTTGCGCTGGGTGAGCCATCTCTGAGACCTCAGTACCGTCAGCATGTGCATCTAGTGGTGGATCATTGCTCGCCCCATTTCCACTGGGCTCATGGACTCATGGGCCTCTGTGGATTGCTTTGGTGATTCCAGTTGGTAGCTGTCAACACTTGCTGGATGAGTGCTGGTAGCTTCACTGGCTTCAGTGTGTTCCGCTTCACTGGCTTCCCCTGACTCTTTCTGAGTCGCTGGGTGCGTAGCTTCCGCAACTGGCCTCTGAGCAAAGGTGACCCTTCTGAGTTCATCGGCAAAGGTCGGCTGCATGGTCATGCTCGGAGTGTGTGCTTGTGCAGGGTGATGATGATCGAATGAGTGCTCAATGCTCGGTGCTGTGGTTGGATGATGATGAGCGACTGATTGCATGTCTGCCATGGCTGTGTCATGTCCTACACTACCATCTTCTTCTTCTTCTTCTTCTATGAGTCCTTGCGTCTCGTCCGCTGGCTGTTTATCAACACCAACCTCAGGTCTTCCCGTCCTGTCCGGTGGCTGGTTCTGTTCAATCGTCTTCAGGTCCTCACGTCCTGACCGTGTTATTTCTTGGTTTTTGTTTTCATGCTGGTCATCAGTGACACTTGCAACGCCCCCTGTGAGACAAGGTTGGACCTGAGAAGCCATGATGGATGCATTCAGCGTATCCCAGAGCCTCGCAATGAAACCCTGAAAGGACGGATGCTGCACCAAGCCAGGTTGCGTGATTGCCACCTCATGGAAAAAGGACCTGAAATGGTTCCCCAGTCGCACTTCCGGAAGTGTGGCCTTCATGTCAAACTTTTCCTCAATGCCAAAAAGAATGCGCCCTACTATCCAGTTACTCTGCACAGGTGAAGCCATTTGTCCCAAACCAGCAATCCCAAGACGAAGCCCTTGGGAGTAGTCCAAGTTGGGGTGCATGCCATGAAGTAAAGCCAGTTCCCAAGGGTGTAAATGACGTGTTTTGGGGATAGCTCCCATGTAAGCCGTGTCATACGTCCCAGTGAGCAATACCAACGCAGCAAAAAGCCCCTTCTCAGCCAACCTGTACTCTGAAAGAGGACCAGCTCGGCAACCACAAGGACAGCCCGAGAGCTGATTCGCCCATCCATGGAGGGCTGTAGGCAGTTGACCATGTAGGTTGACTACCTTGTTCAAGACGCCTCCATAGCTTTCATGTCGGGTGGACTCATACCTATCCAGACATAGTTGAGCGTTGTCACTATCACTCCAGGTGGGGCAAAAAGGTAACAATTCTTGGATGGTCGGCAGTGGTTGCAACCCTGGCAAAGGTCGCAGGTGAATGGGTGGCCATGCTGGTGAAATCAAAACACACCACCACCTATCCCTTTTCGCAGGCACGATGCTTCCCAACGAGAGGTCTACTTCTGCTTTGCGATAACCAGTCCATGAGCAGAATTCAGCTATGGTTCTGGCCACTTCAGGGTCTCTGCCAGCTCCAACTACACACTCCATGATCACACTGTGTGCACGCAGAAAATAAGCAGCCCTCAAAAGAAAGACCAAGGATGATGCCCGTTGATCAGTGGTGGCTCTACGATCTCCCAAATGGCTCCATGGTTGGCAGCTAAATCCTCCACACACACAGTTCGGACCTGTCTGCAACGCATGCAGCTTCGCAATGGTGGCCGCTTCCCCATCTGTCGAAGTTCATTTGAGGCTTCAATGGTCATACCCGCTGTGGACAATCCTTTCCCCAAGCAGCCTATACCTGCGCAAACTTCGGTTGCCAGGTACACACATCCCATGTCAGGCAATTGGTGAAGCAGTACGAAACCTTTCGGGCAATGCACTCTGAACCCCTTCACAGTGCTTTTCAGTTCTGCTTCCAAAAGACTACAAGCCGGTGCTCGCTGCAGATATCCTTCAAAGACGAAAAGGACACGTTTCCCAGCACTACGCAGCAAGTGTTTACACTGCTGGGGGTCCCAAATCACCACATCGGCCAAAACGTTGATCAAATCCCCCGGTGCAGCTCGATGCCAAGGAGGCTCCAAGCCCAAAGCTGGCAATCCCATGGCTCTCTAAGCAACCCTCCAAGCGGTTGGCAAGGGCCGTCTGACCCTCTGGAAGGCACTTGGGCCCAGACTCGGTTTCAACCCCTTTGCAAAATATTGCTTGTCAACAAACCCTTTGCTAATAACTACATTTGGGAGAATAACAAATGTCAATCAAACCACCAACCAATAGTTCTTTAACAAATTATTGATACTCATCATTCCCTACTATCAACCATTACTAGCCATTAACCATAGAAAATCCCATGCTTTCCCATTATAAATCCATTATGATCTTCCCAGAATCTACCCATAATCTACTACCACAACTCCACTATAATCCCCTCAGATCATTCGCAGCGTAACACGTCAGCTGCTTCCGTGTCGGTGGAGTCATCCGAGTGGCTCTTGGCTTTTTGGAGCCTCTTCTCGGTGCCATCCGCCTGTGACTTGTCGGCTGTGCTGTTTGCCGGTCCTACGTCCTGCGCCAGACCCGGGTGCTGCTGGTGGTGCTTGGCTCAGTGACTGGTAGGAGCTAACAACAAGAAGGGACATAACCCACAGCAGTGGATGATGATGATGATGATGATGATGATGAGGATGATGAGGATGATGATGAGGATGATGATGAGGATGATGATGATGATGATGATGATGATGATGATGATGATGATGATACTTGTTCACATTGCATGCGTTCTTGTTGCCGAGTCTATCCATTGTGCTGTCTTGTAGAAAAATAACGTCCGCTACTCAATGCGTCCCCCCAAATTTCTCCAATTTTTCAGGTTGGTGTTTTTGGACAAACAATGCATAAATGATGAGTCCGTTGCAAGTTGTACCCTCAAAAGGCTGAAGCATGACCTTCACCTAGGATCCATAGGGCATGTGCCAAAATATTGGCACCCCCAAAACCAACCGTTTCCTAGGAAATTGATCTTCTTTTGGTGGGTTATGGGTTGCCCTATTTTGGCACATACCCAATAAACCCCTGGTTGATTATACCCAGTAAACCCCTGGTTGATTGTGGCAGGAACTCCGTCTGAAGGTGCTGGGTTGCCAGGATGGAAAACCTCCAGGGTTGATCGTATTGCTGGGTCAAACTCTGTTGCATCAACATGGTGAGGATGCAATGGGCGACCAATCTTACTATCTCTTGGCCATGGCCAACCCGGTTGGTGGTGCTCACCACCCTTACGAAAGCTATGCTTGTCAACCGATCATTTGTTAATGATTACCAGGGAAAATAATCAAAATGTTTGAAACCACCAACCAGTAATCTCATCCCATCTCTTCGCCTTTACCGCTATGATTCTCTTTAGATCTTGGGCTTTACGCAGACGAGGCCCGGGATTCTCCGTTCCAGGCCCAGGACAAATCAGGACTCCTCATCCATCTTCCTTCGTTTCTCTATGAGCTCATCCAATCTGACACGGAGGGGTGGCGGGTCATGTGTGCCGCAACGTCTGACCGCACTCACGACTCATGAAAAAGATAGTAAGGGGGCTTTCAGCATGGTCGATAGTGGCACGCAGGTGTTTATAATATGGATCACAGCAAATTTGGGCGGACAATAGCAAACAACAGTGAATCAAACATGTTGGACAATGAAAAAACATGACAGGTATCCATACCTTTATCAAACCGACCAAGTATTGCAGTGGTTAAAAGAACCACCATCTATGGATTCAACCCGCCCATGTGTTCTTCTTGAAATGGTTCTCAAGATAGGGGGGCCCAAAAATAGATGGTTTATTATTCACATGGTGGTTTCTCAAAATAGGGGACCCCAAAAACTGGTTGGTTTATTACTTTAAATGATTAATAACTGGGGGTACCCCCAGCTACTAAGACCCCACCAAGGCTGGGAAGATCTCTCCATAGGCTCCCGCTCCCTCAGGCCCCCACTGTCGCTTCAGTTCCCAAACCTTGGTCGACCACCGTGGTGGATGGGCAGCTGCCGGAAGCCCAGTGGTCACTGGATCGGTGGATGGGAAAATGTCATGGAAACCCGGGGCATGAGCAGCAATTGGAAAGGCTTTCTTATAGACATCAACCATGTCCGGGAAGTGCGAACGGACATGGTCCGATCTTTGTCTACACCTAAATTGACATTGTACTGTTCCAAGAAATACGGATCTATTTCCAGGGATGCGAAAGCATGGAGAACCAAGTCATAAGTTGTTGAAGTCCTTCACTATGACAATATGGTAGCGGTTCAATGCCCTGTACCCCAGCTGTTCACATCCCACCAATGGCCAAATCAATTAGTCTTTGTTGTGATGTTCACACACCCGTTTTGGAGATCACTAGTACTGGCCCATACCCAATATATAGTTTGTATACATTATTCCATTCTTAGTTCTTTTAACCTAATATAATTATCAGCCAATATCACTGGTTCTCAGTTGCTATTAGCCAGTACCAACCATTACCAGCCATTATTAGATTATATCAACTATCATCAACCCATGATAGAGACTTCATGTATGAACGTCACGAAACGTCCCTGTTGTGCATCACTCGTTACGTTGCTCCAGGCATGAACCCCGGTGAACTGACGAACTTTCAAACTGGATGAGGAACTGCCTTTTCCTTGAACTTCTTTTGCATCTCGAGGCTTTGCAGCATATCCTTCTCCTGGCAGGAAAGATTCGCGACCACCGGGAGTGTTGTTCATGGTGATGTCAATGCAGTTCATGATGGATTCTATGGTGCGTATGATGGGTTATTGATGGCTTGATTCTGGGTGCTGATGGTCAATGACGCTCGATAGGATGGTGCGTACTGTTGGTGGGTGGGACCAGCCTCAATTTGCAAGGGGCGAATGGCGAAGAATTGTGGGCTCAGCATCGCCGAGTCTGATCAGTTCATTGTGGATAATCTATAATGGTGATAGTCTATGGGGACAATCTATGATGATCTGATAATCCATGGTTGATCATTGAATTCATCATGGCTCATTCATGTTGATAGATGGGTGCTTCTTGAAAATGCGGCTACCCCCAAATCATGAAATATTAACCATTTGGCTATGGGTCAAAACCCCGTACCCCTGGTTCCCCATCATTAACCATTGTTTTCCCTATAGTTTGTTGGTGAACTTATCCCCCATGAAATTGGTTGATTAACTGCTTGACCCATAGCCATTTAT
>VSDK01013561.1:260193-305212 GCA_009767595.1 Symbiodinium kawagutii
GTGGTGGTGGTGGTGGTGGTGGTTGTTGTTGTTGTTGTTGTTGTACTTTGTTATTCTTAACCACCATGAATCACCAGTTTCAAACCCTTAGGAATTAATTAACCATTATCAACCATTAAGGTTAATAGTCGAGCCTCAAAGAGGTTTAAGCCTTATCAACCCTTATTAACCCTTACTAACCCTGATCATGAGATAGGTTTACCTATAAGGGTTAACCAGTTAATAAGGGTTATCCTTGTTGATCATGGTTACCAGTTGGTTGTTGACCCTTATTATGAGCCACCAACTGGTTGTTGTTTCTTGTTGATCCTCCATCAACCATCACGGTTGGCTGGGCGGCTGGGTGCCCACACCGACATGGAGAATCCAGTGGTGCCCATGACGTCACGACCCTTCATTCGTCCTGAGGTGGAGATGGTGATGGCCAGGCATCGTCAACCCATGGGGGGAAGGGACCTGGCAAATCATCAACGCATCAATGACTGACTAATCACTTGACTGACCATCATTGACCAATCATTAGCCAAATTCATTCTTTCGGTCATGATCTATGATAATAATCATAGTGAATAGTGATCATTAAATATCATTAACAAGTGATAACCAACCATGTTTACCAGTCATTTCTACCAATCGTCAATGGTTCCACGACTTCATCATTCGGTGCACCTATGATACGAGCGATCCCTCCAAAGTGGTTCTTGCGATGCTGAGTTGGTGTCTTCAACGCTTTGCATTGAACGACAAACAGTGCGCTCTAACATGTGAGTCATCCAGTTTTCCTGGGCGAAATGCCTCGTGGCTGATCAATGGCTCTAAATGGTGATAGAACCAGCCAAAACCTAGCTGGAATCCAGCTGTTGATGAACAAACATGAACGAACCTCATCTTTAATGGTAAATCATGAACTCATGGCAAGGCACTGGCAATTGTTGGCAGTTGTAAAACACCAACATGAAGCGCATGGTTAGCAGCTAGGCCATCGCCGAACCATCGCCAGCGGCCCTAACCACCACCAGCCACCCACGCTGCTGGTAGCACCGTAGCTCAGCGGCGGGTGGTGTCCGACAGCGTCTGCGCGAAGCCATCGAAGATCCTATGGATTTGACAAGCGACGGGGAGTGGCTGAGCCACCCCGGTTCCAAGCACCAACTGGTCAATGGGGGGTTGGCTGGGCAATGGTTCATAGGGAATAATAAGGAATAATTAATCAGCAACAATAAGAATTAGGTATAATCCCGGTTATAATCCCTATTAACTATTGCTTGATTACCTATGGTTCAAAATCATCATCAATAAAACACATGAGGCAATCAAGCAATTCGAGGTTGAAACAAATGACCAACACCAAGGATCAACAACTGCAACGAGCTGTTAGATAGTGGTTTGTTCTCAAATGCTGGTCTGAAATCAAAAACTGCAACAAGAAAAAATGATGAATAAAAATGATATGGGATGATATGGGTGTTTCTCAACATAGGGGACCCCCCCAAATCATCCGACATTGATAATTTCTATAGAAAGAAATAGCTTGAAATAACCATTTTGGGGGGTACCCTCCAGTAAACTAACCTGGCAATGGATTTTCACCCTATTTTATAGTGAAACCCAGGGAAAACATCAATTAATGGTGGATTTTTCATTGCCAGATTAGATTACCGGAGGGTACCCCCATTTGAAGCAACCCCCACATGAATAATAATGAACACTGGATACTGATCAACAACCTGCTGGTTCGATGGTCAATGACTTATGGGACACAACCACAACAACAACAACAACAACAACAACAACAACAACAACAACAACAACAACAACAACAGTTAACTAGCTGGTTATAATGGTCAATTAGAGGGGATATGACTAACAAACTATAGGGAATATATACAAACTAAACAAGAACAAGGACATGGGCAAGAAACATGGTACTGACGCAGCCATTTGTTCCTGTTGCCTTTTCCCAGAGCAACTGCAAAGCAATCCATTTGGGGGGTTGAAACATTGGTGGTTGATCTTACTGATGGCTGAGGCTTTCTAAAGCCATGGGGAACCTCCAACTTGCGGATGGTTTGTTACTATTGGATGATTTGGCGTCCCCATGCGTCCCCTATTCTGAGAAAGAGCCCTGTACTTGTTGTATCGTCATTTTGGATGGTCGGTGATAGCAATGATTGATCATTGTTGATGACCATGATGGTTCGTCACTTCTTGGGACCAACACCCGGCTAATGAGAATGGTAAACTCTGGTTGCCCATGGCGGATTGCAAACAGCGATTGGCTTAACAACGGTGACCCACGTAGAACAAATCGAAATCGCTCCCAATGCATTCCACTCATTCAGCTGCCTTTTTTTGCTACCTCCTGAGCTCCCGCTCTAAATGGATACATGGGTACCCTGGCTCCTTAGTCAACAAATAGTAAGGAAAACACAAAGGCAACATCCAGTTTTGGTGACGCAACTTTCCATTCGCACAACAACTCATTCACGTGTTGATCCAAGTCACACATGTAATACTCGTCGTTTGGGACCCATCCCTGCAATAGGCATGGATGGCTATACCAAATCCCTTGTAAGTCACCCTCATTCACCAATCACCAAGGTCAACCACCTCAACAAACGCCTATTGGTTCCAATGACTTGTTGAAATCAACTAATTTGCCCAAAAATCCATTCAATCATTTCCACCGACCCACACCCGCTGCGAACCCAATGAGGATCGGCTGACGAACCAAGGCGCTTGTGTTGCGCAGTCTCGCGGTCCTTCAGTGCTGCATGGGCTGTGGCCTGTCAAGCGGTTGAACCGATTGGTGGATCATGACGACTGGTTGGTGGTTGAACCAATGGTTAGAACCATTCATAATGGGTGATAATAATGGTTGATAATAATGGCTATCCCCTAATATTAATAATGGTTGACACATTAATAATGGGGTTATCAACTACCAACATTAGTGGTTAAATAACCAACAATAGTGGTTAATAGTGATGATAACCAACAACTACCAATGGTTAATAATGGTTATTAACCAGTAATGGTTGATAATAGCGAATAAGAACAATAGTCACGACTATACCAACAATAGTGGTTAAACAACTAATATGCTGGTTGGTGGTTGGTCCGCACCCCGTCATGAACAATAAACGAGGAAGTCCACCAACCATTTGTTTAGGATTGCTACTCTTTGACTTTCTGGAGCATGGAAGAATCTGCGGTGCTCACAGAAGGATTGCGTTTGGGAAAAAAATGTCAATCAACATTATCAAACCACCAACCAAGTGAATCCAATACAGCTTTGTTACTCATCGTTGACATTGGTTGCTCATGATCAATCACAGATTACACAGGTTGCAGCGATTACTATGTTTTTTCCATGGTTTTGTTCATATCCAACCAAAACACAGGGTTGAAAGCTTGCAACTTGTCATTAGGATAGCTTCCCGACAAAGTTCCTGTTCAGTTCCAGGGGGGTCTCCCTGTTGGCTGGCTCTACCTTTGACGCAAAAAGCATCAGCAAAGGCCTGAAACACGAATGGTAATAATAACTTTAATGATAATGCTAATAGTAATTTTAATGATAATGCTAAAAACAATTTTTAACAATAATGCTAATAACAATTTTTAATAAATGTTAATAACAATTTTTAATAATGCTAATAACAATTTTTAATAATGCTAATAACAATTTGTAATAATGCTAATGACAATTTTTAATAATGCTAATAATAATGTTAATAATGCTGCTAATCGCGAATCATCGAATTGTTGTCCGCTAATAATGCTGCTGATCGCTAATCTGCTGATCTTAGAAACCTACTCTCATGTGGGTATGTGCCAAAATAGTGGTACCCCCAAAACCGATGGTTTCCTAGTAAATTGATCATTCTTTGGTGGGTTACCCTATCTATGGCCTGGCACATACCCATGAGATGGAAGCAATCTCATGATTCGCATACTGCAATGAAGCGCCGTATCCTCACCCGTTTCTCCAATCATCTAAGGTTTCTGGAAAGATTGAAGCAGCGGGCGAAGGGACGCACGTGTGTTGATTGCCTGTAACATGCACACACTACTTGTTGGCATGGAATAGATCACATATCAACATATCCTGATTTACTCATCTAAATTCATCCACATTCACCTACATTCATCCACATTCATCTACATTAACCACCATAGATACAAGATGGATACGGCTAAACACTTTAACAAATGTTCATACTGATAACAGTAAAAAACAAGCAAATGTACTGAGGATGGAACTACCACGGGCCTCCGGGTCCCCCCCTTCAGGGGGCGCCCGGAGGCTGTTTTGTTTGGCCTTCCAGAGGTCTTGCTCGAAGGCCCTCTGTTCCTGTGTCAATTGTCTTCAAGGGCTCCAAAGCGATCAACAGGTGGCTCACGACTGGCACAAAACTGACAGGAAAACGAACTCGTTGAGCATTAGACACCTTCAAGGTATCCAACTGTTGTTGCTGGCTGGTCAAAGCACGGTTTATGTCAGCTTGCTGGTTCTGAATGCCTATAGTAAGGCTGCTTCCATTCTAGTAGCCATGAAACTGAACATCTGGTCCATCCGAATTTTTGCACGCTGTCCTCTTCGTTGAGCTCTGCCTCCACCAACGAAACATCGAAAATGCAAGTACACAGCACATCTTGCATGTGGCATCGCAACAATTTCCGTTATACAAAATTGAAACTCGAAAACGGGACGGTGCCTCGTCCTCCGCCCTTGCGGCCTGCGAAATAATAGTTTCACATTATATTGTTTGGCACTAACTGCTTTGACTGAGGCTTGCCTTTTTTGCTCTTCGTTCTTCTGCGGGTTCCTGATGGTGTCAAGTGCTGAAACACTGCGCAGTGAATCGATAGTGCCTGGCCTCTTCCTTTGGTTCCTAAACAGGCAAGACTGAAAAATTACGACAGGGATTTTAAAATGGCGTGGCTGAGCACGTGCAGCAGATGTAAATGTAACTCAAATGACATCATAGGCTTGGATGTGGTTTGCAACTGGCCTCAGCTTTTGCCTCCAACAATCAGAATAATTCACAAAAAGAAAGACACAAGAGTTGATTCACTTGGTTGACGTGACGCAGCGTGAAAGTGTATAGAACTGCAATATGAAAATCATGTTAGAAGAAGAGGTTGCGGGAACCAGTATGAAGAAGCTTAGTATTGAAGCCTTGTTCGCCCTTTCCTCCTCTCTCTTGGCCGCCTCAAAAGAAATCCAATTTCGAAATTGTTATAACTGATTTCTCGAGTATTCACACGTAAATCTTTTTGCATTGGCCTGCCTCCCGTTTCCGGTCTTTCTCGAGTTGTTGGTAGTGTGCTTGCTTTACCTGCGCAGGACGTTTTTGACGTCAGGTTTTATTGTGAGGGTCGTGCGCCTCCAGGCGCTCGCTTTTCATCTTTTCCTGGCGGAGGTCTCTTCTTCTTTTGTTCCTTGCTGCCCGCGTCGCTTCCTTTTTTTTTGCCGCTCCTGTCAGTTTTTCAAAGCGCAGTCAGAATAATGCGAAGATTTGGAAGCGCCTCTTCCTTCTTCTCGAGTTGTTTTTCCCTTTTGTCTGCGGCTCTCGTCTTGCGCTCTCTGGCCGCCGTCTCCTGGAGCAGATGTTTTTTTTGGCAGAGGTTTGTATTTGGTCCGGCGAATGAGGCTTGCGCATAAGTTGTCTTGCCTTTTAGGCTCCCGCTATGCACGGTGTACCTCAAAATGAAATGTTTGTATTTGGTCCAATGGTGTCTGTTTGTTCGCCTTGCGCATCATAACTGCTGCGTCAAACCGCTTTACTTTTGGCCTGCGCTTTTGTCTGGCAAACAAAACGATTTAATTGCATACCGGAGGCTTTAGAATTTATAGGGGCAATTTGTCATGCTGGCCTTTTCGGACACAGCATTGAATACAACTTATTTTAATGGCGATGTGAAGATGTTGATTGCAATGGCGCTAGCATGCAAAACGCGCGGTTATATGACTACGTTAAACAAATTTTTTGCTCTACTAGCATATTGAACACATTGCAATCCCATGTCAAAGATTTTTGGGTTGCCTGCAAAGCTTATGTTAACCCCTTCGTCACGCGTATAATCAAATGAAACGCTGCCTACTAGCTACGTGAGGATGCTTCGTGCTTTTTGGCGCCGGCATGCAAGACACAATGCGTTGATCACCTTGCGACAAATTGTTTTTTGGTGATCCGGTATCGCTCAGTGTAGCGGCTGTGTCCGGTAGTTTGCTGTCAAGCGAGCTTGCTAAAACGCATTGTAGTTAAGCGCGCTTTGACGCAGTATCAAAACGCGCGGTATACTGGCTTCGTGGCGGCGGTTCTTGTTTGGGCGCCGGCATGCGAAATTGAGGTAATGGTTCAAATTGACTATTGTGAATCTGACGTGGTTTTTGGTACTGCTGCGCAGTATGCCATAGTACGTTTTCATACCCTGTAATAGATAGTAATACATCGCAGCACGTTTTCCATTGGTACGTTGTGGCTTGGTTTTGTCCTCTTACGTTTTTTAAAAGCATATCCGACTAAGAGTGTCTCACTAAGAGCATCCAACAAAGAGTGTCTTGGAAAACCATAAAGAGTGTCTTTTGTTGAAATGGAAAAGTACGCTAAGATTTTGCCCTGAGCAAAAATTGACAATCCACAATTTCATTAATGTCTCCCTAATATTGCAACTGTTGCGCGAAAAGGTCTTCAGCACTTCGGTATCGTCCTTGTGTTTGCGAAAGTAGCAAATAATTTCTTACATAGGCGCAACATTTCAGCTACTTTGCTTGCATGCTACAGCGCTTTGGTAGGGATGTTTCCATTATAGTAGGAAGTTTGGAATCCAGCCAGCTCTCAGATTCCAGGAAATAATCTATTTCTGAAATATTGCTGAAATTCTGTTTGAAATATTTCTGAAAATGTATGCTCATCAAATAATAGTCTGAATTATTTCTGAAATATTTCTGAATTATTTCTGATTTTTTTGAGGGTTGTGAAATAGATGTAATTCATGTTCTGACTTATTTCTGAATTATTTCTGAATAATTTCTGAATAATTTCTGAATTATTTCTCATTAATTTCTGAATTATTTCTGAATTATTTCTGATTTTGGGGGGCTGTGCTTTTCGAGAGCCTCAAATTGACCAAATTTTTAAAATTGCAATTTTCCATCAGTATTTCTGAAAATTTTCTGAATTATTTCTGAAAATTTTCTGAATTATTTCTGAATAATTTCTGAATTATTTCTGATTTTTGGGGGTCGTGCTTTTCGAGAGCCTCAAATTGCCCAAATTTTGAAAAATTGCAATTTTCCATCAGTATTTCTGAATTTTTTTTGAATTATTTCTGAAACTTTTCTGAATTATTTCTGAATAATTTCTGAATTATTTCTGATTTTTGGGGGTCGTGCTTTTCGAGAGCCTCAAATTGCCCAAATCTTTAAAAATTGCAATTGTCCATCAGTATTTCTGAAAATTTTCTGAATTATGTCTGAATAATTTCTGAATAATTTCTGAATTATTTCTGAGGCTCTGGGGGGGGCCTGCTGAATTGTAGGGTTGCCACAATCCCCAAAAATCAGAAATGATTCAGAAATTATTCAGAAATAATTCAAAAATTATTCAGAAATAATTCAGAACATTAATTACACCCATTTCACAACCAAAAAAAATCAGAAATAATTCAGAAAACAAATCAAACAGGATTTCAGAAAAAATCAGAAATAAATTCCTGTGGACCATTGCCAGAGCTGGCCATTTGAAACTTCCTATATTAACCATCATTACTAACCACTCATCTACCATATACATCCATCATCTACTACCCGCCTTAGCTCCAGTGCAGCCCCGCCAGAACCTCCGTCTGTTTGAACCAGCGCTGTGCAGCTTTGCCTCAGATCCAAGACCAGTTGCCACCAAACACGACAGTGGTCAAGCAAAACAGGTAGCTACTGCTAACGCTGGAAGTTACATCAACTTTGGGTGGGAATGTTTTTCCCGCATGGAACTCCATACATCAATGGTTCCGGAAAGTCACCTCAACTTTTTTTCACCAATGAAACGCGGCATTATTTTGTTACATGATAGGTCATCCATCAAAAGAAGTCACCTCAACTTTCGAGTTGCCTATGGGGAAAGCATCGCGTAGCTCACTAAAACTTAAGGAATCTGATCAGGTTTTGTCGGCAAAACACCATGGAAAGCTTAATGATTGACAGCTCTGTTGCCCAAAGGACATCTTTGCAGGTTTCATTGACCAAACACACTGGCACGCGAATGGCATCCAGGGCGAGATCTGGGGCGAGATGGGGCGAGATGGGGGGCGAGATCAAAACATGCTATGGAAAGTACAGACAGCCGATCAATGCGACTTTCAGCATTGACATCCTCGCGTAGCGTATAATGGAACCTAGAAAAACCTAGCCATAGCTAAACTGTCTCTACTTCTACCCTTGGTAGCCATACCAGTGAACGACTCAAAAAAGCATGCTCCCTGAATTCTCCGAATGCTCTTGCCGCTGATCCGCGCCTGGCAGAGTGATGAGCCATGGTTGGCAAACAAGAATGGCATAACAATCTACAACAGTCAAGTGAATCAAACATGACATGAAACACAATGGAACGAAGGTTATAGCCATAAACAAATGATCTGACTGACACATAGAAAATTGTCATGACAGTCGTGGTTCGCCAAGCTGAACGCAGCAATATGCTGACTAAGTTGACCAAAACGATACATTCTAGCCATCAGCAAACACCACGGGAATAACTATATCTCATTTACATTTCGCATGGAAACATGATTATGACACTTCTGTTCCCCAAGCTGAACGCAAGTCGACATGACTTCCCTAACATGTTTCCCCCAAGTCAGGAGTGGATCTACAACAAATCGAGGCGACTTCTCGAGGCAACTTCCAGCACTAATAGTATTGGCTCGGTTAACTATCAATTGTGGTGGCTATGGGTCAACATTGACCAACCAATAATTGGGGATAATAACCAACCATTTTATAGGGAAAACCATGGTTAATGACAGGGGAACCAGGGGTACAGGGTTTTGACCCACAGCCTGGTAATCATATGCAATTATTAGCTAGGAGCTGCCAATTCAATTAACAGTTAACTACTGTTAAGCAGTTGACTATGAAAACTATTTACTTGATTTATTAAGTATTCATGGGTGGTAACAACCATTAGCACAACAGTGCTCACTATTGAGAATGGTGACCACCCATTTACACTTGTGGTTAGCTTAGTTAGTGGTCAGCATGCACTGGTTGAGCTGGTCAATTAACAGTGGTGGTTCGCTGAGTCAACCAGGAGCACAGGGTAAGTGATCATGGTCAACCGGGCAACCTGGTACCACAGGCAGCAATTGCAAGCAACACTTTGTGTGTTCAACCACCAGGCAACTATTGACTGGTGGTTGAGCTGGCTAACTGGCGTTTTTTCGCCACAAGTTTCTCAAGCTGGATAGCTTGTTAGCATCAAAGGAGTTCAACATTACTAGTTGTTGAGTGACATGAAAAGTGATGATTACACATTGGCGAACCATCATGGCTCACTAACGTAAACATATTTGAATGTATTGCTGTTGAATCATGAAGGTTAACTAATGGCCTTTGATTAAGTCCACAAACCAGTTCATCACCATTGTGGAATGCTTTAACCTTTGAACATTGGTGGCTGTGGTTCGTCCCGGATTGATCAATCGCTACCGTCTGATCATGCAAGATTTCTGGCCGACCAGCGAGGCACCATTGTCATCATGCCCAAAGTGGTTGAGAACACCTTCAGCATCCTGACAATCGACGGATCGGTGAAACAAATTGTCAGGGAGCGAAAACACATCATGGTTGATACCCAGTCATGGCAAATAGTGGCTTCTTAAAATTGGGAACCCAAAAAAAGCATGGTTTCTACAAGAAATTCCTGTTGGATGGTTTGGGGGTCCCCAATTTATTGAGAAACATCAAATCGATGGTTGATTCGAATGGTTTACAGCGTTCAACAATGCCTGAGAATTGCTACAGCTGATCATGGCTCGTTAGCAACGCTTGCTTGATGGCTGATAATGGTGAAGTTTAAAGTTTAGCTCTGATCATGTTGAAATGTGGTGGTTTCTCAAAATAGGGGACCCCAAAAATGGTTGGTTTATTACTATAAATGACTTTTGATGGATGATTTGGGGGTCCCCCTATTTTGAGAAACCACCAAATATGTTCAAGGAAGATTGGTGGTGATGCTTCATTTACTAGCTTAGGGTTGAGGGCAGGGATGATCACCGTCCATAATTTGATATATTGAATAATGGGCTACCATGACTGCATCAACCAGCTACGAGGGGGACCTAAGGTGGACACATGCAAGGTGGACGCATCCGGTGGCAAAGCTATGGATGACGGATCATAAAGATGTGCCTGCGGACCAAACTCATTGAATCTGCTCTTGGCGGCACAGGTCGACGGATAATTGTTTCCCGAGGTGTTCGCTGGTTTCTTGGGACTTGGGATGTTCCGCCGGGGGAAACCTGATGGACCGACCAACTAACCAATCCGCGATATGGCTGATGGTGAGTTCGCTGATGGTGAGTTCTATTAATATATTATGTTTGTGTTCTGTTTGGTGGATTCCTGCGTCTTTTTTGACTATATCCTAATCTCCCTGTAATTGTTGGTCATTGTCCGCCTATTGTTGGTGGCTCTTCCTTCAGTCGCTCTTATCAAAAGGAAGTTTGGACGTCAAACGTCCAAGTTATGAAAAGTTGCACCAGTTGGTGCAGAAGAGATGCCAAGGTAGACATGATCGTGCGCGACAAATAGCAATCGCCCAAAATGCTGTGTTTGTTCAATGCTTTGGTGCTCCGAGATGGTGGAAGGCAGGCTCGTTTAATTCAGCGGCGGGTGTCGAGGTCTGACTGGAGCAGTTTGGGATGTTAAGATGTGCAAAATGTGCACGTCGCTGTGGTGCGAAGCTCATTTGGAAGATTGTGGAAGCCAAAAATGAAACTACCTGACAGTTTCGGAACCTTTTGAAAGTTAAGATGTCTAAAATGTGCACATTTGGAAGTCAAAATCGTGACTGAGGGTCCCGCTACGCTTCTTCAAACTTTCCAGGAGAGACAGGTGGAGATCAACAGAGCTGTCCAGCTAGCTAGACAAATAGGCAAATAGATAGCTAGTGACATTGCTAGGTAGATAAGAAGCTAGGAAGACAGATAGACAGATAGACAGATAGATAATCGGATAGATAGATCGTTAGAAGTTTGAAAGAAAAATAGGCAGACAAATACGTAAATAGATGAATACATAGGACGAATCAATAATTGAATGGATGGATGGATGAATGGATGGATGGATAGATAGGTCGGTAGGTCGGTAGACAAATTCACACACAGTAGGATAGACAAGGAAACAAGAAACAAAGAAACAAACAAACAAACAAACAAACAAACAAACAAACAAACAAACAAACAGGTTCCAGCCGCCTGTCGCTCTTTGAGTGTATTGCTGTGTCATCCATGCATTCCGCCACCGCCTTGTGAGGCACCATTGGTATTAGCCGCCATTTCCCCGAGTCTCTGCACGAACCATCACCAACTCTCGCACGAGACCAACAACTAGAAATGCTAGTTTTTTCAATCATTCTACTAACTAACAAAATCATATATCTGGTTGGTGGTTTCAACCCCCATGAAAAAATGTTAGTCAACCAACCATTTGTTAATAATTACTAGGGAAAATGAAAAATGTTTGAAACCACCAAATAAATATGATGTACGGATTCCAACATGGTTCACGCGCATCCATTCGAGCATGCAAATGCTTTGAATAATATGGGTGCATGTATACATGTATATGTGTATCGCTGCATCCGTCTATGCAAAAGAAGCTACACATGTCAAAAAATCCGCTGCGCTCTAACATTCCTGTGATCTGTCTTAAACAGCTGCCTGGTTGGTGGTTTTGAGCCCTCGGAAAAACATTTGTCAACCAACCTTTCCAATACATTCCTAAGATTCGTAAGATTTCAGAAATAAAATTGTGTAGAACCACCAACTACAGTAGTTGTTTGACCATTATTGTTGGTGACTATTCCGTCGATTAACAACTATCAGCATAGTTAACCATAGAAAATCCCATGGTTTCCCAAGAGCACTAACAAACCATTAACCACTACTGACCACATGCATTATTGGTTGCTATCCCCTATTCTTAACCATTATCAGCCATACAAACCAGCTGCTATTGTTGGTTGTCCCCCATAGCCAACCACTATAAACCATTGAAACTCCGCAGACAATCCTATGTTTCCTTCTCTTTCCGTATAAAAACCTTAATTAACCACAACAACTCCATAGGAAATCCAATGGTTTCCCTATATTTCCCTACAAAAACCATAGTTCATCACAGAAAATCTAAAGGAAATCCAATGATCAACCACTCTCAACGGCGGCCTGTCCCCTGGCAGCTCTTAACCACAACCGTTGTCCGCGCCCCGCGGCGCCCCATGCGCGCCATGGCGTATCGCGCGCATCGCCTTCCCGTGGAGAGTCAAACGTTTCTGCACCCGCTCCAAGTCGAACTCGCATACTGGGCGTGGTGATGGTGAAGATGGAGACTAATAATATGGTTAACCATTAGTTAATTGGTCAACAATAACACTAACTATAGTACAATATCAGTATACTGTAATCTAGTACTATGATTGGTTAATGATATGGTTGATATGGTCAATAATAGTACTACTTAGTGATAATAGTAATTATGGTTAATAATCATCTAATGATATGCTTAATGATATGGTGTGTAAGATGGGTCAGAATGATGATAATAATAATGCTATGGTTTAATGATAATGGTTTAACCACTAATGACATTGAAAATGTGGTTTAATAATGGTTTGTTATTATCAAGAATGGTTCAGAATAGTGGTATGGTTGATGATAACGGTTGATAAATGGTGTATAAGACGATTCAATGATATGGTTAAAATTGGTTAAATGATGGTTGAATAATGGTTTAAAAATGGTTTAAAATTGTTTGAACATGGTTTTAAACATGGTTTGAGAATGGTTTAATAATGGTGTTACAATGATTAAAAATGGTTTGAAAACGGTTTAAAAACGGTTTCAAAGTGGTGTTACAATGGTTTAAACATGGTTTCAAAATGGTTTCATAATGATTTTACAACGGTTTAGAAATAGTTTCTTAATGGTTTCAATATGGTTTCGCAATGGTTTAAAAATAGTTTGAAAATGGTTTCAAAGTGGCTTAATTGTGGTGTTACAATGGTTGAAACATGGTTTCAACATGGTTGCAAGAATGGATTCAAAATGGTTTGAAAATTGTTTAAACATTGTTTTAAAGATCGTTTCAACATTGTCTTAAAATATGTTTCTAAAATGGTTACAAAATGATTTCAAAAATGGTTTTATATATAGTGGTTGCCACCTTGCGATCGTCTGCCCCCAGCAGCAAGGAAAGGCAAACTGTCAGTGGGTCTTTCAAATGGGATTGGGAGATACTATGATGCTTGATAATGTGGTTAATAATATGCTTGATAATTGATCCATATGAATGTCAACTGCCATAATATCCATAATGAAATAGGGCATACTATGGTTGATTAATAACCAGCTGTTTGACAACCATAAATGCATCCGTCTATTTACAAGCAGCCTATGTTCTTTATAATGCTACTGATCCATCTGAGTATCACTAGCTATAATACTGTCGATAATGAACCATCGGTTAACTTTGATAATATTTAATAATTAATGATACAGTAGTGGTTAACTATTGAGAATGGTTAACAATTGAGAATGGTTTACTATTAATACCAATCAGAATTGATAATGCTTAACCATATATATATATATATAGTTGAAATGATCATCTGACTGGATGTTTTCGCTGCTGTCATGTAGACGCCCTTCGGGTACTGCATTGTGCTGATGAAAAAGATATAATTGATCAATATCCTAATTAAGACTTCCATAATTGGTAATATCAATCACTAATATCCACGGCTAATCATTAACTTTGATAATGGTTAGTAGATGTTCGTAGTGATTGCCATTGCTAACGATTCATGGTGGTGAATAAATGGTTAATGATGATTCATGATGGTCGAGATGTCCTGAGTCAACTTGTAGCAGTTTGGTTTGGTTAGAGGATGCGGAGTGTCCGGAGACATTCTTTATTGATATCCTGTACAGGTGCTTGTAATTGTAGTGGGGATCCCACACTCCACACTTGCAACACGACAAGGCAATCACTGATCTTTCCAACACCTACACACGTGCCAATCTCAATGTCGGAGCTGGGTGCCGCCCAAGCTTCAACGTTCATTCTTGGCGAATCTCTTGACACTTTTCAGCAGAAATGCTTCCATTTCATTCTTGACGATCCTCTCCTGGCGTTCGAACACCGGCACGCCCACTGGGGTACCTCGTCAAGTTCCAGTAAGAAAATCGGATGGTCAGGGCGATGCAACGATGCTTCACCACCGATACCAGCAAGTTCCATCATTGGTCAATCTCAGCCATGAACCCTTGGAACCATGGTAACCAATATCAAATAATAACAACCATCAGAAACCACAATAAAACCCTTCATTATTCAACCCACTTATGACCAGTAAACCACCTCCATGAACACCGTCATTCATCATGATTAGATAATCAATATCAAGCCACCCACCACCGTACACCGACCCAGCACTTAGTCGACCTCTGGGAGCCTCTGCCCTGAGAAGTTGGTCACCATGGGTGACCCAACGTTTTCAATCGTCAGAAGAAAGGTGCAATCACCGGTTCAGCTGACCAAAATTGCGGTTCCTTATAACATCGTTGGAAGGGGATCCGGGATAATTTTTATGAGATGGGGCTTATCATATTGATCATGGATGGATAAATCACAGGAAATGGGGGTTTGTCATGGACATGTAGTGGTCATTAAATTAATTTCGTCAACAAACAACTGCTAATTGAACCAATGACTATCAACCATCAAGACCCCATGGTTGTTCTATTAACCAACATAGTCATTCTACCAATGGTTGATCATATGTAAATGGCTAACCCCACAGTGTGATGACGACTCAGTGAATTCCCCCATCTGTTTGAAGTTTATCATACTTCGACAGTACAAGCTGATTGTCATTCACCAGGCCTACCCTTCCAGTTACCAGTATAGTAGCTAACCAGTTCTGGTTTTTGCAGCTTCTACCGTTGTTGTGACCAGGGGTGGTTGCCTACTACAGATGGTGAGTGGAACGGTAGGGCAGGCCACAAAACAGTCACCACTTGGGGGGCACTGGCAGCACCATCGAGGGATAGCATTGCTTCGCAGGAGGGCGGCTGCAGGTAGTGGTTCGATCCCTACCCTTGGACGTCATCCCTCAGGAAGTCATCCCCTAGTCGTCCCGTCTCAAAGTGAAGGCCATAAGCATCATACAACATGAAGCTAACCACCACTAACCACCACTAACCCCTCTTAACCCCCATCAACCACCATTAACCCCCATTAACCACCATAAGGCATGATTGTTCACCATGAAACTTGCTCCATACAACCAGCCATGGTCCCGATTCCCAATCGAACATGGCAGCACGGAGCATTGCACGCGGTTGGTCCTCCGGAGAGCAGTAGAGCAAAATGTCGTCGTTCTCGGGATAATCCTTGCAACTGGATCAAGAAACAGCCTGCTGGTAAGTATTCAGCTATTGTCAGCCAACCACCCAAACTGGCAACGAACAACTGTTGTTATAGGTTGGTTGGTTATTATTAGTTCTCTTTTAGTTATAGTCTCGTTGTTGTTTAGTTATGGTTAGTTGTTGGTAGTCATTGTTACTTGTTGTTCAGTGATTGTTTAATTGTGTATTGCTTACTGTTGGCTGTTGCATGCTCTTGTTGTTCAATCAGTTTGCAGAAAAGTTTACAACCTAGTTTTTCAGCGTGTTCGGGATGTGTGTCGTTAACTGTCTTTGACGCCGATACGCCGTTATGCCGATTGGTGGAAATACGCCGATACGCCGATACGCCGATTCCTGAAAACACGCCGATACGCCGATACGCCGATTCTTGGTCATACGCTGATACTCCGATACGCTGATACGCCGGAACCTGTGTAAATACGCCGTTACGCTGATACGCCGGAACCTGTGCAGGCATGCTGATACGCCGTTATGTCGCAACGCTGGAATCCGTGGAAATACGCCGATACGCCGAAACGCTGGAACATTTGTAGGCTCTATAGGGCGCAGTAGTGCATTGTAGTACAAGGTAATACTAATTCCGCTGTCATACGCTGTCATGCGCTGTGGTATACACAAAGTGTCTCGCTAAAAGTATGGCGCCAAGAAAGAGTTACTTACGAAGAGTGCCGTACCAAGAGTGTCACTTTAAGGCTGTCACTCCAAGGGTCTCAATCAGAGTGTCAGTTCACTCCAACAGCGTCATAGCAGGAGTGGCTCACTAAGAGTGTCACTTCACTCCAACAATGTTGTACCAGGGATTATAAGAGGGTCCAACGAAGAGTGTTTTACCAACAGCGTCACTTCACCCCAACAATGTCTTACCAAGAGTGTCACTCTTACAGTGACTTCAGAGTGTCATCACTCCGAGAGTGTTTCACTGAGAGTGTCAATTCACTCCAAAAAAATGAAACAAAACACAGTTGAATAGGTTGCAATTAGATAGGATCTCATCAAAAAAAATCGAATTCAACTCGTTCTTATTAAAGGTGGCCCTCTGAAACGATGACGACTTCTACGATGCGATGACAACTTCTTTGACGCAACGACAACTTCTTGGATCCGATGACAACTTCTATCATACAATGACAGCTGGTTTGATGCGTGGTGATCACAGCAGTATTTGCTTTTCATTCCAAAGCAAGTAAGCACGAACGTAATTAGGTTGCCCTGCGATGCGAAGACAGCTTCTATGATATATGATGACAACTTCTACGATACCATGCTAACTTCTTTGAAGCAGTGACAACTTCTATGCAATGATGGCAACTTCTATCTTACATCCAGGCCATGAAAAAATAGTTGGAACTCTTTCCGAAGCAATAAAATTACATTATACGATGACAACTCCTTTGATCCGATCACCACTTCCATCATACGATGAAACTTCGATGATACATGGCCATTAAAGCACTATTTGCAATTCATCCGCTATGACACACGAACGTTATTAGGTGGCCCTGCGATACAAAAACAACGTCTATGATACGATGACAACTTCTACGATACCATGCCAACTCCTTTGAAACAAAGACAACTTCTATGCAATGACGGCAACTTCTATCATACATCCAGGTCACGAAAAAAAAACTACCTGCAACTCTTTCCGCAGCAATGAATCTCTATGATACAATGACAACTTCTGATCCGATGACGCTTCCATCATACGATGGCAACTTCGATGATACATGGCCAGCAAAACACTATTTGCAAATCATTCGGAGCAAATAAACACGAACGTTATTAGGTGGCCATGTGATACGGTGACAATTTCTTGGATGCGATGACAATTTCTTCGAAACAATGACAACTTCCACATACAATGACAACTTGAATGGTACATGACAATGAAAGCAGTATGCGCCATTCGTTCCGAAACAATCAAACACAAACATGACTGGGCGGCACTGTGATACGATGACAACTTCTATGATGACGACATCTTTGATCCGATGACAATTTCCATCATGCGATGACATCTGCTTCGATACATGGCCATTCAAACAATATTTGCAATTCATTCCGGAACAATGAAACACGAACGTTATTAGGTGGCCCTGTGATACGATGACAACTTCTTTGATACGATGACAACTCCTTTGATCCGATCACAACTTCTATCATACGATGACAACTTCCACGATACATTGGCCATTCATGCAGCATGCACAATTCATTCCGAAGCAATGAAACACAACGTTATTAGGTGGCCCTGTGTTCGATGAACAACTTCTTTGATACGATGACAGCTTTTTTTGATCCGATGACAACTTCCATCATACGGTGACAACTGCCTTGATACGTGCCCATTAAAGCAGTATGCAGTATGCGCAAGTCATTCCGAAGCAATGAAACACGAACGTTATTAGGTGGCCCTGTGATACGATGACAACTTCTTTGATCCGATGACAACTTCTATCATACGATGACAACTGCTTTGATACGTGCCCAAGAAAGCACGATTTGCAATCCCTTCCGCAACACTGAAACACGCACGTTATTAGGTAGCCCTCTGAAACGATGACGACTTCTACGATACGATGACACATTCTTTGATCCAACGACAACTTCTTTCATACGATGACAACTGCCTTGATACGTGCCCAATAAAGCACAATTTGCAATTCGCTCCGAAGCAAACAAGGAAACACGAACGTTATTAGGTGGCCCCGCGGTACCACGACAACGTCTATAAAAAGATGACAACTTCTGCGATCCGATCACAACTTCCATCATACGATGACAAATGCCTTGATACGTGGCCATGCAAGCAGTATTCGCCATTATAAGTCCAAAACAAGTAAACACGAACCATGTTAGGTGCCTTGTAAAGATCGATGACAACTTCCATGATACGATGACAACTTCTTTGATCCGATGACAACCCTCTATCATACGATGACAACTTTGATGAAACATGGCCATTCGATCGGTATTTGCAATTCATTCCAAAAGAATGAAGCACGATCGTTTTCAGGTGGCCCTGCGATACCATGACAACTTCTATACGATGACAACTTCGACGATACATGGCTAGGAAAGCTGTATGCGCAATTCATTCCGAAGCAATGAAACACGAACGTTATTAGGTGGCCCTGTGATACGATCACAACTTCCTTGATACGATGACAACTTCTTTGATCCAAGGACAACTTCCATCATACGATGACAACTGCCTTGATACGTGCCCATTAAAGCAGTATGCAGTATGCGCAAGTCATTCCGAAGCAATGAAACACGAACGTTCTTAGGTGGCCCTGTGATACGATCACAACTTCCTTGATACGATGACAACTTCTTTGATCCAAGGACAACTTCCATCATACGATGACAACTGCCTTGATACGTGCCCATTAAAGCAGTATGCAGTATGCGCAAGTCATTCCGAAGCAATGAAACACGAACGTTATTAGGTGGCCCTGTGATACGATCACAACTTCTTTGATACGATGACAACTTCTTTGATCCAATGACAACTTCTATCATACGATGACAACTGCTTTAATACGTGCCCATTAAAGCAGTATGTGCAGCTCATTCAGAAGCACGGCATGGGCATCAGCTTCTGGAAACTCTTGACCCAAACATTCATTCGTGCGTGAACCTTGGCCGCGCGAATCGGGTTCTACTAGATCCTATTAGTGCATGATCCCGAACTGGTTCCACTACTTTGTAGTGTGTTTTGTACATTGTAGTACGTTGCAGTCGTACGTTGTAGTGCGTTGTAACGTCAATCAATGTGATACAGAATTCACTGCAGTCGGTTGTAGCAGGTTGTAGTACGTTGCTATTTGTTGTAACAAGTTGTAGTACGTTGCAGCGTTGCAATATGCGAAAGTACATCGTTGTAGTACGATACTGGTTTCGGTGTATCGGTGTATCGGCTCCCGGTTACGCCGAAACCGGTTTCGGTGTATTGGTGTATCAGCTCGCGATTACGCCGAAACTGGTTTCGGTGTATCGGTGTATCGGCTCATGGTTGCGCCGAAACTGGTTTCGGTGTATCGGTGTATCGGCTCGCAGTTGCGTCAAAACTGGTTTCGGTGTATCGGTGTATCGGTGCGAAACGCATTTAGAAGACGCAGATCGCGGGCGCTGTGTAGTTTTTGTTTCATTGTTGTTTCACTAGGGTCTATCAAACTAGGGGTTGAAATAGATGGTGGTCTTTCATTGTTTAACAATAATATGTCATAGTTAAATTGTAAAATTTCATTGTGAATTTTTGTTTGACTAGTTGTTTCGTACATTTTGGAACCACCATCTCAAGTTGTCCAATCCTGGGCCCACCCCACTGCGCACAGCCAGGTAGCCAGCTGATTCACGTCCAACAGCCGATGGACTTCATCCAAACCGGCCTGGGAAACACCCGCGGAACCGTAACGCGGGGCGAACGTGACGAAAAGGCAGGGACCTCCTCCAAGCGAAAATGGGAAACCGCCAGGATTGTCTTAGAGAAAGCCGAGAGTACATCAATCCAAAAACTATAGGACTATAGGAGTACTATAGTCAACTACAGTAGATGTAGTAGATGTGCAAAAACCTGTTGGGTTTGATCGCAACATTTTTTTTGCGGCGAGAAAAAATGGGTTTCACCACTGATCACATTCAGCACAACTGGTGGATTTTCCAGCTAATTCGCCAGTGAATTTTTGCGGCGTATAGATTGTTCAGCATTTATATTTCAACCACTTATGTCTACAAAATGAATCCAACATGACCGCAGAAACTAGCCACAGTGGTTCACCATGTTTCCTCGCTAATGCTTTTCCTATCCCCCCACGATGCGGCATCCGGCAACGGTCAGCACCCTTGGGAACTGAGCCCTGGTCATCTCTGGTCATCCTATGATGGCTACACCAACGTCCATTGAAGATACGCAATTGTATGCTTGCAGAATGTGTTTATGCACATACGCGTATCCAGCATATGGATATGGGTCAATATTAACCAACAAATAATGGTGGATGATGACCAACAATGATCAGGGAAACCATGGTTAATGATAGGGGAAAGAGGGGTACGGGCTTTTGACCCACACACATATATACATATACGTATATCATATCATATACATAATGCGTTTACATAATTATTATACAATATTAATCAATATTGTACATGTGTTTGTAGACGTACAAGCACCATTACACCACCATCACCGGTGGCTTCGGGGGTCTTGCATCGGCTTTGGGAGATTCGTAGTAATTAGTTTCTGAACTCCACAGGTGACCTGCTCACAATCACCTAATCAAAACGACAATCCTGAAGAGCGAGCATGTATAGCATATAGAACTACATAGTAAATATGTGCTGGTAAATGCATAAATTAATGTATGCATAATATAAATATGCATATATATATGTATCATATAAATATAAAACTATAACAAATATATATATATCACGTATAAATAATATGTGTGTTTGAGGGTGTATGTGAAATAGCTGATGGTTGCGTCATGCTGTTCCCAGAATTGTCAACCAATGGTTGGCCTCTGTCCCACGACGGCCGCACCAGCTGCGGTCAAGAGACAAGTCGTGCCAATTCCTGCGGACGTCACTGTGCATCGAAAGAGTACGTCGAAGTGGAATGGTCAGCTGATGGTCAGGGCATAATCTTCAAATTCAAGATCATCAAACACGGTTGAGGTTGCTATCTAAAAATATTGTTAAAAACCAGGGAAATGATGAGAATCCAAACTCAAGATTGAAAACGAGGGAAAGCGTCATTGATGCAATCTGTGGTTTGAAGACAAGCGAACCAGCAACGGCCGCAAATCCAACATTGAAAGCATGTCTATCTGTCTGTTTTGTTTTTTCGAAACGTTCGTCCATTCTAGGGAAGACAGTCTAACTCTGAAGTGCTCTGCTGTTTGATTCAGGTTGCAGTAAGAATCCTGGGATCTCATTACGGCTGCCGCTCCTTCTTGATGTGCGACCGTGCCATCATCCACGGCAGGGGCTTCTCCGCCTTGTGATTGGACTCCCGTAAGGCGTTGGCAGTGGCCAGGAGCATTCTCGGCGCGGCTGGACAGTCGGATGCGACCCTGGGGTACTCGCCAAGGGACCACACCAGCTATACTTACAGGGTCGAGTTGTGGGAACTAGCAATTATAACTGTTAAACCAGTTATCCAGTCACATTATATATATATATATGTGATATATGTGTGTATATATATATTCTACATGGCACCAGCTGTGGTAACTAGCAGTTCATTCTACATGCGGCTACTTTGAGTAGTCGATCTCCATTGGTAAACCCCCGGCATCATCCGTGGGGAAACCACCAAGTAGCTTGGGAGTACGTCATGGACATGCCCAGATCCTTAGACAATGCCATACAGAAGGTTTGAAAGTGACTTTCTTCCAAAACATAAAGAAAACTACAGGCGGTTGAAAATATCTAAGGAAAAAACGACCATAAAATGGTCAAACTATATAAGTCTAAAGAAACTGACTAATTAAGGAAAATGCATAGAAATTACTTTTCCAGATCCACGTGAGTACCATCATTTATGGTCTCCCGGTAGTAGCGTAGGACGCAGGGGCACTGCAGGAAAACCAGTCTTTTGCCCAGCCACATTCGCGACACCTTGTCACACTGCTCCAAGATGCTGTCAATCACGGCCTACGAGAGGGTGGATTTCTACCACGATGAGAATGGGATGCAAGAGGCGTCACAAGTCAACCAACACAAATTGAGGTCATTGAAGGCTTCTCAAAAATAGGGACCCCCGTGTTCTGGATGGCTTAGTCCTATAGATGGTTCATGAACTGGATGATAACTGAGGGTACCCCAAACTGGCTAGGTCGAAATCACTACATTTCCCATCGTCCCAGTTCTATCCAGCTGTGTATCCTGGTCTCACCTGGTGCTCATCTGCCATGGAGTTCACGGCAGCCAGCACCCTAGGAGCAGCTGGGATTCAGAGATGCCTGGAATGATGATGGATCCATTCATCGATATTGGGAAATGTTGAATGATGATCAGTCAATAATAGGGAAACAACAACAACCTTGGGGTTCAAAGGGATCCATAGGGATGATCAGTCAATGTTGGTGAACAAGCAAGAACCAACCACAACCATAGGGATCCATAGGGGTTCATTTATGGATGGTGCTTACCCTCCCGGAGAAACTCAGCTCTTTTGGGCCAAAATCACCATTTCAATAGGCGACTTCTATGCTGGATACACAACCGCGGCCACGAGTTCAATGGGACGGTCAAGGACACGTTAAGTCGCCGAGGACACGTTGGTTAGTTGACGTTTGGTTGAGATGTAGTTGCCTATCATCAGTTGCTTGAAATGTGGTTGGCATGTGAATGTCGTTGACTATCGATGCATCCCTATTGTTTTGAGTTGATTGTGCTCAAAGCTCATCATTTGGCCTTGAATGAATCAACGCTATTGAACCAATGGGTCGATGCAAAGCTACAGCTCTGAAATATCAATGAGTTGGTGATTTGCCCAGCAACAGGACGTGTACAGGTATGTGTTTACATCATGTTTAAACTATAGGGCTTTGTAATAAGTAAAAACCAAGAAGTCAAATGACCAATGATGTATGGTGATGAATCATTGACTATTTGTGGACACCAATGGATGAATTCAGTAGTGACTCTGGTATAATCAACAGTTTATCATAGGTAATGGCCAATAATGACTATCTACACTACACCTCTATCCCATCCCAAGACCAAGTAGTGAAGCGACCAATCTTTGTGATGCACCATCGATGTACAGATCCAGTACAGGCAGTGATCACCCTCTTGTGTGAGAAACAGAAGGCTGCGGTGCTTCAGAAGGAAAACGGGTTCTGAGGTTGAAGGTTTATTATGATCATGAAACCATGTTATTTTCATAAAATGGAAAATTCAACATTTATGTTGAATGGTTGGGGTTCCCAAGTCGAAACACAGATCGGCAAATCCGTGCACCTCAGCCATGGCAATAAACGGCTGTCATTGGGCAAAGCATAGGTACTTGCTGATGATGATCCTTCACTGATAATCATGCATATCGCCCGTCTATCTACATCTACATACAGCATTAGTGCCTCTATCTAAATCTAACCTACATACATATATCTGATGATGCATTGTGCCATGTTTAAAGTAAACTGTCAAACATTATCTTTATCTGGTTGGTGGTTAAAACCCCTATGAACAATATCAGTCAACCAACCATTTGTTAATAATTGATGGGGAAAACCAAAAAATGTCAATGAAACCACCAACCAGTAGTTGTTTATATAACCATTATTGATACGTATTACCCCCTACTATCAACCATCACCAGCAATTAACCATAGAAAATCCCATGGTTTCCCAGCAAAACACATGACATGACATCAAGGCCCCAGGCATCACCGGGTATCCAAGTCACTCGCTGCGCTGCTTCTGACTCCCCAAGGACTGCTCCGGTGGCCGTCGGAACTGCGGGAAGAACTCGCCCGGCGCAGTGTGACGCATGGGCCGCGACGTGGGGTTGGGGCCTGGCCCGAGGATGCTGCGGGTGAAGCTGCAGATGCTTGAAGGAGACGAGATAACAATACGGGGGGTTCTGAAAATAGGTTATCTAGTAATAAAACTAGGTTGTAGGTTTCCAAAAATGGTTGGTTGATTACTGTATATGGCCACCCAAATCATCAATGACCAGGGGGGGTATTGTGATCATGCTGATGGCAGTGATGATGATGATGATGATGATGATGATGATGATGATGATGATGATGATGATGATGATGATGATGAATCATTAATGATCCATGACCAATCACTTCTAACAATTTGTCGCTATTGACCATGTTAGACCAACATTATCAACTGTTGTCAACCACCACTATCCATTATTGCTTAACCATCATCAACCATTGTTGGCTCTAATCCCTTATTATCAACATTAATCAAGCGTTGACTGACCATCTGTTGACCTTAAACCACCACCTGTCAATGATCAACCATCATTATCAACCATTGACCAACCATTCATCACCCAGTGTTGTTGGTTATCCCGATATCCCTTGTTCACTAACCTATCGTAGATCACCACTCAACAAGGACCCAGGATCAACCATTGCTTCACCCCGCGCCTGGCGCCACGCTGAGTCGGTACCCCGGGGGTCCCACGGACTCCTCCGGGATGGGCGTGGACGCGCCGTCGGAGGCAGCCGTGGAGGCGGTGGAGCACGACTCGGGCTCCACCTCAGGCGGGAAGCGGTGGTGGGCTTCGGTATGGTGGGCTGGGTTGGGGTGGTGAAGGTTGGTTCGTTCAGGGTTGGTAGGTTTAGGGTTGGTAGGTTTAGGGTTGGTTTGTTAGGGTGGCTGAGGTTGGGTGGTTGGTTGGTTCAGGTTGGTTAGGGTTGGTAAGGGGTGGTTAAGGTCGGTTTAATAAATGGTTTCACACAATCCGCCCACTCACCATGATGTTGTGACAGGCGATGAGACTTGGGATACCCCCTTGCAAAGGGATTGTTGCCATCAGCAACTACTACAAATGGACGGGTAATTACTGGAGAATAACCCAATCCCAGCAATCGTTGATGAGAGAATCGACCTGGGAAACCTATAGAAACCTATACATGTTCGGGAAAACTGCCGGATTTCCAGCGAAAATCTTTGCAGCAACCAACCCATTGTGACCCCGTCAGGGTGACGACGGGGAAAGCCATCTGGCCACAGTATGGACAACCCATGACTACCCCATACGACCATATGTTTGTTTTGTCAAGAAAGTAAAGGTAGCCCTAAATCATCTAATGCTACTCATGTCTATTGAGAAACCATCCATTTCGGGGGGACCAAATTTTAAGAAACCACCATATACCGGTAGGAGAGACCGTCCCAACGATACGATTTTGGCATTTGAAGAAACGTCCAAGTGATCCACCAGACCCAAGCAAGCCGAGAAACCGCCAAACACTCCAATCAGCCAGTTGCGGTGGATAGAATCTCCCTGTGGTTGATGGCCTGGGATATAAACTTACACTGAAGGTACCCCCGAATCATCCAATGTCAATCATTGTTTACTAACAAACCATCCATTTGGGGGTCCGTATCTTAAGAACCCCCCATATACTTCCATCATGTGGCAATCAAACCACCAACAATAGTGGTTGTTTAAGCATTATCGCTGCTTATTCTTAACCATGATCAACCATTACAAACCATGTGACAACCTGATGTATTGTTAACCACTACAAACTATGGTGATTATTACCAAACAAACCATGAACCAATCATTAACCATTCCCAACCAAATGGCTTATGTTAACCCCACCAACCATCACCAAACAATCATAAACCATTACCAACCAACCTGTAAACCAATCATTAACCATTACAAACCAACCTTGGTTAATAGTTGGTTAATAGTTACCAATCATCAACCATTACCAATCATTAACATGTTGGTGGTTAATAGTTGGTTAATTACTACCAAGTTGCTTCTTGTTAACCAATTATTAACCATTAACAACCACTATCATGTCAAAGATCTGTGCCTTGTTGAGCCCACCAACCATCACCACCCCCGTGCCTTGGCCACTGCCGGGCACAAGCGCCGGTGCCCGGTCTGTACATCCCAGATCACCTGGCGCAGGACCAACCGGCCCTGGTTGAGGATGGGTTTGATGGGTGAAGAATGGATACTTAATGGGTTGGTTAATGGTTGGTAAATGATTAGTTGATGGTTAGTGAATGATTAATCAATTTGTACTCAATGGTTCGTTAATGCTTCGTTGATGGTTACTTAAAGATCTTAAAGGTTAGTAAATGATTAGTTCACAGTTACTTAGTGATTAGTCAATGGTAAAGTTGTGATTAACTAATACTGGTTCAATGATGGCTCGGGGATGGTCATTGATGGTGCAATGATGGTTGATGAAGGTTCAATGATGGCTAATTATGGTCGATGATTCTTAACGATGGTTCAACAATGGTTCAACGATGGTTCGACGATGATTCATGACGATTAGTGATCATGCCTGACAACTGACAAGCCACCAATTTTGAGCTCGATATGAATTCGAGCCAAACCGTGGCGTCCGTGGGATCCATTGAACGCTATGATGTTCTCTGCCGATTTTAGGGGTTCAACTCCGGTGGCTACCGGGGGTTCAATGGCTACAGAGTAGCCCACCGGGTGAACCCCACCGGGTGAACCCCACCGGTCTCCCCATGGCTCCTTGGGCTTCGGGGGAAGCTCATCCTTTCCCAGCTCCAGATGAAGAGCTCCTGGAGGCGCTGGTAGGGACAGTGACAAGGGCAGCTTTTGAAGGCGCTGGGTTTGCCTCGTCTGAGGATGTGATGTGGCTCATGATCGCCTCCAAGAATATGTCTATGTGAGGATATGTCGTGAGGATGTTTTGTAGATCATGAGGATATGTCGTGAGGATGTTAGGTCGATGATGGTTATACATACAGAAGTTTCACGCAACGAAACGACTCTCTAGTGAGGAAGTAGCACCAGGACTATGCGCAGTTTTCCCCTTGGGTAGCGAATGGTGCTGCGGAGCTGATAGTCTCACTTAATCATCTTTTAGACTCTCAAGGGTTTGCCATGGTCATGCGTAGGTTAACTAGCACTGTTCCCAACAACACCAGGAAATCCTAAGCAAAAAGTGTAAACCGTCACTCGCCAATGGAAAAAAAAGCGAAACACCTCGCAGTGGTCCGCTGGAAACAGCCGCATTTCACGTTCCCCACATCTTAAGATTGATGCTTCAGCTAGTGCTTCATTCTCCCCTAGTCTTCGCCGCACGTCGTCCACCACCAGAAACATCCCCCAGCCGATGCTTTGCCCATCGGCAACGGTTGAGTTCCAAGTGCTGTTGCTTATACGGAAAGGGCCTCTGGTACCCCTAGCTGTTCCCCGGCTGAGTCGTTGAGATGTGAACAATCATCCATTCCAACGTTCTATTGGCAAGGACCCATCCATGTATCGCTTTTGTATGCTCTGGTGTTTGTTGTTACCCACTTTTCCCCTAACAGACCTCGCCAAGTCGAAGCAACTCGGGACTATGGCCTTCATCGAAGTTTCCGCGAAACAAGGATTCCAGATCCTTAGTTCCAGGGGGGGGGCAGAAACCCCTTCCCAGGGGCGAGTTGCCAACTGGAAGACTCACCACCCCCTACCGCCTGGACCCATGATGACCCACCTGTGGCTGAAGAAACGTGGCTTGAGATGTGCCCAGGTCTCAGGTGCCAGCGTACCAGCGCCAGATGCTGGGCAAATGCTGACAACTCAACGGTCCCACTGCGAAACCGATCTACTGACCAACAGGGTGACCATTTCTCAATTGACATTCCGACATGTTAAAAAACATCATGGACATCTCTTAGAATATCAAGTACTCAAATAGCATCAAAATATAGATGCCTCGACATGAACATCTACAGCAAATCTCACGAAAAGCATTGCCACTGCTTCTCATCGACACAGCAGACTTTGAACTGTTCGTGCTTTGCCGCTGAACTCGATGAAGCAATCAGCTGAAAAACAACAAACATACTACTGTACCATTTCAATTCACTTTGGGGACATCCTTTTGAACTCGCCATTGTTCAGCAAAAAAGTATCTTAGAAACAACCAACAGAAATCCCAGAGAGTGTGACCACAAAAAGTCATTCACTCTGTCGGCATCGTTGTCGTCATCACCATGATTGCCATCATCTTCCGCATCAAAGAATAACGTGCTGCTAATCATGGTCCCAAATCAATTCTATGCTATCCAGAGTTGATCATACCTGAAGCATCACATCGGCCCACCTGTTGCGTCCAAGGATCCGTGTAGCCACGATGATCTGGATTGTAAGATGTCTTTGCCATGCTCCTGAGTCTCAACCCTGGAAGCTGAGGCTGAGAAATGGCCCTGATGGCCCTCTGTTATAAGATCAGATCCATGGCAGCTCGAAATCTACCAGATTTGATGGCGAATCACCTCTGGAGCTTGGCAAACCAATAGTGCTTCAATTGGTGTTGTCTTTGTCGCCATGGCGGTACCTACCAACAATCCACTTGTAGCCCCTATTAACAGGGAAATCATCAGTGACTTGGGGGCGCACCATTTTGGGACAATCCCAACTATTGCCCTAGATCTCCCCCCATCAAGTATGATACCATGGTTACCCTGATTGACGTCATGATCCAGAATCCGCCACGAAAACTCTCAGGCTACACTGGCTCAACATATTGATTTCATGGTATACATTTAGTCGTGCAGCCAAGACTAAGCGGCTCTCAACCAAACGTCGGTTGTTGCCGGCCTGAACTCACCCATCAGATTCAAATCTTCAGCAGTTTGGGAAGGCTATTGATGTTAGCCAAAATGCACAGGACCACTACCAGAAAAAGACTACCATCACAACTCACAACCTCCCTATCATTGACCAACTATGCAGCTCTCAATCAGCTGGTGAACCAACCATCATCAACACTAAATTGACCATCAATTGACCGCTACCCCTTGATAACCACTATCTGTTGATCATCCTTATTCCTAATCAGATGTTGCTAACAATCATCAATTAATTGATATTGATAGCCCATTTATAACCACCATCTATTGTTGGTTGTTGTTGCTGGGTATGGGTTATGATTGCCTATGTAGCTACCAGTTATACCCCATCTTCTCGTTGCTTCGGTCCCGCTCCGCACCTTCACGTGCCGCTGGCGCTACCAGCGACGTCCGCGGCGAAAACCGCCATGGCAGCTCGGTCGTCGAACGGAAATGACTCAGCTGCTGTAGCTTGGACCCTTCTCCTCAGGGGTTTCTCATGGTTTCCCATGGTTTTCTTGTGGATTCCCATGATTTTCTATGGTTTTCTTGTGGTTTTCCATGGTTTTCTATGGTTTTCTTGTGGTTTCCGATGGCTTCTCGGGGGCTTCCCATGGTTTCTTAGGGACTTCCCCGTGGGTTTTCCAGCCAATTCGGAGGAAGTTGGCAAAGAAGCGCCCCTGCGCTTGGGTCGATTGAGCTCTTTTCAATGGCTGGGCCAAGTGGGGCTCATGGCGCTACTCGCGCCACCGTTGATTGTGCTGCAAATGCTTCCGGCCAAGGGTCATGGAAAAGCGCCAGCCAAGTAAAGCTGAATCACACATCCAAGGGTTGCAAGAGACTCCCGGTTGAACTAGACCAATGGTTGACTCATGGTTGATGACTAATAGTTCAGCAGCGGTTTCCAAGGATATGATGTCCTGACCAATAACAACTAACAATATAATGGATAATGATGGTTCATTTGGGGTTGATGATGGTTAAACAATGGTTCATTGAACCCAAACCTAAATGAACCAGAAGTTGCTGTGCTGACCAAACACAATCACCAACAACCACATAGATTCATCAACATCTTATCGTTCGCAGTGCGAACGATGTTCAAGGGTACATGATGTGAAGTGCACACTGCCCATAGTCAGTTGCGCTTAAGAAACATTAATCCACATTTCCTTGGCACCACTCTGAGTGGGATCTTGGTGCCCAACTTCTTCCGTGACCAGCAGGGGGTGCAACTGGGGCACTGCTGAGCTCCATTTTTCGAAGACTGGGCTGGATGCCCAAGTGACGATGGGACGTCGAACTTTGTACAGGGCAACGCCAGGGAGCTCCCCGTGGCGCATGTGTCACTTCCTCGGTGCGAAAATCCGTGGTGGCTCCCTGTGATTCTCAGTGGTTGCTGTTAGCCATCCAAATGAGTAGGCACTATGCTGATGAAAACCGAAATGACTTTGGCAAAGATGAAATCAAACATTTTGAACTAAAGAACGACAGCTTGGCGAATTTCACATTGCCAAATAAGAAGTTCCAAGGCTCATACTGGTAGCAATAGCTTTGACCCACAGAAATGTCGCTTGGTGGATGTTTCATGCATGAGGTTTACTTGCATCAGGTTTACTTGCATCAGGTTTACTTGCATTAATATGTCAGATACATCCTATAGATCAGACTAGTTGGGGGGAGTTCTTTGCGCTACAAGGCTTTGACTCATCTGAACCCATCAACCACAGACCGTTTGACTCATCTGGTGGTGACGTCCACAAAGTCCTAAGCTCCACGCTGCAACCAACCTGGTGGTCATCAACAAACAGCTTCCCTGGCTAAAACCTGCACCTGCAGGGAACTCCTTGACCAACCTCGACCCCAGAAGTCCAAGTTAGTATTTAAGGGCCAACTTGGGTCCTGGCTCGAGCTCCCCAACCAGTATCCAGCCGCCAGCTTTAAAGGTCCAGTGTCTTCTTGAACTTCTCTTTGCCAATTGGACCTCCATCTTCTGCCCACTTCACCTGAGCAACTTCATTGGATAGCTAACTTTCTTGGGATCTACAATTGGAGATCCATAGGAATAACCTCCCATATTTAATGCTAGGTCCCCCAGCTCTTGAGCTGGTTAAACTGAGGGCTTGTTACCAGCTGCATCTGCCCCACGATTCCGAGCGTTGTTGTGGAGCTTCGTGTCATGTCTATCATGGTAGGCTATCTGGCTACGGCTCGAGGTGACTGGGCTATGGGTCAAGCAGTTAACCAACCACTACAGTAATGGGGTAGAATACCCAACCATTTTAAAGGGGAAACAATGGTTAATGATAGGGGAACAAGGGGTACAGGGTTTTGACCCACTGCCACTGAGCTGGCTAGAAAAAAACCCACCTGCTTACCAGCTGAATGGTCCACTGCATTCCAGCTGGCTTCAGTATTTGACGGTATCAAACTACTACTCACCTTAGTCAGTGATTATATAAACATGGCTCATTGTTAACCAATGGTTCACCATTGATATAGATGACCAACAAGAACTAATGAAAACTAATCACTGCTGATCAATTAACTAGACGACTATAGCATTCTTGGTCACCAGCCTCAGCAACCATCCGCCTGATCCACCAGCTTTATCTTCACCAAAACAACCCTTTACCAACACTGAATTGATCCGAAAATCTCAGTTGCAAACACTTCTGTTAACCACCAGTCATCAGGCTTTCCCAGGTCCAAAAACTCCTGTGAACATAAAACCACCCAGCTACTGGGCCTGGACCACTGCTGGTTGTCCGAAGCCCGCCCTTCCCAGCATGTCATGTGGTTCCCCATCCCCCACCCACCTCAACGGTGTGTTCGTAGAGGTGCTTGGGAGGCTTTCCACTGTCTCTTTTCAGACTCTTGTCCTCCCAGGTTTCGTGGGCGGTGGACTTGTTGGAAGCTCATGTGGTTCACATGGCAAACATGAGTCACCATTGTTCATAATAGTGGTTGATAATGATAGCCATGGTGGTCAACGAGTTGTTACTGATGGTAGTGATGAATCATGGTCGATGATGACCAATTCATGGTCACATGAATATAGATGAAATGATATCTAATGATGGCAACTTGAAAACATGACCAGTCACGGGGCATACATTGTATACATTTTTCCAACCGCAACCAACAACCTCAGCATTATCAGCCAGCCACCCATTCCTGTGCAGCTGGTACGCTGGTTTACCGATAAAAACTGATGTTTTTTTGCTTCCAGATTGGTTTTTCAGAGGGCAATCGACAAAGTTTTGGGACCACCCAGTGTCGGCAAGTTTGGAAATTTGACCAATATCAATGGGATTCGACATGCAAACATCCAATCTTCTGGATTTGAAATGTTTAGCTGATGTTTATGTGGTGTGGCTGCGTGCCTTTTTTGGCAAGAAAGAGTTGATGGGTGATGGTTGGAAACAACACAAAACACAAGTTTGCGGAAAGGGTCAAAACAAACATGCAAAAGAATGTATAAAACGGAAACCTTGGAGATTTTCTGGCGGGCTATACCTTGTTAGAGTTCATGTACTATGATGCCGCCACAAATGTGCCTGGCGTTGGACTCACAGGTGCAGCACTCCCTAGCCAAGGACTGTGTGGTGATTACAGCTACGTGGTTAACATCAGATCTATCCTGGTTGGAATTCAGTCGGTTGAGCCGAAAGCACCCCGGCACCTGTCCTGTACACCCTTCTTGTTGAACTCCAGCATCGTCATCGTCGACCTGGATCAGCAGAGGTTGAGTTAGCCTAACTTCCTGGTTGATGGGGAATTCCAGATGCTTACTATTGCCACGCCCAACTCTCATTGCATGTTATACCAAACTATCTACCCATTTCCCCCTGTTTAACCCGCTGCGAAGCCTGCCGTTGGTCAGCCTGTGCCCCCCCCACGTGGCCGCTCCGCAGATGTTCCAAGCCTGGACCCTGGCTGCCCTGGCGCATCATCGCTGAGTTGCCGCGCTCATATTTGCTCTTGGGTGGCTCCACCGGAGCAAAGGGCACCACGATTTTGCCTGGCCAATGGAGGCACGTCCGAGCACTTGGTATATGGGTCAAGCAGTTCACCAACCAATAGTGGGGGATAATAAGCAACAATGATAGGGGAAACTATGGTTAATGATAGGGGAACAAGGGGTACAGGAATTCGACCCACTGCCATGTAGTTGTTCAGAAGACGTATATATACAGTATACATATATGTATACGTGTGCTTATTGATTGTACATACATGTGATGAATCGGCTCTCGAGACAAACTACCATGATGTCATTCTTATTTCAGAGGATTCTTCAGACCCTGAGATGTTTCCCTTGCCAACATCCAACAAGTCAAACTGTTTAACCAATCCGAACTACCACTATCAATCAGTATCTTCACGATTAAATTACCAATCCCAGTTTATCAAACTATCTATCACTCTTCATCTTATGGAACCAGCATCACTCGCCCCCCATAGCTCTGTCCATACCCCTGGGACCAACCCCGGCAACGGCCGCATCTAACCCGCGCCGGGCGCACTATTCAGCGGCATGGCGAACCACTTCCCGTGGCCGTGGGGGGCCCCTTCACCGAGCCGCGAGCCACGAGGCGGAAAGCGACCAGCGAGAGGTGAGGAGAGCCATGGATGAAGTGCCAGCGGCTAAGGGTCCCTTGGTTGATTGATGGTGAACTGATGAGTCAAGTGATGGTTGATTTCATGGTTGGTTGGTTGATTGATGGTTGATTGATGTTTGATGGTTGATGGTTGATTGACGATTGATTGATGGTTAGTTGATTGGTTGATGGTTGATGGTTGATTGATGATTGATTGATGGTTAGTTGATTGGTTGATGGTTGATGGTTGATTGATGATTGATTGATGGTTAGTTGATTGGTTGATGGTTGATGGTTGATTGATGGTTGATGGTTGATTGATGGTCGATTGATGGTTGCTTAGAGCATGGTTTATGACGGCTAGCTTGTCCCACTCTGCTTGCAGGAACCCAGCCACCGATGGGCTGATTATAGTACAAACAACTAATAGTGTCAAGGGAAACTACAACGATTTACACGGATTACTGATTACTTGTCAATAATCTGCTGACTGATAAATGCGAAGGTCCTGTCATGTAGCTGGTGGTTTTCCCACGCCAAGCTGGCAACAGCCTGTACGCATAGCAATGCTTGTCATGTCTCCATTTGGCCTATCGCTGGTTGAAGTTGACTTGGTCAGCTTCCCAGGTGAGGTACCAGCTCGAATAATCAATGGCCCTCCTGAACCCATCAGTTCAGTCGAAATAGATCACCAAAAATGGTAATCCACCTGCTTGGAGGAGTGAAAATCAGCGTTCGAGTCTCCGGGAGGGAAACCTGGCTATGCTGCGGGGGTGCACACAGCTTAAGCACATCTATCATACGTCTCTTATCGAATCATTAGGGATGGATGCAGCCAGGCGAAACTGATAGTGGCTGGAAAGCCCATCGATGATGATCGATGATGTTGTGAACAAAACAGCAGCTAAGTATTGTTGGTCATGTCAAACAACCCCTTTGTTTTTGCTAGTGATGACCAACCCTTCATGGTGGGTTGCTGTTACTGTTGTGAACAAAAAACGCTCCCAAAGATGAAACAACAGCAGCAACGTCCCAACGTCACGCTGCCGCTCGCTGGCCCCGCCAGCCCGCGACGCATGCGGCGCCCCCCATCTTTTGGACACTCAGAGCTGGCCCTCCGCTGCGGCCATCAAGACCTCTTTGGCATCGGCATAGGACCTCAGCCCAGAACTGGGTAAGTGGCGACCCACCGCGATGGTCCACATATCTGACCCCGTTTTGGCAACCTTTGTTGGATCACTGGCAAAATTGACGTCTCCCTCGTGTTTCTGACTGATCATCTGAAAAGCTGGTTGGGCTTCGATTAGGGGTGCCTTGATGGGGCCACATCCTGCTTCCACAATCGCTGGTGATACGCTGACATGCACGCGTACAGCACGGGTGAGATACCATTCTATCATCGATGATCCCTCGATTTCACCCTAAGTTGCAAAGCCTGGCCTGAAAAATGCCTAAGGAACCAGGAATGTGCCTTAATTCATATTGGGTATGCACTCCGAGCATCCCTCAAACCAACCGAATTGTCCTTTCTGACAAATGTTGACCTGCCACTTTCCAACATCTCGCCCGCTGTGCATTGTACGCAACGCAATTTGAATGTCGTCTAATGCAGCGGAACGCTATGTTGAGCAAGGTCACAAGCCACGTGATATTGTGCATGCAGAGCACAAGTCCCTTGTGCAGCAATACACGTGCATGCTACGGACATTCAAATGCGTCGTCAAAGCTTAGTGAACAACGGAACACAAAGTATACTGGTCATAAAACCACTTGTACTTGTAAGCACCAAAATTTGCTCTACCGCCGCCACCAACAACACCCGAAACAACAGCAGCCAGAACCAAATAAGGCAAATCATCCATGAACAATCATGATGAAGTATCAAGGGTCAACCATTAAATTACTAGAACCATCTTTCAACCATCACTCGGAACCCGGGTTGACCACTTATTGGAGATTAGTTAAACCAGCACAGTTTCAAGCAGTGCTCTTGTTAACCACTATCATCAACCATTGTTCACAACTACTTACCCTCAGCCAACCTCATCAACCACTACTAACCACCAGGTTCCCTACATTTCCTTGGCCATTCACCAGCTAACCCACCACCACCACCCACCATCGCGGCCCCACCAGCTCTCCGCGATGTCCATGGCGGTGCGCTGGGTGAGATCTTTGCGCATGGGATCCGCCTTGGCCTGGCATTGGAGCAACCCCTCGTGAAGGATGGTGAAGTGAAGCTGAAAAATCTGCATGGTAGTTGTTGAATGTATGGTTAAGCAGCTGGATATGTTTAAATCTGGATAGTAGTGGTTGAATTTATGGTGGTCTCTCAAAATGGGGAGCCCCAAAAATGGCCAGCTTATTAGTATAAATTTCTAATGGAGGATGATTTGGGGGTACCCCTATTTTAAGAAACACCCTTATGGTTAAGCTGGATAGCAATGGTTGAAATTACTTTATGGCTATGTGGTTACTTTGATGGTGTGTTGATTAGATGGTGAAGGGTGGTGAATTTGATGGTTGGGCATCGGATAGCAGTGGTTGATTCGATGGCTCATGGTGCTGAACTTGACAGGTTCTAACGGCTAACAGATTACCTGCAGTGTTTCTTTTCGGCCACTTCAACGCAAGTAGTCTGCACGAAGGATGTTCGGAGAGAATTTCATTCCACGGAAGATGTCTATGCTTCCTGTAAAAATCAGTCTCTACAATGTGTTTTTGAAATTGTTTAGATGCCTGTGACACTTGAAACCTGGTATTATCCTAAATCAGTGACTTGCCGCGCTCCACACATCTCCACACCCTGTCACGAGCAAATCCTGACCTGATAACCATGTAAAATCAACAAATCATGTTACAATAACATCTTTAATCACCATGTAAAATCACTATGATAACCACGTTTAAGCCAGTTATCAGGTATCACTTATCACTATCATTTTTCACGATCAATCATTAATTGCCGCCATACATCACTACCATTTGGTGAACGGGCACTCCTGGTAGCTCCAAGTAGTTCCCCCTTTAGGGCGCTCGCACTGGGTACCCCTGTCGCCGCTGCTCCCTCCCAACTACCAACCGCTCAAGCACCATAGCCGTTGCCATGGTTGATCCATTGGCAGCATCCAACCTCCAGCAGCAACATGAGCACCTTGAGGTTGGCACCTCCCAGCCTAAAGCTTGCGATGGATGCGATCAAAGATCGACATGATACGTATTTCTATGCGCAGGGTGACGAAATATGCCAAATATAATCTATACATATGGGATGTATATGATGGTTGACGGGAGTATCTTCCTTACATACACTGATAGACAGTTGGAGAGTTGAATGTGTAATGTGTCTGCTCATATTATGTAGGTACCTGTATACTGCTTTAGCACATGAGAATCACGCGCATGTGCCTGATAGACAATGGCTGATTTCTGGACACATAAAGGTCCTTTCAAAATAGAAATGCCACGCTGCCATGATCTGTGCAGAAGTTCAAAAACGCGAACTGAAGCACCAAAAACTGAATCTGAAGCACCAATCTGTGGTTCCTAGCTTTGGGAAGGGTACCGACCATGGTCATGGCATGGCATAGCATGACATAGCACAGCACCTGTCATGGTACGCCGGGCTGGTCCAACCTTCCGACCTGGGATCCCAGGCACAGCTCGATGCAACCTCGCCCCACGGGTGAACGACACCACGGGATGGTGACTTGGGCGGCTGTGCATTCTGTTGAGCACACTGGGAGATCCATACTTCAATCACATTCAATCCATATGTAGCTGGTGATGTAAGTTTATCCATTGCTAAGTAGCGGGTGATGTTTGTTCAGATTTATTTAACCACAAGAGTTCATCCAAAAGTAGCTGGTGATGTGGGTGGTCAATTCGAAGTCAATCATTGTTACACAGCTGTTTTGCTCCTAATGATTAAGATGCGTTGTTGTGATTGACCAGGTGATCGACCATCCTCATGGTGCTTAGCACACTGAATAAGCTCAATTCACTGACACATTAAGCCTTGTTCTGGTAACCAAAATCAACCACAACCAACCCGACAATCTGGGCAAACAACTCCGCAGTTTGCTGATGCCACCAACCGGAGAAAATATCAGGGGGTGAACCGCAGTAGAAATTGTAGTTGTAGTTGTTAATAACAAATTTGATGACAAATCACCAACTACAATCAACTGTAGTATGGATCTCAGATCTGGGCTTCCCATTCACCGTGGGGCCAAAATGACGATACAGCTGACATCAACATCTATGGACAGCGTCACTTCTGCACTTAGCTGGTTGTCCACAAAACATGTGGCGGCACCGGTGTTCCGGACCGATGTTCCGGTCCCATCCATCGAACTGTTGAGTTGCTAAAATGTGTGTATCCACGAAGTGGTGTGCGTGCACTGCAATAGCCCTCGACATCATCGCCCGTAGTATTTAAGGGGAAAAAACATTGAAGACACCCGGCTCTATTGACCAACCATGACCAACCAGTGGAAAAAGGACAAAATCAATCGCCACGGATTGGTCAGGCCACAAGGTTTGAGGGACAAACTAGCGATCAACAGTGCAAGCAGTCGGTCACCGAACATGGGTGCATTGCAAATGACTCAGACTCATATTGCTAATCACGCCCTACTGATGGAGTGTCAAACCTACTGATGGTCACCCAACGTATTCTTGCGGCATTTATGCTACTTCTGCTTCCGCAGTGGAAGATGACCCCACTGCGAAGCCCTCATGATGTGAGATGAAAAAGTTCGGGGTTGAAACATGAAATGGAACACCAAGCCTGGTCCATTGCATCCTGGTCAACCTCTGGAGCTTGGAAGCCCAACCTGGTCAACCTGAGAAGAACAGCTGCCCATCCCAACAACAACGCTGCTGGGATCCGCCACGGTGTCTCGCCCATGAAGGGATCCGCCAGGTTGGGATCAGCTTTGGCCTCAGCCAGGTCTCAAGTGCTGGGTTCGTTGGCAGCCCTGTGAGCTGCTGGTGGACGAATGTGGACGACGTGTTTGGTCATTTTGAACCAGACAAAATGGTTAAACATGGTGGGTTTACTATGGTTTACTGCTGTTGAAATGGTTAAACATGGTGGGTTTATTGCTGTTGATATTGGATGATTTGAGGCTGCCCCCTATTTTGAGAAACCACCATTTACTTTACGATTTCTTACTAAGCACCAACACCAACGAGCCAATCATACATGGACAGGCCAAAGTAGCAAAAGAACTCAACCATCACCAATTCTCATGACTCCACGTTCAACAGTATCCAAGCAATGTAAACAATAACGTCGACGACCACCACCACCACCACCACAACAACAACAACAACAACAACAGCAACAACGACCACAGCAGCAGCAACAACAACAACAATCATTAGTTAGGCATTAATCAACCACTAGTCAATCATAAGAGAACCCTTCTAAACCATGAATTAACAACAACAAGAACCACAACGACAAGCACCCCAGCCTCACTGCTAGATTGCCCCTGGGAGACCCGAACCCGCAACAGCACCTCCACCTGTCACGTTGGTTGAAACCAATCTGGGGCTGCGAGATTCAGTGATAGCTGGTGATTCGTTATCTCACAGCAGTCCTGCTGCTGGGCGTTCCAACAGGAATGGTTGCATTGATGATGGTTGAGTGATGGTTGAATAATCTGCTAGTTGATGGTTGAGTGATTCAGACTATTTGCTATACCAATTGCTATCAAATATGTGCATCTCATTCAACCATCAAATACCAGAAAATCATGGACATGGATCTCCCCACTTTATAGGCTCCAGATTTCCCAGGTCAAGACCCTTGACTGAGGAAAATGGCGGCAAGCGGTCCAGGGCACTGCTACTGAGTCCTGGGTTCAATCTCACGTCTCCATGTCATCCGATTGACAGCCCCTAAGTACCTCTGATGGCCCCCTAGTGACCACCTCATTGACCCCTTAGCGACCACCCCTTGGCACGTCTGATGGCCCCCACCCCTTAGCCACCACCAGTGACCACCCAGACTCACCATCCGCTCCCCAGGCACCGCAGCACTTCCAGCGCTTGCGCCGCAGGCCAGCAGCAGAGGGGTGTCCCCTGCAGGGTCCTGGTCGTTAGGCAGCTGCAAGGTGGGCCCAGTCTCACCAGCGGCCCAGCTGTCAGTGGGTTGGTTCACTCGGGTAAGGTTCACTCGGGTAACTACCAGGCAAATGGTAGATATGACTAGTTAAATGGCCTTCTAAACCTGGTTATAACTAGGGGCTACCCTGCTAGTTCCAGAGATCGTTTGTTGGTCGCTGGCAGTTTGTTGCTTGGTCAGTTTGTTGACAGATGGTCATTGATCATGATGAACTCATGATTAACTCGCACGCGGTGATAATTCTGAGTTGATGGTTGTGAGTTGATTATGTAATCCGTCTTTGGAGAAAAACTTATTGTAACGTATTGTGAAAACCGATCGTAGTGGTGATTATTGATACTGTGATGCTTATGAGTTCATTAACCAGTTCCTGATATCTGTTGAATCATAGTGAATGGCTATTGACTGATCATATCAGCGAACTAACTGACAAGGATACCTTGCTAAGTGAAAATCAACTATGACGAACGAAAAGATCGAATATCAGCTCACAATCCTTTTACTTAGCTCCTTTCAGTGACCAGCTGAAAATTGTTTTGCTGATAGTTTACCTGATAATGTGGTCGGATAGGCTGATTTAGGGCCACCGACAAACGGGGGCATGATTAAGCGGCTGACGCTGGTGGCTTGGAGTTAGGCATGCTGCATGATGTTAGTTATAACCATGTTGTAGTTGTAATGATGCTTAGCGGCTTATTGATAGCCATGGTTTGTGATTATTAACAATACCATGAACGATTCATACAAATAATCAAGCATAGTCAACAATAATCACCATTCATTGTGCTTGATTGTGTTTAGAGATGCTGAATGACCGCGGTGGAAATGCTTCTGGTGAATACCCTGGTTCGAATGCCTTCAACACATTGGTAAATGATTGGTTGGTAAGCAGGTGGTCCAATCAAGCGACCGTGCTGACGACGGCTGCCCCAGATCGTCACCAGCTGGGTAGATCTTCACCACTGAGTTGCTGGCGGCAGCTTCCCAGAGATTCCACAAGCAGCTGTTCAAAGGAAACCTTGTAGCTTCTTATCGTCCATAAACATGAGCTACAAAGGCTAATTAAACATAAACTATGCGAGCACAATCAACATGTAGGCACCTTGAAATATAGATGTGCAATGAACTAGATATCTTCTACATAGTATGCATATGTATGCACGTATATGCACGGATCAGAGCCTGCCCTCAGTGCATCGACGATCGTCGCCAGTCCTGCGCGTTCACGTCGCACCTGGCGGTGGGAACCGAAATGCCTAGACGACTCGTTCCACATCGATGAACTATGATGATAGTTGGTGATTATGCTTTGTGAGTATTGTTCGTGATTGTTGTTAATGACTATTGTTGGCGATTATCAACTTCCTCTACCGGATTCTTACTATTTTTGTTGATGATTTGTTGGTGATGTATTGATGATTAATCATTGGTGATTGTTGTGAGTGATTATTAGCGCTTCATTGCGATTGGTGATTGTTGATGGTTCTTAGTGAGTATCCATTATACTCCATTCCTCCTATTTGTGCTCCTTGCCCACGTACCCAAGGATTTTGCCCAGACTTCAACATTGAGTCTTCTCCAAATTTGCTGCTCTGTTGAGGCAAGATTTTGGATAGATGGTGGTATGCAGTTTTGAGGTTTTGGGCTCTTCTGGGCTTCACAAACCAGGGGACACCAAGACCCTTCCTGAGAACCGAAGACCCAACCGCGAAGATTTGCTTTGCCTGGGGGCTGCTCGTCAGCAGGTAGCCCTGGGGGAGCTTCGGACCCGCACGCCTCGGTGTTTCTTGCACCACTTGGGAAAGGGCTTCGGAATCTCCCAAGCGCGCTGCATCCCACAGAACCTGAGCAGGGACCCGTGGTGATTTTTTCTGAATTTGAGAAATGGTGAATGATGGTTTCTATGGCTAAGAATGGTTAATAATAGCTAGTAATGCTTAATAATTGTTGATAATGATTACTAATGCTTAATTTTTGCAGCTTTCGCACTTGTCTGCACCCTGCTGTGGACATGAGCGATGTCAGTAACATTTATATAATGGTTCAGAATGGTTCACGATGGTAAAGAATGGTTCATGATGGCGAATCGGACTTAATCATGGTCAATGGCTAATCATGGGAATTTAACCAATGATTCTTGCAGGTTGAGAATGGTTCATGATGGGTATATGATAATGATGGTCTAATGGTGGATTGTGACGAAATGAAGGAGTTCGTCATGGGCAATGGCTACTGGTTGGTGGTTGAACGACCCGGTCATGAAAATATGTGTATCAACTGTCAACCAACCATTTGTTAATAACAACATTTGGGAAAATCAGCAAAATGTCGATCAAACCACCCACCAGGCTAATATTGTATTTTAATCTGTGCAGTCTGACACGTATTTGTTTAACAACTATTGTTGCTTATTATCCCCTATGATGACCATTGACCAGCTAGTTAACCATTGTTGGTTAGTTAATATTGACCCATAAAAATATAACATTAACCATTGTTGGTTATTTCTCCCCTATGATTAACCATTCACCAGCTATATAACCAGCCAGGTTGGCATCCATAAATGATTAACCATATGATTTGTTGCTATATACCAGCTATATAACCAGCTATTAACCACATGATTTGTTGCAGCATCCAGCCACGAGTTGGGGTCATGCCGTCGCCCCGGTTTTCCGGGGGCCGCCAATGAGCCCAGCTGCAGCTCGTTGCGATTCGCTCGAGCTGCAGCTGTGGACTCCATGTCAGGTGTTACGAATTCATACCAACTCATGGGGATATCAACCAGTAATAATAGGGAAAACAATGGTTAACGGTAGCCGTATCATCCTGTATCCATGGACAAGTCGTATGACAAAGTCGAGCTAACCGTGTCAAGGCTGTGGAGGTGGACTCCCTGCCCCACTGCTGTCCCCGGATCCCAAGATGCTCAGCGGCCCGGCCTCTTCTCGGTGCATCAAACGACTCTTCTCCGCGGGAGCCTCCAGGCGGTCCCAGCGCTGCCAATACGCTGGGAGATGGTCGTGAAGCGATCCACCCCGGCTTCGTTGAATGGTAGAACAGCAGTTGGTGGTTGCTCAAGTCATAGGGCACCTCCCAAATCATCCATTATTAACCATGTATATATAGTAACAAACCATCCATTTTTGGGGGTTCCCCATTCCAACGAATGCACCCATCGAATAGGAATTAGTGCATTCGTCCATGAGTTCCTACCATAGATTCGTAATGTGTTTGTGTGTGTGGAAGCAGCAGGACTGAGAGATATTCACAAAACTACCTCTCGCGTGGCTAAATGGCAAAGGTCCACGACAGGATCATCTCTTCCCAGCGCATTCAACGGGACGATGGGATGTGCCACTCCAAACCAAGTAGCAATCATGGGCTGTTGGTTGACAACTGCCAGATGTATTGAAATTATAGCCATCCAAATGACTCAAATGAACCACCACCCACCTTGCGCGGTTGGAATAAATTCTCAGTGACTGCAGAAACCCTTGGGAAGTTCATCATTGATATTCATAGGAAAACAATGGCTAACAATAGCTATTCTTGGATGGTTACTAGCTAGCTAGCACCATTTATGGACAGACCCAAGCCCATAATCAATCACTATTGTTGGATATGATCCTTATCATTCACCATTCATTAACATAAATTATACCACCTTAGCTTTTGATATGGGATGATATGGTTAAATAATCCTTAAAAACATGGAGTTATAACCATTCATTAACCATTATCAAGCCTTAAACACATGGAAACATCCCACCATGGCACACTGGACGGTCACCCAGTGGTCACCAGCGGTCAGCATCGGTGCGTCCTGGCCTCCACTCCCAGGCTCCGCAGCATCTCAGCTAATTCCTGGAGCAGCGACGAAGTCCCAGGAGGGCACTTAGCCCACGATGATCTGGCAAGATCCAGTAGGGGTATGTAATCAAATTCCACACTTCCTTCCAATCGGCCCAGCCTGATTCATGCACTTTTCGCTCACGCCACTAAGTGACGTACATGAAAGTAGTGCCGCATGTCTGTTTGACATTGTGACCTTCAAAGCTTTACATTGCAATGGCCATTTGCAAAAAGGATATGTTATCTGAATTCATGGAATCAAAGGCACCGTACCCACAGGGTGGGCTGGGTGTGGAGAGACTTGAGATTTAAAAGTTACGGGCCAGATTCCAGTTCATTTGAATTTATTCCTCAGCAAGCAGATCCTACAAATTCCACACTTCCTTCCAATCGGCCCAGCCTGATTCATGCACTTTTCGCTCACGCCACTAAGTGACGTACATGAAAGTAGTGCCGCATGTCTGTTTGACATTGTGACCTTCAAAGCTTTACATTGCAATGGCCATTTGCAAAAAGGATATGTTATCTGAATTCATGGAATCAAAGGCACCGTACCCATATCTGCCCATATCAGTCAGTTGTTCTGGTTCATCCGTTTCAGGGCTTTTTGAAGCTCTGATGGAAAAAGTCTAGCCAGTGCAGTCACCTGGTTTGTCTGTGCGGCACTGAGCTCACCCCACGATTGCATGAGGAGCGCTCCTTTCTCATAGCGTCGCACACTTGCCACTGCTGCCCATCTCCCTTGTCGTTGGATTTGCTTCAACGTTTTGCGCCGATGATAGAAGTCATTGGATGGCCCGCTATGTCGAATGACATGCGGGGTCACCGTGAGAGGCAGTGCTAATTGTTTCATCGCTTTTTCAAAGTGTCTCTCATAGAGACTGAGCGTCAGTCCCTTGAAGAGTGGAGACCTTCGAGGGCCATGATGAAGCAAGGACAGCATTGCTGAGATCCAAGGATGGTGAAGGTTCTCAATGATGATGCTTTCATTGTTCTCACCTGTCTTTGACTTCGTTTCCAAGGACTGCGGGAAGAGGACAACGGCCCACTGGTCATAGACATTCACCGACTGCCGCACAGGAGGGCATAGCTGATGGTGTTGCAGTGTTATCACCTCAGAAGGCCTGAGATATGTCTGGTACTGCAACGCCATGGCACAGGCACTCATAAGATGCCCCTGTTCCAACATCACGGTCCCCAGCGCGAAGATGACCTCTTCTGGCACTGGTAACCTCATCTTTGAAGGCTGTCTTTTCTTCCAGGCTTTCAGACTCTTCTTTGAACATGGGAGAAACTCTTTGTCAGAGCCGCGATTGAAAAGGAACTGGTATCCAAACACTGTGTAGGATCCTTCCCACATGTGAGCCCCGTCCTCATAGAGCTCCAGCAG
>VSDK01013561.1:305287-319562 GCA_009767595.1 Symbiodinium kawagutii
AGCAGGAATTGGCTCATTGCCTGGTCAAGCCGAGTGTGATCTGCCACCGATTTTCGGTTGGCTTTGGCCCATATCAAAAAACTCTGCGCACTTTGCATATATCTTTGGAGAGTTGGCTGAGAGACCGCACGGAGTCTGAGTCGGTCTTGTTCTGGGAATTGTTGCACGCTCACTGGAGTGCTTTTTGCTCGGTATTTGCCCCTCTTCTCACGCTCCTTGCTGACGGAGCCATTCCGCTTCCCTGCGGCTGTGTTGGCCGAAGATGATCGGCCGGTTGTACTTCTTGGCTCGCATGAGAGGGAAGTCTGACGGCCTGAGGTCAGGCTCGTTCTTTGCCTCTTGGCATCCGATTGCTGGTCTCTGTCCTCCAGCAATTTCTTGGAGGCGTTGATGAAGAGCTGCCGCGAATCCCGTTGTGTCTTCACGCCGAGCAGCATCAGGAGCAACACTACTAACTAGAGAGGCCCAGGAATTGCACAAAGAAAGAGGGTATTCTCCCGCTGCCGATGTCCTATTTCTCCATTGCCATTTCCCTCGTTGATTCAAAAACTTCTCCCTGCCTACCAGTTGTATATGTTGATGTCCTCCTTGACACGTTCGAGCCAACTTGTGTAGGATAGGTAGGTTATAGTGAGTAGGCCTGTTGACTTCTTAAAAGGTTGGTTGTATTGACACATGTCCCACTTCAAAAATGTGACGTTCGAGAGTCCAAAAAGATCAACTATCGGTCGAAAAATGAACAAAGTTGACGACGCCGGGTTCTCCAGACTCCAGTACCATCCCATGCGAGATTGTGCTCTGAACAACGCCACGCAAAACATAGTGAGCTCCACTGCAACCTGTTCTCGTGCTCTAGCTTTTGCAAAGTTGCTTATATTATGGCGTGCTCTCGACCAAACAGTACAAGGTAGACCTGCATGAATATACCATATGAGCCCAGCCTTAACCAGTTCAAGGACCAATGCTTGTGTAGAAGGCCTACAAAGATCAAACTCCCATCCATTGTAAATTTCGAAGGGGGATAAACAAGCCAACCCATGAGATGCCATAGAGCTCGTCAATCTACCGGTCCCAGAGAAAAGCTCTAAGATAAATAGAGGAAAATAAGCCACCATAGCCCGTGGAATCGCCAACTTCTCCCATTGTCCGCCGCAAAGTCGAGATGCCTGTTGCGAGTGCGTCTCGATCTTGACAGGAAGCACCTGAGGCAGCGGTTTGGGAGAAGGTTGAACTTCGTGTGGCCGAGCGGGGGCTGTGATCTTGGGCTTGGGATCATGCATTCGACTGGCTTCATCTGACACGTTGTCTCCACTCTCCACGTGCCGGATGTGCCACTGGATTCTCCCTGCTAATACATAGGCAGCTGAACGCCGCACCAGTTGGTTCAGCCCAAAGCTCTTGGATCTTCCCTTCATGTATGCTAGGATACTGGACATGTTGTCACTCAAGGAGAGAAGTCGTGTTCCAATACACCTTCTATCTCGGCAGTGACGCCTGAGCCCCATGAGGGCCACTCGAGCTTCTTTCTTGTTTATGTGTTCCTCCGTGAATCGCCATCTCCTTGCTACTAATAGACGATATCGTTCTTTCACATGCCATGTTTTTGATATAGGTCTGCACATAGAAGGTACTTCAACCAACATCTTCTGTCGTGTCCCCACCTTGAGGTCTTTCTTGATGACCTTGTGCCTGCGTAGCACATATCGGTCTGCTTGCTCTTGAAGGGATCGTCCAAAGGCGGTCCTGACTCCAAGAGAGGCTTGAGGATGATAACCAACTACTTCATGAGAATGATGTGCATGTGGTTGAGGTCGCTCATCTTCAGCTTCTATGAATCTCCATCTTTCCTCATGTCGCATAGCCTCCTTGACTTCATCACGTGAAGCTGGTGTGATCATGAGCGCATATCCATATGTAGATGAATCCCCTAAATATACTTCTCCGTGAAAAGGACTACCCCAATCCAGCTGCCCCAAGAAGAAGAGCCCCATCGCGAGTCTCAACTCATAGCGGACCGATGGCCACATCGGTACTCGCTTGCTCAAGGCAACCTGAACAAATTTGTAGCAAGCATGAAGGCAAGACATGGCTGGCCTCATCAATTGAAAATGGTTCACCACATGCCCCAACCATATCCGCAGTGTCTCGCCACGGATGCGTCCTCGACGCTGCAGTGCACGGGTGGCCAGATATAGCCTCCAAGCTCGTTTGTTGCGATGGCGAATGCATCGAGATTTCATGTCGAAAACCATACCCAGGGTCTCGAACTCCGACAATGCAGTATCACCAGCGGTTGTGAAGGGGATTCCTAACCTTTCGAACCAGCGAACAACCTCATGCATCTTTTGATCAACATCATCCGAACATCCTCCTAATACCTGTACATTGTCTACATAAGTCCCCACCAAAACTTTGCCCTTCTCTAGTTCAGGAGCTGGAGTCTTGTCTCGCAATTCTCCAAATCCGCGACCATCCAGTGAAAGTGATACTTGGTGAGATACTATTTCGTTGGACAGGTGCAATGCCCATGTCCACCCCATTGGGATGCCAAGGAAGCATGGTATCAGGTTTTCATCCTCTCTAACAGGTGTAAAACATCCGGCATCGTCGTCATAGATCTCTACTGGGCAAACCCCCATGGATCGAAGCTCTGGTATTGAGAATTGGTCCTTTGTTGAGAACCACGATGCTAGAGGTTGATGGGAAAAGTTATAAAAACAGTCGCCCACGTCTCCCTCATTCCCTGCAGCTTCGATGGGTTCACCAAGAATACCACCAAAACCTCGTTGCTCCAGGAACTCATCGGTCATGTCGATCCCTCTAAAACAGGCAGGTGTAGACAGTCGAGTTGTAGGGGGGGATCTATGGTATGCATTGGTGACCCGACAATCCAAGATGAGTCGCTGCATGTTGTCCTTTTTGCGGACTGTGAAAAAGGAGATAACTGATTTGCGTCGTCTCCTGAAGCACAGAAGTCCTGAAGCATGCAGACACTTGTAGAGCTCTATGCGTTTGGTCCTGCTATTCTTGAAGGCGGGGTCCCAGTACGGCTCTATGTGATGTCCTTCCTCTCTCAGCTCTGCCATCTCTTCTTCTGTCTTCTCAATGAATTGGTCTTTGTGCTTGAGCAATTCCTTGAGGGAGGGGGGACAAAGTTGAGCCGCATCAATGGGATTGAGTCTCCGATTGAAGATCTTGATCTTGCTTAGGTCCATAGGCACCAAGTGTGCGGCCTCCTGTTCATACAGGTGCTTCGACCCCAAGAGCTCCTCCAAGGCCTCCTCTTCGCCCATGTCAGGACGATTTGTCACAAAGGGATGTAGCCTTTTCTGCATGTCAGCCAGCATTGCAGCCTGCACCGCAGTGGGGAGAAGCTCGGGCCGAGGTGAGCGATCATGTCCTTGCGACTTCTTTGAATTCAAGGATGCACTGGCCAATCCGTTGACAGACCTAACTGCCTCGTTCATCAGCCGTGTGTGCAAGGCAGCCTCCTCCTGGGATGGTGCCTCAGTGCTTTCATGAAGAATATCAGACCATTGGCTGTTGAAAGGAAGGGGAAAAGGATCTCCATGCCGTCTATCTCGTGAGGGCACTCCTCCGTAGCCATCGGTCAAGTGGGGCTTTGCTCCATCCTTCATGTCTTCATGCAATGTTTGCCCTATGTTTCGGGTGGAAGCTTCAGGGCACTGTGCTGCCCCCACCCTGTTCGCACCTCTATGCATCATGGGCGGGGTCCCCTGAGGTCCTCCCGCCCTTGTCTCCTCGTCCCCTGCCTCTAGCTCGCTGTCTACCCTTGCCTTTTCCGCCTCCTCCAGCATAGTCCGTTGACGAAGTGGCCCCAGCATTCTGATGCTTCATCTCTTCTTTGTACAGCCTCTCCTGCTTCCAAATGGCTGCTCTCTCCTTCAACCTTCCTGTCAAGAATTCGCTGAACTTGGCTGTAACAGCCTTTCCTTCAGCAGTGGTGGGGCCTCCCATGATCAAGTCAAGACCATGGAAGGAGGGACTCCTTGGATTCCTCTCAATAGCCGTTTCCAGTTGGATGATCCACCGGGTGAGGAATTCTGCCGAGGCTAAATTGGAGGGATTGATTTGGTCATAGGTAATCATCAATCTCAGAGCCTCGCATAGATTTCTATGGGCATGACAAAGGCTGGAGGACTCAAGGACACCACTGAGACGCTGCCAATCAGTATGATACCTGGCTAAACTGCCAGGACCTTCCACTACGGATTGCAGAAATTCTTTGGCCGCACGAACATCCCCCGCAAGGGGGTAATCATCCATCTTCTTCTCTTCCATGAGAAGGATAGCATCATCCAGGTCTAGCCGCCTCTTTCCTGACTTGTCCGTATGCACTCCCAGAACTCTCATGTCCTGGTCAGCCGGTTGGACGTCTTTTCGCAGTTCTGCCGCTTCAGCTGAGCTCATTCTCTCCACGAAGACTTCGGAACCATCCAACACTGCAACTCCTTTCACTTCAAACACTACGGCTGTCTGGTTCGAGTCAATGATCTCATTGGGAACAATCTCACCATAACGGGCATGCTGCTTGTCTCTAACCACCCATACCATCTGAGCAACATCTGCCAAGACTTCATCCCCCAAGACGACAGCTTGGGCATTAGCTGTTCGCTTCTTTGCTTCCAAGGTTGCTTTGGACACGGGGTCAAAGGCATAGACATAAGGGCTTTGTGCAGCAGGAAATGGAGCAGCTCGATCAAGAACTATGTGAGGCTGAGTATTGAGGTCGTGACGGGATATCTCTAGATCAGGAGAGAGGGCTAGCCATACTCCATTCGACAGCTTCTTCAAAAGGATTCTATGATGCCAGAAAAAGTTGTGAGGATCATGAGGGTACTCCACAATCACTTGGATGTCTGGAATGTCAAGGGTCATGATTGGATCCGCCATCTTTACCGCCGAAGATCTGACGGCCGAAGAGGTCCTTCCCTAGTAGCTCTTTGCGGGTTTTGTGGCCCTGTTTGGGCACTGCTTGGTGTGTTCACCGGAGATTCCACTGAAATTCTATCAGCCAGTTCCGCTAGTTGTGGGATCCTATGCTTGTAGTACAGAATGCCCAAACAAAGTAGCCCTACCAAAAACTCTAACCCCAAGACACTGCGAAAGGAGACACTCAGTGTGGTCGAGTGACGAATCTCACTTCGGAGTTCAGTTTCGCAATCAGCCACAGCCTGAAGGGATGCCCTAGTATAACTGAGCTCCTCAGACAGATGCTGCAGCTCGAAGTCACTGGGCCCTTGCTGCTCCAGCTGATGGACGTAGCGCCCAGCGAGGAACCCTATGGCCCAGACAACCACGCTCCGAATGCTAAGGGACATTAGAGACTTGAGATTTAAAAGTTACGGGCCAGATTCCAGTTCATTTGAATTTATTCCTCAGCAAGCAGATCCTATAGCTGGTCAATAGATGGCTAATAATAGGGGATAATGATCAAGAATAATAGTTAATGAATAGATGGTTAATAGTAGGGGATAATAGTTAATGAATGGTTCATTAATGGTCGGATCCAGTAGGGTGAGTTAGTTTGGCTAATTGTAAAAAATGGCAAGTGAATGATTCATTAATGGTTTCTATATCATTCCAGTGGGGGTAATTAGCTGGTTGATAAATGGGTAATAATAGGGGCTAATTCATGATCAACAATAGTTAAGAATACGGGAGAAGCAATAACGGTCAATGATAAAACTCGTTTTATTCATGGTTAATAAAATGGTATTTTTGTCGTTCAAGTAATGGTTCATGACTGGTTGCTAAAAGGGATGATAATCCACAATAAGGGCAAATGCTGGTTCATAATTTCCAGTTCAATCAAATTGACCGTTCCGCTGATCAACCAGCCGTGGGCATTTCATGGTTCCAGCTATGCCAGCTTCATGTTGTTCAATGGGTGCTACTTAGTGGCGCAGCTCACAAAGCCAATCAGTGGGATGTAGAGTTCGACAAAAATCTGTTGCAGAGAAATCAATTTGGAATTCCTTTATGTAGGTAATTAATTGCCAATGACAGTGGTGATTCCGTAATGCAAAAAAATGGTTGTAAGTTGTAACCAATTATTTGTAACTAATTAATTAAATGACGATTGACAAACAACTACCATTTGCATTGTACAAAATTGTAACCATCGCGCCGTAATTATGGTTGAAGAAATGCAGCTCTCTCAGTCAAAAGATCCCCCATCAACCAAGTGGTTTGGATGCTCATCAGCAACGACCAAAGAGGAACTCGCGATCATCACAACCACAGCTGACCCTCCTATGGCTGTTTGTTTAGAGGTGTGTTACCACATCAACTCCGAACCAACTGCTATTGTAAAAGGAAGATGTCCTACGACAAATCCCCACTGACGAAGAATCAACCATGATTGGGGATGATACATACCCAATGCTGGTCGACCCTTTGCTAAATCAGTAGCTTCCAGTCTTCCAGTAGAAGCTTTGGTAGTCTTTTCTCTCTGATCCAATACTGACCCTTTGCAGACTGCCTTCTGACCCTTGTCCCCCCAGGACTCCTCGTGGCCGTTAGACATTGCCAAAGACCAAGCAGACTCTCCCGAATCGCTCAGGGCCGACAGTAGGCTGCCTTAGCTGCTCGCAAGGCGATCCGGAACGGTGGAGCAGCTGGGTTCGATGAGTGGAGCAGCGATTTTGGTTCACCAACTTGGTCAGTGTTGCTGATCATCATGCTGTCTGCCATGGTCAAGGAGAAGTCAATGATTCACATGAAAGTATTGCTTAATTATCATTGATAAGTCTACCGTTGGTAAATGGTAAGTCAATACTGATTCACGTCAAGTAGGTGTTTCTTTTGTTTGGTTGTTGAAAATGCCCATTGATGGATAATTCATGACTCAGGATCATCAACCGACCTTTCTGCATCACTATTACAAACTATATGAACAGTGGCCGGGCACAATGAGCCACGGTTATAGCAAGGTCGACCATATATTTGTTCCCTATGATTGACCAGTACTTACCTCAATGAACGATATAACCCCTATATGAAGAGCTAGTAACCATACATCAACTGCTGTGGTTGCTTCTTCTGTTATTATTAACCATTCGTGTTGTTTATCCCCCCATCATTGTTGGATCTTTCCGGATGGCTATATCAACGTTAGCCACCACAAATAATTTTGTTGGCCAATCCCCATTGTTGTTGACCCCATCAACCACCACTGCTATCCATTCCCCAATATGGCTATGGGTCAAATCCCTGTACCCCTGGTTCCCCTATCATTAACCATTGTTTTCCCCATTGTTGCTGGTTATTATATCCCCATTAGTTCGTTGGCTAAAGCCTTGACCCATAGCCGTTTATTCTCCAGGTATTGACCATTATCGTTGAATATTCCCTCCAGTTTTTGATGACTGATGGCTATACACCCGGGGTCCAGGTGCCCCTGTTTGGCTGGTTATTCCACCAATTCTTTGCTTGTTCTCAACTCTAAACTATAAGAGGTGGTTTCTCAAAACAGAGGACCCCCAAATGGCTAGTTTATTTTAATAAATGGTTGATGTTGGTGACTTGGGGGTACCTTATTTTGAGAAACCCCCATATATCCGTCACTCTTAATCGTCACTACTCAAATGACCCACGACTACTCACCACTATCAACATCTATTAGCACCACCACTATCAACCCTACATCTCATACATCAACCATATTATGGTGGTTTCTCAGAATAGGGGTATCTCCCAAATCATCCTTTACACACCATTCATAGTAATAAACCAACCATAACTTTTCCCCTATTTATACCACCGTATAGTAATTTAACAAGGTCTAACGTTTGTTGTTGTTGATTGTCAGCTATTAACCACTACTAATCAACCATTATTAAAAGCATTCATCCAGAACACCCATATATCACCCACTGTTGATTCTCCCAGCGCCAGCTGCGCCGGCGCGCCAAGAAACGATCATCCCCGGCTTCCGCCAGCGCGCGCGCGGCGGCCAGGTCGCCGCGTTCCTGGTTGCTGTTCACTGTGGGGCGGTCGCGGCCATTATCCGAGGCCGTGATGGATTGGGACTGGTTGGTTCAACATGTGGGACTTACGAATATCTTTGGTGGTTGTGGATAAATTGTGGTTGCCAGATCTACCAGAAAGTCTCAGCTAAGATCAACCACTCGTAGCCATCACCGATTGCGTCCCTGGAACCCCTGGCAGTGGCCGGATGACATCCACAGCAGGTCACAGGGCTCCCGGCGCAAGCGTACATCAAGGGAGTTTGGCCCCCGACACCTCCGAAGTTGCAGCGGTTGGAAGTAGATCGCTTGGGATGTGATCAGTGATGGTTAGTAACGGTTAAGGATGGTTTAATGGTTTAAATGACGCTTTATGGTGGTAGATGGTGGTGAAATGATGGTTAGATGTTGGTCAACCAGCCACCCAACCTGGATCACCTAGAACCACCAACCAACTGTATCCAACTATCCAACTGTTTCATTGTTACAGTCGTTGCCTCTTCAACCAGTCGTCATCACCCGCCGCAACGGCCCAACCGACGCTCACCTCGTTGCGCTGGATCCGCTTGAGCTTCCAAGAGCAGTTGGACCACCTGCCGCGCGGTGCCAACGGTGCCAGCGGTGTATGGATGGCCATGGTGGTGAATGGCTCAGGACCTGCCAGAAAGATACACTAACCGAGAATAATGAATGGTTTACGAACATGATTGTTCATCATTCTTGGCTTAAGAATAATCATGGTGGTGGTTTCTTGCCAAGCATGTTGAAAGCAACATCCAGAACCACCATAGGAGCATCTTGATGGTGCTTTTGGTGCAGCGCATCCCCTGACCCCAGCTACCCATGTTGCAACTCCTTGGGCAACCAGTGGTGACTCAGTAGTGGTTGAAACCATCAAGTGGCATGGCACTGGCGGATGCGGTTTATCACCAACGCTTAGCAAACATCCGTTGATGGGTTATTGACCGAGTCTGTGGTAGCTATGCATCAACTGTTCCAAGTCATCATCACTTTCGTGAAGCGAGTGATGACTCGATTTTGGCCAGCAACCACCGCTTCCTGAATGAACTGACCACTCTGAACCTCTGGAATCCATCAACATTGACTTGCCTTCAACTCTGGCGACTTCTTTGCACAAATCCATCAACACAGCTCATGTGAGGAGATTCCCAGAGCCTTTCCAATGACATTGAACTTACCGTTCCGAACCAATCTGGCTCTCAAGAATTGCTACTTCCTGGCAAAAATCCATCATTGACCATCTCCTGGCCCCACCCGCCCCACCCCGCCTGCCCCATCCCCAGCCGCCCCGCTGCCCCGACCCCCAGTGGCACCTCCCCACCTTTCGCCCAGGCCAGCAGTCCATCCTGCCGATCGTCCAGGCGCTCGGCGTCGCACCGGGCCTGGGCGCTTGCAACGGGGCCTTGGGTTCAACCCATGGGGCATCAGCAATGGTGGAGGAAGGGCTGGTTGATAGCTTAGTAACGGTTGAGCTCAGTCATGGTTGAGTGGTGGATGATAGTTGAGGAGTCCTTGAGTGGTGGTTGAGTAGTGATGGCTGATGGCTGTTTGATGGTTTGGTGATGGTCAGCTCTATTCAGGGATGGCTAATCACCCGTTTCTGGAGGGCCCCAGCAAAGCTGGGTTGATCCCCTCCAATTACCACAACGTAGTGTTCGCTACTTGAAGGGTAAGTTGGTAACTATCAATTGTGATTTCAACAGCCCTGGTGTTCGTCAGTTGACCACATGAATTGCAAATTGCTAACCATTGCTATCCCTTCCAATGATCCATTATCAACCAACAGTAGCAATGATTAAACACGATGAACCATCGCATCATATAATCATCATTCACCATCATCAAACCACTGTTAACTGTTAACTACGGCCAACCACAATGAACGATCATTGACCAACCATTGTCAACAATGAACCCACCATTCATCCACCATTGACCAACCATTCGGCAAGCATTAGTCAACCATTAACCAACTATTCATCAACCATCGATAAACCATTAATGAACCATTAACGAATCATGAACCAGCCATTGCCCCACCATCAACCCACCATGAACCAACCATTAACCAACCACTACTTCCACCTGGCCATGTGTGGCAGCCCAGTGCTCGGCTCGTGGCATCCAGCAGCAGCTTCATCAAGGCGGGATCACCGCGACTGCTGGCCTAAGAGCGAGCGGTGCTTGTTGAAGCAGCCGGCTCATCATTAATGGCTGTAGTTAGCGACGATGGCTATGATATGATGGTGGTCATGATGGTTATTTATATTGGTCAATATTGATTGATAGTGGTTATAATGGTTGTTTATCATGGTCAATAAGTAGTAATAGCCGTCTTAATCGTCATTTATGATGGCTGTAAAGGCTTTTATGCTGGGAAACCACGGGAGTTTCGATGGTTGACGATGATTTATGATGCTCAGTTTGGGAGGACAACGTCCCAGAAATACACTCAGCATCCTCCCCATTGGTCAGAGAAAAATAATGCTCATCAAATCTGCGCTAGTAGTGTGGCCCAAGATCAATAAGATCAAGCTTCAAAACAATCAATCAACGGGTAAATCAATGAAATCATCACTATCCGTATAATGAAACCTAGAATCAATCGTCACACCTGTGGCAATTATTTTGTCACCATGGCCATCAATCAACTTCAACTTACAGGTCATAGCGTGAATATCTCATGTCAACTTACCAGTTATGCTGGGACTTACCAGTCATGTCGCTTGTCCTATCTGTCACCTCTCCAGCTGCTCCCCCTGCGCTCCCCCACGTAGTGTCCAGCCGTGGCTCCCCGGGCCTCGGGGGCTGGTCTAACCGTAGCTGGGCTAAGGCCATGCTGAGTGGTACCCCCCAGTTGTATGGTTAGCTTATGTTAGTTCACTGGGGTAACTTCGACTTATTGTAGATATGGTGGTGTCTGAAGATAGGGACCTCCAAACAATGGCTGGTTTATTACTATTAATGGTTGATGAAGGATGATTTGGGGGTACCCCTGTGTTGAGAAACATCCATATAAGTATACTGAAATGTGGCTTTTAAGCCAACTTACGACCAGGTGACCACTCTGTGCCCGTGTCACTTCGAGATCTTGTGATCACAGGGGAGTGACGGATGGTATAAATTGGTGTCAATTGGTGGCTCGTCAAAGCCATGAATTCGTTGCGGAAGCCAACCGAACTGCGACTTGAATGATTCATCATTACTTACTGGTACTTCTCTCGATGGACCTCTTTATGTGTTTGAGCACGGGGACTGGTTGATTTCCCCAATGAAACTATTCTTCTTGGGTTTAGGGGAACCCACGGCATTTGTAGATTCTCCCTGGTATAAACATACACGACCAAGTGCCTTTACATTTCTCAAAGTCCTACACGCTGGCATGTGCACCGCCATGCGCCGCTTGTGGATGGTTTCCCGCCGAGTGGACAAGAACAACATCTTTCAGACGATGAATCGATGCCATGGCGGGTAGTGAGCAGCTTCGGCTTCCCAGTTGACCGGTTGGTTCAGTCCTTCGTAGATCTTCCCAGTTTGTGAACCATAACAAGCCGCTGTCGCTCGTTATTTGGCCATTAGCATGTTTTGGGTTGTCGCTGGTAGTTGCCCATCATTAACTAGCAACATAGCTACAGTTCTTCCGTGGTCTTGTATTTTCTCCTTCTCCATGACAATCGTTATTGATTTATTGATCAACCATCATGGTACAAATCCATCGATGATCAAAGAACTAACCAGTACTGGCCGCTATTAGCCTGGCTGCTATTAGCCCACTAATTCACCATTTGTGAGCCATGAACCCTCATCATATCGCATGCAACGGCGCCATTCGTCAACAGGGCACCAAATGGCCACCGCAACGGAGCGTGCCGAGGGGCTGTCTGCATCGTTGGGGTTGGCACCGAAGTCCAGCAACACTTTGGCCACCTGCAGAAGGGCTGCAATGGTGAAATCAGTGGGGTTAGATTAATAGTTGATTAGTAGTTGGTTAATGAATGGCTATTAATTGTTGATGAATCAATGGTTGATTGTGGTTGACAAATGGCTGATTCATAGTTGATTAATTGTTGATTTATCAAATGAATCGCTGATTGATGGTTGACTAATTGTTCATTGATGGTTGATTGATGGCTGATTGATGGCTGATTGATGGCTGATGAATAGTTCTGGCTGATTAATGATTGATTCATGGTTGACCGTTGTAAAACTAATGGCTGATTGATGGTTGCGTGATGGCTGATACATGGTTGTTTTTTATTTGACCAGTGGATACTTATTGGGTGACGATGATTGATGATGGTTATTTAGCGGTTGAATCGTACAAATTGGTCAACGATTCTTAATCATGGTCATTTTGTTTCAACCAGTGATTAGTGATCGCTTGTTTTTACAGTAATAGTAGAATCAGCATCAGTAATCATGATTATTCGTATATGGTTCAAAAATGGTTATAACAATAGGACATAGTACAGTACTGGTTGAGATGGTCAAATGATAAGTGAATGAGTGCTAGCCGCAAACGCTCGTCGAGCTGCGGATGATGATCAACTTGATTCAGAATCTGACGATTCGTAAGGCACGATTTGGACCTCTAGCTGGCTCTGTCAGCCCATGGTGAAAAGTCCCAACGATAACAGTGGAGCCATTGGTTCGACGCTGACGGGTACCCTTGGCTGCAGCTGATAATCCACCCGGCTGTTGCCCCCCATTCACCATCCAACCCTCAGTCTTGTGGATGAACCAACCATGAACCATCATCCAGGAGATCATGGCTACCATCACCTATATGCTCGATGACTAGTGATGTCAAGCACAATCATCACTTCCCGTTACCCATCACTTAACCATCAATAAACCGTGATGAACCAAAAGTACCTGACCATGACCAATCATAATCAGTAGTGCTAGTTATTATTAATTCACCGTCATTGACTATCCCTTCACCATAACACAATGGTCGATTGGTTGGTTATCTCCTTAGCCACTGGACCATCACTGAACTCTTCCATTGACGGCTCAGGTTGATCCCGTTGGGCACCTCGGCATTGCCCCGCTTCACGGCTAACAACAGTCCGCTGGCACCTGGAGACGGATGGATTTGTGACCGCCAACATGGACCACCAAGTCAGCAACTGGGATTTGCTCCAGCCACGAGGCCATTCAGCGGTTTGGCCATCTGCGGCGCGAACGTCATCAAATGGAAGTTTGCTGCCACAGGACATGGAGAGGGTAAAATGATACTATATAACGTAAGCGTAGCAAACTACATGATTAAATGATACCATAATACACAGTATAGGATGAAATATATCAAAACGGTCTTATATTTTGACATCGTGGTAAAATATTGACGAGAAACTGTAGCCTTAGAAAGCAGCAACAAAACGTGGTTTAAACACCAGCTGGCCTGCTTCCCACAGCCTTTTCATTCAAAGCATGCCACACGCGAGTGGTTTGTTGGGGTCAGGATGTCGGAGCTTCTGTAGATTCGAATCTCTGGTTACCGCCGTCACTTCTGCTTCTTCACAGGCTGCACCTTGGCCTTTGCAGCAGCATCTCTCTCCTTCTCCTGCTTCTTCCTCCAAGCCACGGCCACTTGGAAGGAGCGCTCCAGCTCCTCCTCCGAGTGGTCCTTCGGCCTGATGCGGAAATTTCGACATGCACCACCAACTGTGCACTTAGCATGCCACTGCTGCTCACCTTGGTTCCACTTCACCCCAGGGTATGGAACCTTAGGGTGGAACACTGGCAGCTCTGCGAGGGTGCTGGCAGCCGTGACCTGGCGCTCCAGGCCATGCTGCTCCCGCAGCTCCAGCGCCCTCGCCTCCGCTGCGGCCTTCTCGATGAAGAGGCCGCCGAATATCCTCTTCTTGCTTTCCTTCATGGGGATCAGCACCTCCCACTTTTGCTTTCCTTTGCTCCACTTCACTCCCGGCACTTCGCTGGTGAAGTTGGGGTCCCGTGGCTTGGGCTCGCTGAGGACGCCCTGCTGCACCAGCTGCGCGCGGAAGGCCTTGGCCGCCTCCAGGGCTGCAGCATCGGCCTCCGCTGCGCTGCGGCCTGGGAGCAAGAACTTTTTCACCTGAAAGGCCCTCTTTGTCCTGCCAATGCTTTTGCCTTTTGAATCAAAAGTTGCATAGGCGACCTCCCAGGCCAACGTGGCTTTATTCCACATGACATTTGGCACTCCGCTCTGCTTCGCTGAATTGTGTCGCTGAAACCGAGTGGGCTTCGGCGCATCGGCAGCTGGGGCGGCTATTTCA
>VSDK01013561.1:319572-344112 GCA_009767595.1 Symbiodinium kawagutii
CTGGCACAACCGCCTCTTTGGCGTTCTCTCCGCTTGCTGCCCCCGTCACCTCTTCTGCTCCAACAGATTCAAAGACTTCCACACCCTGCATGGCAGCGCTGCCTCCTGTAGATGAAAGCCGCCGGAGACCATTCTCATCGAAAGCCCAACCACGACCGGCCCACACACCTGTGGGCAGGTCTCTCATCCAAGGCCACATCTTCATGCAGTCCAGGCCCCGAAGCTTCCAGTCCTGGCATTGGGGGATCCAACGCAAAAATATTTCTAAACATGTAATCTTGCAGCTGGCTCCATCGGGTTGGTCAAGGTTGTCGGTGATTCATGGTCATTCTATATCTGGGTTGGACCAAACAGATCCTTTCATCATTGAGTCTTGACATGGGGTTTGTCCCTTGCAAGATTATGCAGGTGCAAGCACGAAGACAAAGTCCTGCATGTTCAAGTCACCATCCGATGGTGTTCCTTGCAACACCTGCGGTAGCGCACGCGACGCCTCTGCCTGCAGAGCAAGGGTGTCACAAAAAAAAGTAATGCAATAGCAGTGTCTGAACATCTATCTCACCTCGCATCATGGGCAAAGAAACAACCATGTGCTACAACTGCTTGGCAAGAATCACAGGCATCAAGTCTTGGGCCTCGCTCTCGTTCACTGCGGGGTCCTGGCAGTGCTTGTTATGGAACCGCTGCAAGCACCGCAAGCCACGTCCATCCAGCTGCAGCACACATGCTGGTGCATCAGTTTGTGGTGCTGATGGTCTTCCAGTCATGGAGCCCAAGAAGAAGTTGGCAGGGCAACAGGGCCTGAATTCAGCAGGGACATCCCAAGATGGTTAGTCAAACCCAAGAAGCTCTCAGTCCAATCAGTTTCTTTTTCAGTTAGCCCTTCATCAAACGACATGTGTTACGATTCTGGTGCCGCTGGCTTAGTTCACTTCGTTCGGGATGGGTTTGGTGGTTTCTCAAAATAGGGACCCCAAAGAATGGTTGGTGGTTATTACTATAGATGGATAATTGCCAAATTATTTATGATGATTTTCGGGGGTACCCCTGTTTTGAGAAACCACCATTTTGACCATGAAACTGCCTGGTTGGGCTCCAAGTCTGTGAGCTCCGGAAAGCCAAGCACTGCTTCACCCAGGTTGCAGCTTGCGAAGCGAATGCGCCCACGGAGTTGCTTCTGGCACTGTCAGAGTCCTGCCAAGCAAAAGAACAAATGGGAAAGCTGGGATGCGTCAGGTGCTAGCCGCAAAACTTATCATCAAATATATCAAAAATACCTTATGACTTATGACTTGAGTCACGTCTGAATAACCTTGAATGCTATGTGCTGCGCCCGGCATGATTCAGGTTCAGTCTTTGCCCAAGAACTGTCCTTGTGACTACCCGACTTGGCAGCTTCTTCGGGGTCGCATGAAATTGCTTCCGGCGCCGCTTGAAGGGCCATGCAATCTCCGCCCCATGTTCGCACAGCAGTTTCGGCAGCACTGGAAGATTCGAACTCGACTGAACAACGCCTTTTGATCTCTTTGTGGACTACTTCCAACCACTGATCATCGGTCTCCCTGCTTTCCAGGTTGGCTTCCTGGTCATCAAGTCTCTCCTGCTTGACCTTCACGCCACTGACAAGTTCTTTCTTCAAAAAGCACGGCGCCACCTCCACCTGCATCGCCTTTTGCCAGGTGCGGCGGGGGAATCGACGGCGCTTAGCAGCAGCCAGTGCGTTTTCTGGCTTAGCAAGCCTTTGACCCTGGGCAGCATCATCACTCTGCTCTGGCGCTCTTTCTTGGAGTGGGACTTCTTGACGAGGCTCCTCTACGATCTCCTCTTTGACCCTGACTCCGTGCATGTCGACATCATCAAGACCCAATGGCCTCATGTCTTGTTCCATCTCCTCCTTGATCTCCAATTTCACCTGTGACAGAACATCATCCATCTCAATGCTTTTCTGCTGCGGGTTGGCTTCCTGCTCATCAATTCTCTCCCTCTTGACCTTCATGCGACCGACAACTTCTTCCTTCACAGAGCACGGCGCCACCTCCATCTGCATGGTTTCTTGGTAGTCAAAATGGGTCAGGCTGCGCTTGGCGTCGCGGGATGCCTCTGGTGTTTTCATGGCAACGATTCAAAGTCCTGGGCTTGAACAGCTTCCAAGCGAAGCCCAGGCTGCAGATGTCGAGCCCCAAATGGCAGGCCGGACATGAAACTTCAACCAACTTGTAGCGCGCGGCGCTTCTCCCAACGACTGGAGATTGGAAGGATAAATGGATACCATTGAGCTCCGCATCCTGTCCTGGATTCTGAATGTAGCCCACAAAACTCGAAACGGCCGAGTGGCCAACCAATTATATACCGCCAGTCATCAACCATTGTACCAACCATTGGTTGCGGACATTGGTTACGTAGTCAATTGGTTGCTTGCTGAATAGTTACGATTGGCTGCTGGTAAACCAGTCACTGGTCCCCCAGCAAGCCTTGTTGATCCACCGCGGTCTGCACCTGAGGGTCCCAGCGGAGGAGATCCAGGAGTAGGACACTGTGGAAAAAGGTGGTGAATCATGGTGAATGATGGTGAATAATGCTTAATGGTTCAGGAAATGATTACTGGTAAGGGCCAGGACTGGTTAATTTCTTGATCAATTGGTGAGTATAATGATGGTTGATGATGGTCGATTGCCCAATGGTTAACGGAGCTCAAGAATGGTCAAAATATGGTGAACAATGGTTGATGGTTGATAAAGTACACTAAAAGGGAAGATTTAGAATGGCCGCTGACGGTTTTTCATGGTTCATGGTGGGTAACAACCTTAGGAATGGTCAAAATTGGTACTAGGTAGCAAGGGAGCATCCGTGTTCATGAAGAATAGTTAAAACTGTGGATCATGATTGTTGATAATAATGGTTCATGATGGTGAATCATGGCTGATTCTCAATAGTGATGAATACTTGTTGTTAAGGCTGCAGGGTATCAGTATTATATCATATAGAGTTGGCATACTCCGTATGCTAATGATATACCACAGCGTCAGCATATACCATGTTGATTCAAATACGCCTAGTGGCACATTACGATTAGGTGCTGCGTAGGTATGTGTTGGATTACCAAATCAAGATCAACCATTATTCAAGACTACTCAGCCATCAATCAAGCATGACACACCACATCTAACCACTGATCTTTGACTCATCACGACTCTTAGTCATCAACCAACTATCCTCTCCCAATCAAATAACCATCCTGAACCATTGCTTCACAATGACCAACCATCAATTGACTCTTGACTCACCACCAATTGACCAATCGATTAACCATTGACTAACCATTGATCACCCATATATTAACCATGAGTCAACCATATATTAACCACTATTAATCACTAATTAACCATCAATCAACGATCCATCATTAACGAATCAATACACCATCAATCAACCATGACTCACCATATATCGACCATGACTCACCGTATCTGACCGCTAATCCTGGACTTACCGATCCTGAACCATCAGCTGAGCATCAACACGATTCACCGTTACCGTTCATCAACGATTGGCATATATTGACCATCAACACTATTCAACCATTACACTCTGGCACTAAGCTGGAAGTGGAAAATCAGCTATTCATACTGGTTTCACGTGTAAAGCTGGTGATTTTCAGCTTCCAGGTTTGCCAGAGGGTACAAGATTCAGAACCACTGTATCCACCATAGGTTATTTAATTATCTTTCACCTACATGAAGGTATTGACCACTATATTCATCATTGGGGTGGTAATCCACCATGACCACCTCCAACCTATCCACCACGAAGGTATTAAGCAAGGTATTAACCACTATAATAACCACTGTATTCACCATTGCCTTCATGTACCTTAACCATTCAACTATATGTTCACCTGCTATATTCAACTACATTACCTTCACCATTCACACCCCCACACCAGACCTCCAAAGCTCCACTGTTTCCACCCAGGCGCCACGTCCCTCCGCTGCTCGGTGCTGAGGCGTTGTAGCTTGCTGCGCCTCGGCGGTGACCCCGAGGAATGGAGGGGCAGGTTGCCCCATGCATCATCCATCAGTCCTTGGGGACAGGTGGTAGCCATTATCATTAGCCAACTTGAATCACCAGAATTCCTTAGGGATTTCTTGTGGTGGATCAGTATGCTGAATCTGTCATGAACTGGAGGATTTCGAGTGGTTTGGGATGTGCCAGGGAGTACATATTGGTGTATAGGCCATACTCCATCCATAAGTCCTTGGGAATCAAGAGCCATAAGCTTGCCATAGCATCTAATATGGAATTATTTGGGACCTTGAATGTAGATGAGATTGGATTGCAGGTAGTTGAACCAATGTTGTGGATTAGACGATGACGGCTCATTAATGGTTAATGTGCAAATAATTCCTGGATTGAACGAAACGATGATGGCTGATCATGCTTGATATCCGGATTACATAGAATATCATGGAATGATGGTTAATCAATGGCCACTTAATGGGGAATAAGCAACAATCATATCGAATGCAGTAGTCCATAGTGATTGATGGTTGCGAGAGAGTGAATCATGACTCATGAATGATGTCTAATCATCGTGTTTCATTTTTGATACTGATTCATTGATGCGCAAACAGTGGGAAAAATCACGGTGGTTGAGACTGTTTTCATTCGGAGCTAAAGGTCATCCTGGGAACCGACGGTTTTTATCCACTCCAATTTCTTGCAAAAACCGACGCCCTGATCCAACCTCCATAGACCAGGACCCCGGCAAAGAGTCTGCATCTCCCAGTTCGCTGGCCTCCGGAGGGTGCACTTGGGGAAGGGCAACCAGTACAAACGTTTAATTGTTATCCATTAGCAACTGTTGAGTATCCACCAGTTAAGCTGTGATCAAAAGATCTTTCATGTTGTAAGGTTCACCTGTTGCTTTGTCATATTGATTGAAAAGTTCAGCATTTCACAAGCGATTCGTAATTTTTGGTAGCCATGTTGAATCCGTATCGAGAACCAACCTGTGGATGTGGGTGAAGAGCAATCTTCTTGGTTCATGCCACCACAACCATAAAAAGAACTCGTATCCTACCGTGGTACGATGAAGGTTGGTAGATCAGGGCTCCATGCTGGATTTGACGGAGCACTGTGAAGGTAATAGATTGGTAGCGCCCAGAATGCCAATGGCCATTGCCACCACAGCCTTCAAACAATTGTGGCTCCTAGTCATGCTTGTACGTTGCATATCCATTCTCATCCCAATCATAGCCCCTACTGCTGGCTAGTTGCCTCAGCTGCATACCGTGGACATCCACTACTCAACTGGTTGACATGGGTCTTTCTCAAAATAGGGAACCCAAAAAAATGCTTGGTCTATTGCATAAAATGATTACCTATACCAATTGTATCAAGTCAAATAATTATCCATGAATTATTGAGTTATTGGTAACCATCTACCATCATGTTTTCTGACTGCTTTGGGCGATTTAGGGATATATATTATGTATATATATATATATATCCCAAGCTATCATCAAGAAACCCTCATGGATCAACGACAAAAAACGCCCAGATCATCGCCCCATCGCCCGCCCTCGGAATTCCAGCCCAATGGCCTCCAGAAAAGTTTGAGTCACGAGTTCTGCGCGAACCTCGCGGTAGGCAGCGGACAAACACGACCACCACCTGGACCACCACAACCACCACAAACCATCACAAACCTGTCCTTGGTATCTTAACCAAACTATCGCTGCCTCTTGGCTCTTCATGGTGATACGCCCATAGTCTTTGGCTCCTCTAGTTTTTGCTCAACACTCTCGACCACAGCAAACCACAACCACGAACCAACCTCTACTCATCAACCAATTCTCAACCACCATCATTGACAAGCATTATCCACAACCATGACCAACAACTAATTCTCAACCCATACGTAACCACACATTCACCCCATGTCATGACAGGCCTACAGCCTCACCACCACGGCTGGCTTCAGCGCCACGTGGCCACTCCGCTGCCTTCGGTGGCTGAGCTCCCCCACGCCGTTCTCGTCTTCCAGGCGCTTCTCCAGGACGAGGTCCAGGCCGCCAAGGCCTCACCGGTGATTCATCTGGGCGACCGAGCGTCAGTTGGTGGCGGGTTGGTGAAATCGTTCATGTAGATGTAATTCGGATTCACATGTTGATGTGTGCATATATGATCATCCATCTATAGTAAGAACAATGAAAATACTGATACAGTAATTAAATGGTAATGATAATGATATATCAACATATGTTCATGGCTACAACCATGGCTACAAGTAACAAAGTCAGCCACCATGCTCCACCAAGATTTTCCCCCGAAATCCATCGCCTTCGCCCAGCGCTTCCATTCGCTCCTGTTGAACCATGGAAGGCGCCAGGCGGGTGCCACGGTGCTCCACAGACGTGAAGATGGTGCTGGTACCCACGCTGTTCAGCAAACACTTCAGCTGAATGCACTGATATATTTTGCGTAGATTAGCTGAACGTGCTGGTTCTGTTTCTAGATCCATATGTCTATACACATGGAAATTCCATCATGATCCCAGATGTTGGTCATCCTCCCACCGCTGGACGAGCACTTGAGCCCGCGCACTGTGCAACGCAGCTGTGGCACATCACGACCTTCCCTAAACTTGGTACCAAGCCAGCCAAAGACAAGAAGTTCTCATTCTGGGACTCGTGGCGCGAAGCAAGACGCAGCTACCCGCCCCACACCCGAACATGAGATGATCAACGATATATATATATATATATATCTATCTATCTATATATATATGATCTTGTTTTGTATCGCACAATTCATATCAAGTGGCATTGATACTAACAGTTCTTCGACAATTGGTGGTGACTACATTGACCTTAGGGTATACTCATGAATCTCGTCGTTTGTGCATTACCTTATATTACAAGATTCCCTATTCATCATATAGTCCCTCACAATTCCCTATTAATTAACCATCATATGTAAATCAACAAACTAACGAGCATATCATGTCGTCATGTCGTTGATCATCCGTTTCTTGCCGTATACCCAAACATTGCTACGTGATACCAACCACCATGACTCAACAATCAACGATCTGCGAGTTGCACGGCTGCTGAAACACCAGCTGTACTGCTGGGACTGCGATCAAGCGTCAAGCTACAATCAACTGTCATGAGTCATTAATTGACCATCAGATATGATTGTCACTATGGTTGACAATGGTTGATAATGGTTGATAATGGTTCATGATGGTTGGTAATGGTTGATATATCAACTATTGATTTCACCATGTGATGGTTGATAATGATGGTTGATGACATGTTTTATCAATTGTAAACCATTAGATATGGGTGATAAGTGGTTAAACCATTCACAAGATATGCTTAGTATCATGATTTACTGCGATCAACCATCGATCATTAACGGTGAAACCACTAAAATGATGGTTCTCATCGATACGTGATCAACCATTGACCATCGTTTTTTCAAAAAGAACGAACATAGGCGTTGAAACCAAATGTTTGCCACTATTATTGACCATTTTGTTCACTCATGAACCAGTTGCTGGCAACCAATGTTTGCCATTATTGACCATGTTGTTTCCTCAATTGGGAAACGAATGATTCATCACCAGTTTTTGGTTGGTTACCAGTGCTCTGTCTCTCCCTCAGATTTTCTTCCTCACCGCACATCGCGCAGCGCGAGTCTGGCCGCGCTGGAAACCGCGTTACACGGCTCTAGATGGAAGATGACTGGTGATCGAAAGTGCTTCGAACCGGTCAGCAATGCCGGCATGACCTTTCAATCGACACCCATAAGCCAGATATGTTTTTTGAAAATAGGGGACCCTCCAAATCATCCAATATGAACAACCGTTTTTAGTACTGAACCAACCATTTTGGGGGGACCCATATTTTGAGAAACCACCAAACACAAAACAGAAACTCTGCTGCTCGTGACTGGCATGTCTCATGGGATATAACAACAGGATCGATGATATCTGGTTGCCCGTTAGGAAATTCCCATCAAGGCGCTGTACTGTAGCGATTTCCATGGTGGCACAGGTAGTTTGATCAATTACTGTAGATGATCAACCTCCTTGAAGGCTGGATAGACAAGCTGGTCTGTTCATGTAGGTGTAAATTGTGAATGGTCATCGTCCATCGGGATGTCTGACAATTCACACCCTAGCCTCATCCGCAAAGCTGGAAATGCCGTCTTTTGTCATTTCCCAAGGTTGAACCACCGTTAGCAAGTTTAAGTATTTCTATTGTTAATACCTGACTGCAACTACCCAGTAGATATAAGCCAGTGATGAATCTCAATATTGACTAGTGTTTGTTGCCAGGATGAACTATTTGATTGCTCAGTGACCAGCACGATCCACTGGGAATGGTGCATTGTTTGCAGATGACAGTACAGTAGCGACACTTCCGTCACAGCGGCTTGTGAGACAGCCGGAACCTGTGCAGAGGAAGGTGGCCCAGCACGGTGGAAAAGTCCGGTGGTGCATTTGGTCTACTCTTGAGATTTTTGGTGTGGTCGATAGCGAAAACCAAAAATGCTAGCTGAGCATCTGCTGACAATATCAATTACAGTTTGCTTAATGAACAAGATGCTCCTGTATCATGACAAGTATCACCAGCAAAAAAAAATGCATAAACCATGATCATCCCCAAACACCCCATGGTGTCAGCGCACTCCCCAAGCGCACGATTTTGGGGTCCACCGTCCCCGTGTGAACACCAAGCACCAGTTCGAGTGATAGGTAGCCAGCTGTAGCAATCAACAGCCATGGCTGCGTTCAACAGCTCCGCAGAGGTCAACGTCAGCCAGTTGGTACAATGCTTGGCCAACAATGAAACGTTGGTGGGTCAAAGGTTGGTTAATCTTTGGTCAATGGATGGTTGATGTTTGGTACAACCAATCAGTGGTTGGTGCATAGTTCAATGATGATGACCAAGAAGAGGAGATACCTACAATCACCATGAAGCAAAGTAAACCCATGACCAGGATGGCTAACGCTCAGGAAACGGAGCCCCCAATGGATACCGGACATCCAAAGGGTAGGCCGTACCTGTAGGTAGGCTGCACACCTATGAAACCAATATTGTCAACCATTCTTCACCATTACTATTGCCAACATGAACCACATCTAGCATTCTGAACCACCACAAGCCGTCATCAAACCCCAACAAAAATCATCAGCTGGCGATCAAGAAAAAAACACAGCCACTAGTTGGTTAGTGGTAGCCAATTAAGCATGATAATCTCTACCTGGACCATAACTGATACAGTAGTTACACCAACGACTTGGTGATTCCCACCTCTGTTGGAACCCTAACTATGATTGCAACTCACCAAGAAACAGCTATCCACCATGCAAACCTCTGACCAATCATGTTTTCCATCAGTAACCGATGTTGTGATTTCTCAAGCCCCGAAAAACTGGATGCTTTATCAGTAAAAATGATTAATGACTTGGATGCTTTGGGGGCTCCCCCACCATTTGGTTAGGCCACTCCTGGGGGCCGCTCCTGGGGGCCGCTCCCCCTTCAAAAAGCCAACTCGGGATACCCCAACCCGCCCAGCTTGATCCCAAACACAAACCATCCTCCGCCGCTCAGTGCGTGCGGCGCCTTCAGAAGACGTCGTCGTCGATCCACTTGCCGCACTTGATCAGCTCCGACCTCGGCGGCGACGCTGGTGGCACAGGAGATCCATGGGGCCATGGTCAAGGCTATTGGTTTACCTAGGGTGCTTAATCCATGGTTAGTTGGTTAGTTGGTTAGTTGGTTAAGGATGTTAATCTACTGGAATGTGTGCCTGGTTAATCTATTGTTGGTTGAGTGATGACGCTAATCTACTGTTGATCATAATTATGATCTATGGTGAATCTATGGTTAATCTCTGGTTCATCATGTGGTTACATAGTCTACTAGTGATCATGTGCATCTATGGCTATAATGATATTTGATCTATTAATATTGCTGGATAACAATCGTTGGTGATGTTTAGTTGATCTATTAATAATTAATGTTGATCATTGGCAAATCATGTTATTGGATATGTTTCATCTACGGTTCATCATGGCACAACAATGGTTGACGGTGATGCTAAGCTGGTCGATCATGGTATGCTTTGTGATCAGGGCTTACAATAAGTGACAATGGCTATCAACGGTTGATATCAGGGACAATGCAACTGGATAAAAAGTGTTTGATGATGGTTCCAATATCAAACGATGGTTGATAATCATGGTTAATTGATGGTGAAAAATGTTAGTAAATAAAAGTCGATGATGGTTCACAAGAAACTGCTGACAAAAAGAATGATCAATTGCTTTTGGAATTGTTGACATGGATTACTAATGGAAAATCGTGGGCATGACATGAATCCAAATTCTTATTGTGGCAGATAGTGTTTGACAATTGTCACATAGGAAATGGACAATGATGAATGCGATATCCAAAAAATACTGCATATAGTATGACAAACACATAAGACAAACAAGTGCATGGGTTTCCACTGCTGCTCAAATCACGGGTTTCGACACATCCGCGATGCTGGGGCCCCAGTGTCTTGTTTCTCTGCCCCAATGTTTGCCAGCAAGCAAGCTCCGCATCCAACCCCTCGCGTTGTCTTCTTTGGAAAACGAACAGAATCTAGCCTTGTCCACAGGAGTCGTACCTCCCAAAGTCCGATGGTTCTCACCACTTGAGAACTGTATAGGACGTGGCTGGCATACTCCAACCATTGTATCGACATGAGATGCTGATGGCGACAGGTGCACACCGCTGAGGGCGAGGCTTTTTCATCATGATGCTCTTGTAGTACAGGCCTAAACCTTCCACAGGGTCCTGGAGCGCTGCTACCAATGATAGTTGCTTCTGCAATGGTCATGGCCTGTTGTGCTTAATAGGGTCCTAAATGATGGCTAAGTTAAATGAGGCTTCTGGTGCTCAACAATGGTTTGTTATCGTGGTGAATGGTCAACATCTGGCCAATAAGGAGTTCACGGTGATCAACAACAGTTCGTAGATGTTCGTAGTGTCCAATACATGTTTCAGAAACTGTTCCGAATCCTACCATTCTCCTTGCTCAAAATGATGATCTCATGATCTCATGGCTCATCACCTAGCCCATGCTACCCCAGCCCCACGGTGCCCCAGCCCAGCGGTGCCCCACCGTGCCCACCCCGGTGCCCACCCGGCGGCTCCTTGTTGTCGGGCGGTTGCGTCACGGCCTTCACCGCCGGGCGCCGCGCGCTGAGGGGCTTGATGGGCGCCAAAGGCTCCCAGAGGCCCAGCCTCGGAGATGGCTGGGGGCTTCATGGGGAGCTTGGGTTAGTTGGGGGGTTCTCAAGTAATAGGGAAACCATGCGGGAACTATAGGAAAACCACAGGGAAACCATAGGGAAACCTTGGGGAAACCATGGGGGAACCATAGGGAAACCATAGGGAAACCTTGGGGAAACCATGGGAGAAACAAAGGGAAACCATAGGGAAACCAACCATCAATTGGTCATTTACCTTTGATGGCTGACGCCTGGTTGCGTTTTGGGTTAGTTAATGGCTGATTATATAATGTTGAAAAATAAGCTGAAACTCAATCGGCTTTTCTTGGGTGTTCAAATCCAGGCACCCAGCCTGCCTCCTATTTTCCACGGAAGATCAAGTGAGTTTGATCAACCATTCGGAACATCTACCCAGCAATTCTTTCATGAGATCGCCAAGAGCAGTATCGTTCGCTTTGTTTTATAGTTCCAGCGGGTCGTTTGCCCAAGCATTTCATCAGGGTGTCTAGCGTCTTCCATTTAGCGGACGGCTCGGGCTTATAACTCCATGGTGCCAGCGGTGGACATCCAAAAAAAGCCTTCGCTCAAACGTTCATCTCTCCAAGTTTTCCTCAACCAATTTTTCTTACAAGAAAAAAACAGGAAACAAACATCATTGGTAAACATATTTGCGTGCTATTTTTTTCCAGTGGCCAAATCCTATGAATTACATTGAATTACGGCATTTTGTAGCATGCCGAATGCTGTCAAATATTGTTGCTGAACCAAATATAGGGATTTGGCTATCACTCGAAACTATTCGAAACTACCCCCGCTATTGCAAACACGAGCCAACTAGTGCGTGTTGTGAAGGGATGTTCACAGACCCCTCCATTCTCGGCATTGTTGGTACCACAGCTCAATGGGTGGTGCCATGATCCACCGCGAGACTCGTGGGGAAAACCCACCCTCTTGGGCACCCTGGCTGTTCCATGGCCCCAGCGGCTGCCTGCCGGCGTCAGCTGGACAAGGAGCTGACTTTGTTTTGCTCAGCTGGGAAACTCACAAATAGAAGATGCTCACTGGGCATCATGTGAGTTCCCTCATCCAAGAATTGTGTTTGCCATAAGGGCAGGGCTGAGGACTCCCAGAAGGTGGCGAGTTTCCTCATCCAAGAAATATATCTGTCTTTCGTAAGGAAAAGGCTGAGGACAAACCTGGGCATAGGTCGCATTGAATAGCAATACCAGAACTTTCTCAAAGTTTCATCGAGTCACTCGATCAGCGCAGACTGATCTCACAAATAGACAGGTTAAGCTAGGGGTGCCATTTTGTCGTCTTCCATATGAATTTGGGAGCTATCTACATACTGTTAAGCAAAAGATTATGACGTCAATCGTGACATACTGAAACTGGGCGGTGTCCAACTGGCCAGATTGACTTGCTTGGGAGAGTCCTCCATGCGGCGAATACAGCGTTGCAAAAATGAACACGTGACAGCAAACAACAAGATGAAGCAAAGAAAAAACAAGGCTCTTGAGGCAATCATTTTCCACACAGGATTTGGGCAGTAGAAAATCGACCAGTGAACGCCACATGTTCCAGGTCATGTGGTTAGGTATGGCTGTCATTGTTTATCTGAATCGTTCTAGCGGTGTAGGATGGAAAGGACCACTCATGTAAATGTTTCGACTCTTGCTGTGACTTGTGCTGCAGCTACGTTCTCAGAACTACTGATTTGGATTGGAGAGGTCGACTTCCGGGTTAGTACAAAAAGACATACAGGCTCAGCTGTGTCTCACTCCCAGGCCACCAATATAGATACACTCATACAATAATTTTGACATCTGCGCAGGCTGCAAACAACTCTTGGTCATCAACTAAAAATTCCCAGTACAGAATGCATAGACTGTAATATCACGTGGGTGATGTGTTTCAAGCAGTTTTGGCTCCTCCCAAAATGCCAACCCGCTTTCATTTTTTCCTCATAGCAGGTATGTCATACCATGTCATACCGCTACCGCCGCAAGAAAGGACAGCTAATCAATCCAATGGACGATCAATGTTAGACGGAACGATTTGTTTGCACTTATCGTGGATTCAATCTACCAAATCAAATCCAAGTGCAAAACAACAAACCTAGCTCATACCTTTCCGACTCCCCAGACTGAACTCTGACTCCATTCATAGCTTGGCAAGCTCTGCTGTCTCAGGCAATGGCAATGGCATTCCAATTACCCTGACGAATGCGGTGAAGCGCAGGAACATGACGCCAGGCCAATAAGGCCAGAATCGATGCTGTAGAGAGCTTGCATACCACGCTGGCCCACTTGTCCCAAACTTCGGCCGTGACTTTGTTCAGCTCCATCGTGACTTTGCGAAGCTGCACCTGGTGAATCTCTGACTGGTTCTGCTGCTTGCTGTGGTGTTCCTCCAGTTCATGTTCCTGTTTCAACAGGTGTTGCTGGCGTTGATTCTCCTCTCTTTTCTGGTGCTCCGGCCACCAAAAGATGATATTTGACACAGCGGTTGCACATGTAGTACTGAAGCCCACCAAAATAGCCCGCTGGCGGATAGAGGGCTGCACACTCTTCAACTTCAAATTCTCTTCCTCGAGAGCTCGATTCTTCGTCTCTGCCTCAAAAGCTCGATTATTGGCCGCGGTTACTGCCTTCTGGGAAAAGAGATAAATGATCGCAGTCACCACAATGTCTGGTCCACAAAAAGTGGGAGAAGCAACGCAAAGCAGCAAGCACAACAGAGCCACCGTAGCCATGAAGGGGCGGCGCGCACGGGAAGCCATCACAAGCTGCCAGGGAAGACGGGGAGCTGCCAATGTTTGAGAGCTGATTGTTCTGCAAATGGCTATGCAAGTGACAACCATCGTGTTAAGCCTATCGACGTGTTCAGAGCCTCCCAGTCTGGTGCCATGAATGGTCAGTCGGATGAAGAATTGACGACCATGCAGGGTGCTTGGAAAGGCATAGCATGAGCTTCATGGAACAACTGCCCGGTGGTGAGTCCGTGGCGTGGCCATAACCCCAAACAGCGATCTCCGACATATGGGTGTTTCTCAAAATAGGGGTACCCCCAAATCATCCACTATCAACCATGCATAGTAATAAATCGCCCATAACTGTGGGGTCGCCCATTTTAAGAAACCCCCATATGGCCGCGGATCAATACCCTGATACCTCTGCACATCCCCTAAATGACCAACTTAATTTTTGTTGGGATGTTCGCTTAGCCGCTTAGTCATGGTTTGCATGGTTGGTATGGTACATTCGCTATGATTGTTGGTCATTATCATAAACTATCAACCAATATCTAGTGGTTATTGGTAACCTATGATAGTTGCCAATAACCAGCTTGTACATCTTATCATCTTATCATGGCAACCTATGACCATCTTTGATAGGAAACTCCCGTTCCTGTCTGGGTGCACCATCCCCGGACCGCACCTGCCGCACCATTTCGCTGGGGTCATTCATCATGCAGCTCACCTGGCGACTGCCAGGCTCAACTGCTCAACGGGTCCATTTCGTTGGACTCATTTCACCCATCTCAAATCATCTGAATCTCTAATAGTTCATCCAGAGATCAAACATTCATTTATATATTGTACAATGAATAGTTAATCCATAAATGCTCATATTTTCTGAAAGAGAATAAACGACTTCCAGTCACAAGGGTGGTACGTTACAAAAATCATGTTTGTGTGTGTGCGGGTGACCCATCTCCTCGTGGCAGCTGAAAGCTCTATGATGTGGCTGTGAACACCATGGCGTATCCCATGTGAACACTTTCCAAGGCACATAGTGAGCATTGGTTCGGTGCATCGGGATTCCCATCGTCGACTATAGCAATCCCCAAAAAACTACAGTACCTAGAAACGAGTATATGTATATCCTCAAGAATTTGCCCCACCATTACATCACCAATACCAACCATGAATCCCTATGAACCATTCGTTAACTGATACCAATCGTTCCTTAACTACATCCTCACAATGCGTAACATCCCTGAAGTAGTTAGACTATTGCTTTTGTCATAGGCCATCAATCAATCATCAACTAATTTTCAATTGACCATAGCTTATATTCAGAACAATTAACCATCATTCAACCATCAATCTGCATCAAATAACCATCAATTAACCCTCAGTTTAACCAGTAGTTTCACCCATTCACCGTCATTCATCAAGATAATCAACCATCAACCATCAATCAACCATCATTTGCCATTTGGTAACCACTGTTTAACCATTAATTAACTATTTACCATCTAAATTAACTATCGACAAGAACCATTTACCATCAGCCATCATTCATCAACCCCTACCACTTCCTTCACAACCCCAGCTGCTCCCCTTGCTTCGCCTCATCCTGGAAGCCCCGCGCGCAAAGGCCCATGCTGCCCAAGCCGCTCACCGCGGCGGCGCGCACCTTGTTCAGCTGCCCGGTGGTTCAACGGCTGGTTCAACGGGTGGTTCAACGGTTCAACCCAAGCACAACCCCACCCCAACATCAACATCGAAACCATCCAACCAAAGTCAACCAACCATCCAGCATCAATATCTGCATCACCATCAACATCAACCAACATGAACCAACCAACATCAACATCAACCCACCGACATCAACTAGCCACCCCCATCCCCATCCCCACCTCCGGGCTCGTGTCCATCAACTGCGTGGCCACCACACCCACGTAGCACTCCGCCAGGCCCTCGTGCCTTGCCAGGCACCGCACCTCACGGCGAAGCCGGGATCTCACCCCGGGGTTGAGACGATGGCAACCAGGTGGGTGGGATAGGTTGGAAGATGTGGTGGTTAAATGGTTACCATTTGGTGGTTGATAGGGAGATAGGTATTCTCCTATGGTGATTGGGATAGGGTGGTTGGGATAGGCTAAATGTGGTCAATATAGGAATGTAGTTGATAGGAGAATGGGCGGTATATGGTCCATTATCTGATTTATATAGTTGGTAAGTGGGATGAACACAGAAAGCTATATGTGTTGTGATGGTTGGTAAAGGTTGGTTGAAGGCGGCTAATGTAGTGATGGGAAACAAAGCTTGAGAATGCTGGCGATGATAGGGAGATAGCTCTAGAATTAGAAGATGTTCTAGCAGCAATCACCAGTAACAATGGGCAGCACATAAGCAATCCAGTCAACTCCAAGCTTTCCTTCGAATAATGGTCAAACCCTGGCAACGTTTGCGAATGATGCCTGTTTGTTTCATTGGATGACAAACTATTTCACACCAGTCATTCCGCCGTGAATTCGTCTAACTTTATAGATTCAAACTGCAATGTCCGTGTTCATTCTGGAGAGCTTCGCCGATTTGTGGTCAACCAACAAATCCGCGGCTGACCAGTATTGATTTTATTTTAAGCAATTTATTTTGGGCATCATTCCGGGTGCTGTTTGTTCTTGACAACAGTGCCGGGATATTGCTCACCTGCAGTATATCTCCAGTTTTAATCGCTCACCAATCATGTTTTTGTTTGTCAAAGATATCCCAGCTAAACTATAATCCTATACCCTCGCTAAAATGCCATCTTTGGCAATTGGTCTTGCATCGCACACCTGTTATCTCGTGGTTGATGAGCACGATTATCAATAATGCTCAACAATGGTTGATTCATTGATGGTTCACGACAGTTCATAGGAATGACTGATAATGGTTGATGACCCATTAATAGTTCAGAACTTTGGGTTATAGTCATCATCACTTATGAACCAAGCAGTTTCACCTATGGTCAACCATTAACGTTATAAACCAACCGAGTAATGGCTGATGATTAGTTGATGATTACTAAGAATGATGGATAAGCATGGTTGATTGACGATCAAGCGATGATTAATTGATGGCTTATAGTGACTGATTCATGGATGATAGCCCTGCTTTATCATCGGTTGTGAACTAGCCAGCTACCACCTATTCACCTATGCATGTTACAGTGGTTGATGATGTTTCGTCCCATCGGCATCTCTTCTTCTGATGCATCGAAGTGTGCAGGTTCACTTGGCCCCTGACGGCAGCAGCACGAACCTGCCAGCCAGCAATGTCAGGAGTTGTGTCGTGAAAAAGTGGTAACATCCAGCCGTGCAATGAACCACTATTCGAATGGGTGGCTAATATTGGCTAATAGTGGGTACAGGTGGTTAATAAGCCCATTGAGCGACTTTCAAATGCGTGGTGGTTAACAATGCTTGATGGTCAATCATCGCGGTTAATACATAATAGCAAATAAGTGGTCACATGGTTGAAAATGGTCAATAGTGATGGTTACTGATGTTTAGCAGCGGTCAATGATGGTTCATGATGGTTGAATATTCTGATCCTCATGATAAATTGCCCTACATGGTGGCTTACATGCCAAAAAACAGATCTTATGGTCTTATTGTATCTAACATCCAGAAATCTGCATATGTTCCATGCAAAACAACAGCCAAGCAAAAAAAAGTTCATCATATCAACTCATCAATACTCATCACGGATCTTCTGTAATGTCATCATCTTCCATGTGAAAACTATCAGGACTATCAGCATTCATCCTATCAACCATCATGATCAAATATGATTCCATCATCACTATTCATCCTATCAACCATCATGATCAGACATCATCCATGTCATCATCTTCCCTATCCATTTCTCCTTGTCCGAACTGATCCCTGCGGTGAACCACGATGCCGGTGCGACGTTCGCCCGTTCGCCTCGGGCTCTGCATCGGTCATGGCCTTGAAGACCTCGTGGCCTGAGCGCTGCGCAGCTGACAGAATGCTATGAACCATAGTTAACCGTTATCAAGGGGTTAATAGTTTTAGTATTTTGTCAGCTTATGGTTAAATAATGACCACAATATTAATAGTTAACCAACTTTATACTATGGTTATACTTAAAACTACTGTGGTTTTAGTATTAGAATGGTTAACTATTAATATTCTGATCATTATTTTAACCATAGTAGTTGATAATGGTTAATGGTTAACCATAGTTCTGCTTATTATCCCCTAATCATTAGTTATTATCAACTAATGTTAACTAATCATTCTGATAATCCCATGAACCAATATCAACTAGTATAAAATATTATCAACTATAATGATTAGGGGTTAATATTACTAACTATAGCAGTAACCATTATTCTGCTTATTATCCCCTAATCATTAATTAACCATTATCAACTACTATAAAAGAATTATCAACTACTATAAAATAGTATAAACCATGGACCATAGTTAACCATCGAAGACCCCATGGTTTCGCAGCACTAAAGCCACCAAGTCCGGAACGGACCATGGCCCCTGCCCCACCCTGCCACTCCCTCCAGCTGTCGAGAGGCAATACTCCTCAGCGCCGCCTTTGACCAGCTCTGCCGCCGCGTTCAGAGCACAACACCTGCAGCCAAGGTCCAACGTATCAGGTGCTCCCAGTCGGAAGGTTGATTAATGGGAAATAATAGGTCTGTCAATGGTTCACAATTAATGCTTAATAGGTTCGTTTCTTAATTAACCTCCAATCAATTTATTTGTGTCATTTTGTGTCTACCTGATTGGCCTTTTTGTTACACCTTGCCTTGCTTGTACCTATGCCACAACTGGCACTTATGACTGGCGCAGTATGACGATCGAATTGGTTCCTGGTTACACTCCAATTCGACCTTGTAGCCACCGATGGTCATCCAAAGACTGCCTGGTTGATGAGCAATAAAGAGCTAATAGTTGTTGGCCACCCTGTAGTAATCTAACATGGCTGGATAATCCACTACACAAGGAGATTACGTACCTATCATTGGGAATGGCAATTGTTCATTGCTATCTTGGAAAAACTGAGTCTACACTTAAAGCTGGGTGTTATCAATAAGGTGTTATACTAAACATCATGTAGAGTTAATAACAATATCTATATCATAATAGTGTCCAGGATCATGAATTATCAATAACTTCAGATACATCACAATTTTGAGGATGACCAAACAGTGCTATATCTATTTGAGCCAGCTGTAGCGGCTGAAGATCAAACCCTGGTAGCCTGTGCCCGCTCAAATCCCGCAAAAAAATTACCTTTCAATCGTCTGAATGTTGGGATGTTCATCTACCCATACACTATTGGCCCGCTGGCTATCACCCAGCTCGCCATATAGTTGGCTGACTATTATCGCCCGTTGTCGACCAATATCAGTGGTTTTCAGGCAAACCATCGTCAACCATTGTTAGTTTTTACAAAACATCATTACAACCATCAGTGAAACCATTATTGACCATTACATCTACCCATATATCAATTGTTGGTCAGATCCAAAGTGGTTGGTCATTCACTGTTATCAACCATCAGTTAATTATACCATCATTAATCATCGTCATTAACCATCAGTTACACCATGAATTGGTTGATTATTCACCGTTATAAGCCATGAATTCTACAATCATGGTACGACAATTATGGTTGAACCAACTATATATTCATCTTTACAGTATTTTATAGTCATTTTTTAGCATGGTGAACATTAATCAGCACAAAGCATTGTAAACCACTACTAACCATTTAGACCACTGTTAACCACCATTATACCATCATAAACCATCATTTTCAACCATCATTAGCTTAGTTATACCATCAAATTCACGATCACCCCATGTCCACTCAGCCCTGATGACGCGATCCTTACCTCACCGGTGTCGAAGCATCTTCAAAGGCCTGTGCTAGGCCTGGAAGCGCCTGGAGCCACGACACAGGGGTTGGAGCCACGACTCGGAGGATGGGTTTGTTGGATGGTTGGTTGATGGGGGTGACACGTCGTGGTGAAATGAACATTTATTTGCTTGCAAACAAATAGAGTCATATAATGTACATATCATATATACAACATATTTAGAATTATCCATATATTGTTTAGAATTTGTACACACACATATCATATACAATAGTTCGAACAAACCTATACTACTGTACACAATTGTACATACACACATTGCCTGAGATCAGTTGATTCACATCCCAAGCTGGTGAGCAGATGGGCACAACTGGCGCCCCTTGGTGGGTAACCATCCCAGCTGTTGATATCCCCGGTAGGTCGGCGCAGGCCCTATGGCTGATGATCTCAATGTTGGATCTCCCATTATTGGTTGTGGTATCCGTGAATGGTCTACCCATCCCCACTGCTGCTACATCCGATCATCCATCGCTTCATCAACTACTGCGGCTGAGAATGCTTGTGAACCACGAATAGTAACAACATCACTAGCACTGCTAGCACAAACCATATATCATTGGAAAATCTATAGTGTATCACTATCTTCAGCAAAACACATCCAAATGATTGATAATGATAGTTGTCATTGACATGCCTGTTCACACGATCATCATGAACAAGCCATAAATCAGTAATATATAGTTTCTGCTCCAAGTACTGCAACGACAACCATCATCATCGCCAACTATCAAAAACTGTCAACCAATAAACCATTATAAATCATCTGTAATTAATCATAATTCACCACTAGAGTACTATCGTTCACGCACTATCAGCCCACTATTAACCCACTATTTACCCACCATTAACCCACTATTTGCCCACTATTCCCATTGTCAGCTTCACCACCTGTTCCCCACCCCGTTTCAACACCACCATGGCGCCTCCGGCAAGCGTAAGGCGCCCAGCGCGCGGCAGGCCGCCGCGCGCACCTGGCTGACTTCACCATTCAGGCACCAGCTGATGGTGAAGTGACAAGAGTTGCAGGATGTTGCAGTACTAATGGTTACAGTGGTGCCATAGAAAAATATTAGTACCACTATTCTTACAGAGTAACAATTGGCATATTTGCAATATAAGAGTTACAATTATTGGAGTAATGATTGCAGAAACCAATTGTCGGTAAGCTGTCATATTGGTTAAGACTATCAGAGGTACTGAGTTCAGCAATGGGTACAGTAATAAGAGTTGCAGTAATGATGGTGAACGAACATGGTTAGTACTCAACAGCATCATGAAACAGTTGGAATTGCCAGCCCTCAAAGCTGGGAACCCGCACCACATGGAAGTCATCCTGGAGGCATCCGATCACCGCCGACGCGTAAGGATGGGCCGCCTGGCACCAGGAATCAGGCCGAAACAGGGGGCACCTGCAGTTGCCCGTGGTTGGTGTTAGGTCACGGGTGCTGCGCCTAGCAGTCTCTTGGATCACAAAAACATGGTTGGTACGAAAAATATATGGATGATCCACTGTAAAACATGGTTGGTATGACAAACATGGTTTCCAAATCGTATGCTTTCCAAAGATCTATAACAGTACTGGACAGATGGACCACACCTGGTTTCCAGTAAAGTTTCTTCGTAGCAAGCATATGTGTATCTTGGGTCTTATATTGTTGCTATTGACTATCGTCAAAAACTGCTAGATGAACCATGTTTGACCATATGTGTCCCTTGCCAATCAACAACTTCTGTTAGCCACTATTGATCATCACAAATCGTCTTGAGCTATTATTGGCGGTGAATAAGCAGTTTTTACCATGAGCATCGATGAGCAACTGTCAATGATGGCTAGCAAAAGGTTGATCAGCGATTCGATGATAGTTGCTCACCATCATTGATAGTTACCATCATGATTAGGACTTCTTTACTCTGGAACTCTTGGGCTCAGCGATTCGAGATCTTACCTGGTAGCTTTCCGCCATATCAGCTGCCTCTTCGTGCTCCGGTGCTCAGTGCCAATGGAGACGAGTCGGTTGGTCATCCCCAAAAGTTGAACCGCCGATTGAGCAAAGAAACCTCCCTTCATTGCTTTGGCGTGTTGAATCCAATTGAAACAACCATCATAAACCATCACCAACCCAAACTCCAATCACCACCATACACCAACCAAACCAACCATCCAATTGGTCCATGGTCCATGGTCCATGGTTATTTCACCATCGACCAACTCACCCACGGACCCTTCGCGCCTCGCCCAGCTGTGCCATGGCCTCACAGGCTGTCCGCCGCACATGCCAGACCTTGTCCAGCAAGCCCTGGCGCGGCACAGCATCGGCATCGCCACGGCATCGGCTGTTCACCCATAGGAATCCCTACCCGCAACCAGGACTTCCAACCCATAGGTAACCAAGCCCAGTTACAACAAGTTAGTGGAAATCCTGTGGTCACTGGAAGCATAGGGAATGATGGGGCAAGTGACATTTCTGACATTTCTGACCGTGGAAGTATCGTTTGCAAATGAAAAACGATGAATTCCATCTGCTATGAACCACTATGAACCCCAAGAATTGGTGAACGACTTGGGCCTCAACGAATCTCACTGCTCTTCAAGTTGATGGAGCCTCGAGGTGGATCATGTCCAGAAAAATTTGTGCCCATGGGAGGCACTTCGAATTCTGAAATCACTGGCTGCAAACACGCAGCCTCATCTGGTTGGTGCTTAGCTGCCCAATCACAAGCTTATTCACCACTACTCATCGCTATAAACCCTAGTCAACCATCTAATATCTCATAGTTTCCCAGCATAAAACCACATGAATTGGTGGAAAAACCAGCTGGTCAACCAGCCCAACCATTCTTAACCACTATCAACCACTATAATCAGTCCACCACTAACTAGTTAGGCTAGCGACTTTTAACCATACTTAACCACTATAATCCCTTATTCTACCACAACTAACCATCTCCGGTAACCATCCAATAACCATTATATAACCACCATCAACCACCATTAACCATTATCAGTCACTATAATTCACCACTACGTACAATCAACCACTATTATCCATGCTTCACCACCATCACATAACCACAAGAAATTGGTGGAAGCATCTCCAGCTACGCGCGCCTGGGCGACGGCCTTGGCGCAATTGCCGGCGCCCATCGCACCAAGGGCCTTGATGGCAGCACCTGTGGCGAGCCCGGGGGCCACTGACAGCCATCATAAGGCATGACTACTGACAGCAGTCAAGGGTTAATAATGGGTTGTACTAGGGATTCCAATGCTGGTGCTAGTGCTAGTGGTGGTGGCTATGATTCATGGGCGACCCCGGGGCCCGGAGTTGCCCAACTTTTGATCATTCGCCAATCAGCTTCCCCAACCGTTTACGATAATTCATTGATATACACAACCATGAAATTGCAAACCCATCTCGGCCATTCTGAACTATTACTATTATCCCAATATATCATGATTAAATTGATTAAATCTATCATCATCAACCATTATCAACCACCCTCAACCATCATCAACCACCATCAACCGTGATTCCCAATTGTAAACCATCATCGATCACTGTCAACCCACATCAACCACTGTCAACCGTCATCACCCACTGTCAACCATCATCAACTGCTATTATATACCCATCACAAACCACTATCAACCCTAAACCATGATGTAATCATTGACCATTATTAATCACCATTTTATTGCCCATCAATGATCCTAAACACCCGTTTTTTGCCCATCATCGATTATTTTAATGTGGTGGTTTCTCAAAATAGGGGTGCCCCCAAATCATCCGATACCAATCATTTTTAGTCATAAACCATCCATTTTCGGGGGTTCGCCATGACTTGATAAACCACCGTTTTGGCATTGATTGACTATCCTAAATGACTAACCATAAATCTAAATGATTATGATTAACCATCACACCTATCATCTTAAACGATTGACCATATTTGACAACTGTCATAATCATCCTAAATGAACCATCACACACCCCAGCATGGACGCATCACCCAGGTTCCCCTGCGCTCCCTAAGCCCAGCTCCCCCCTGGGCTCCCCCCACAGCGCGGCATCAGCATCTCCGGCGGCAGCCGTCCGTTGGAGCTGGCCAGCTGCAGCTGCGAAACTTCCTGCGCTGCCGCGTGGCGTGGCTCGTGGCGTCGCATTGGCGGCGCATCATAGGAAAATGCCATGAACCGCAGGGCAAATCATATGAAAATCGGTTGATTTTCCTATGAAAAACCACAAAACATAGGGGAAATCGAGTGGTTGATGATGGTTTAATGATGGTTGACTTGTGGTTAATGATGGTTGACATATGCTTCATGATGGTGAGGTTCTGACTAATGATGGTTGATCTGAGATTAGTCACCCAGGATATTTGCAAACATAGAGAATATAATCATGTTGAATGGTGATGATGATGATGATGATGATGAGGAGGATGAGGATGATGAGGATGATGAGGATGATGATGACGATGATGACGATGATGACGATGATGACGATGATGACGGTGGTGACGATGATGACGATGATGACG